>CM043319.1:98571168-99171168 GCA_023736055.1 Quercus glauca
TGTGAGTCACTATGTTTTTAAAATTTTCAGTAAAGGTAAAGGTTATGAACAATGTAAATTTTCCGGAGAGAGATTTATTATTCTATATTTATGCAAGTTTGGTCGCCTTCTTGGAGTGGATCACTCCACCCTGTCTTTCTACTGGAATTTATTATTCAGATTGTTACAATTTAATCCGAAATTTTATTTGAATTTTCCTATTGTTGTTACTATCATATATGATCATTCCAATTGTTCAATTAGAATATGAAATTGGAGTCCAATTTTACTATACACGTGTACAATCTAATTATTTTTAATTTTGTTGTCATGTGTAGAAGCCAATGAGATGAAATTAATAACACATTAAACACTCATGCTTTGGGAATCGGTAGTACCAATCTAAATCCATTGGACCTGCTTCGTGATAATACAACTATGAAGGATGTATAAAAACACGCACAAACCCATCTCTCTGTAAAAAGAGATTGGAGAAAATTTCTTTTATCAGCCATGGAACTTCAGAGGTTTTTTCTTCACACAAATGCCCATCATGTTACAAAATAACCCATCGTAAAACTACAAAATGAGTACAACTCTAAGGGTTTTTTTTTTTTTTTTTTTAATTTTAAACTTTTTAGGCTACGAAAATTTCAATCATCAATAGAGATTGACGATTCAAAAGCGTGAATGGATCTTTTGGATAAACATTGTCACCAAGACTCATCTTTCTGTGTAAAATATATATACTGCTAAGTTTTGTTAATGAAATTTTCTGGTTAATAATATGAATTTAGACTTAACTGAGCCTTTTAAACATGAATAAACTCATGATTAATAATATATCCATTCCCTTGCGGTAGCACGGGGCTACATACTAGTTGGCAAATAATTGTTAAAGAGATGTTTGCCATCGAATTAAAGTAAAGACTGGGGTTCGCACGCTTGTGACTTGTTAGAGATAATTTTTGCAAATAAGACACAAGAAAAAAGGATGAATAGAGTTGAAGGATCTTTTTTCTGGCGCTGTTAAATTAAGATAGCAACATTTATGCCAGCAATCTTTACAAGCATTGCTTATTGTCTTGATAGTAGAATATTAAGGTTCGAGTATTTGTGTTAAATTAAGTAAAGAGTCACTTTATCATGATTACTTTTTGCACTTTGAGAGAAAAACCGTCCACGCATGCACACTTTGTTCATGCTTTTACATTAACTTGTCATAGACCCAAACAATGCATGAAAATAAATAATTATTTTGTAATTGTGGTATGATATATAATTTTTTCTTTAAATTGTGTAAAAGATAATTTGTTCTCTATAAAAATTAAAGAATTACTAAAATTATTTTCCACCTGTTCATTTTTACAAATAATCATTTTAATACTTTGGGTGTGTTTGTTTGACGTGGTCCATATTTTTCTAAATTATATTATGGTACATTATATTTTCCTATTTTTTTTTTTACAATCCAACTCTTTAAGTTTCAAATATATTATTGCAATTTCTCTCTTTCTTTTTTATTTTTTTCGAGGAGATTATCATAATAATCAAAACTTATCATAAAATTACACCCAATATTACTCAAATAGTTGACAGACACATTCAAATACATGGCCAGGTTGTATTTTGATATAAAATATAAATTCAAATTTTCACTTTCAAAATAACCACTACAAGAAAAAAGACATAATACAACAAGTATTATTGCAACAAAAAAACTTGTTTTGAACTTGATATGGATTATGACATGTAGAGTTAGTAACAATTGTATTAAAGTTTTGAACTTATCTTGGCCTTGATATAGATATTGATGTGGATTATGATATGTAAAGTTAGTAACAATGGTCTTATTGTTTTGTACTTTTCTTAGTCTTGATATGTGGATTATGATATTCAGAGCTAGTAAAAATTGTATTAAAGCAATGTACTTGTCATAAACTTGATATGGATTATGATATGTAGAGTTAATAACAATTGTGTTAAAGTTTTGCACTTGTCTTGATCTTGATACTGATATTGACATGGATTATGATATTTAGAGTTAATAACAATTGTATTAAAGTAATGTACTTGTCTTGAAGTTGTAATGAATATATATTATGTATTGTATCTCTCATGTCAATATATAGTTCTAAAAAATTACCAAAAAGGCCAAAGACACTTATAATATACCAAAGTATGAGATGGCAAGATTGATTAGAATGAAGCATAACTATAGAAACCTCATTTTGTACCCGTTAATAACCATTGGTCCCCAGCCCCAATGATAGGCTTGACATATGTCAACCAAGAGTAATTAAAGAGCTCACAATAATTTGGAAGTAATCACAACTCAAAAGTGCTCAAATCGCTTTGAAAACAATGCTAAAAAATGATATTTACTCACTTTTTTTATCATAACTTTTTATTTTATCCGCAAATAGTATTTGAATGAGATTTGTTTCGTTGTAAATTAGACATCCTGGGATTCAATCTAAACATAAATTTTATCTAATTTTGATTTAAATTGAGTAAGTTATGACCATTTGAAGTTGGACCAAAACTGCAGTCGAATTTAGGGTTTTTGGGAAGCATGCGTATGCATGCATGAAAATTGTGTATGCAGGCTCATCCCTAGGTGTTCATAACTTGAGTTTTGGGCCCCCAAAATATCATTCTTTGATGGGGCCAGCCCCTAAACCCTTGGAAACGTCTAAAGGCCTCTAAAAAGCTTTGAAATCCTTAGTTTTAACGTATCAATATTCATCTTATGTCCCCAATCCAAACCCTAGTTAGGAAAATGCCTACATCTTTTGTAAACCCTATTCTCTCTTTTCAAAACTAAAACACAACAGCTAGCACGTTTTTTGACATGATTCAAAACATTTTTCTAGTGGCTTACTAAGGTAGAAATTTTTTCTTAATCTTGTTTTCAATTAAACTTTGTTCTTGAGTTGTGATTCTTAAAAATTATTGTGTTATTTAATTCTCTTGTTCCCTTAATCTAATCTTTGTGTTGTAGGCACTAAAGGGTCGGTTAAAAACCTCAAACTCGTGATCCTAAGTAAGGTAAGTGTTCATTTCATGAACTCCTCATTTACTTAATATAATTCACATGGGTTTCTTGATTTAGTTTCTTTACCTTTTTATATTTGATTTGTTTGATGTTTTTAATTATGTTTGATATGAATTAATCTGGTCTTGGGCTGATTATAATCTAGTCTTGTTGGTTATTATGTCTTTATTTCGTTCCTATATTTTATTAACATGTTCTTTGTTATATTTGAAAACATGTTATATTTGATTGTTGTCGTATTTATTTAATGCGTGTTAATCTAACCATGATGTAATAATTTATTTATTCTAGTGTTTATCTTGTTAATCTTTTTGATTTAAACTCAAGTATGCAGTTGATTTAACCTAAAATTTGATTTTTACACATTCTGTGTTAAGGATGCGTACGCATACTTGAGTATGCACGCACATGTTTTCAAACATGCGTACGCAAGGTTAAGTATGCATACGCACCCCAAACCCATATTTGGGCAAAAATCTTGTTTTATTAATTTATTTGTTTTTTATATATTTTTCTAATCTGTTTGGCCTTGAATTCTCTCTATTTTAGGTTAATTAACCATGGTTATTTGCTTTCCAAGTTTGTTTTAGTCTCTTTTTTTTTTTTTTTTGGTTTATTTGTGATTTTTTTCCTTTTTGTGCTAATTTAATTGTTATCTTTTCCTTTTTAATATATGTTTGATTGTGATTTTAATGTGTTTCCTTTTCAGTTATTGTGTGATATTTAACATGTTGTGTGTGTTATTTTATTTAAGTACATGATGTATATTTAGGTTAAGGATTAGGGCTCTCTTAATAAACTCTTTAATTAAATATGATCTGGCAACACATAATAGAGGCTAGCCCATAAGCTAGGTGATCTTGGGTGCCTAGCACCTTCCCAAGCCATACAAAAACTCCAAACCCATAATTTGGTATGCATTACCTATGCATGTAAGTAAGTGGCCCAAAATGCCCAATTTGGTTCTTGGACCCAAACCAGGTCACAACTCTATTTTCACCCTCCATCCAATCCACTCTAGGCCGAGGTGTACTTCCCACGAAAAAACCACTCATCACGGGCGTGGTTTGGCATGACCAAAATTCTTTGCCTATGTTAACAAACAATTATAGATTTTATAATGGATTGGCATGACCAAAAACATTTGTAGACTGCCAAAGAGGAAACTACATGCTAGAAAATACAGATTGGCTTTGCTACTAATGTCTAAACAAAGGAGCTCAAAAAAATTGAGTGAAAAAAAAAATAGAGTCAAAGTACAAAAATACCGTACAATGATGGTTGAGAAATTGTCTATACGTAAAATCATAATTATTGACACTGGCGTTTCCATTGATGTGAAAAATCTTTCTCTTAAAACCATAATTTGTAGTCTTATTACATGATCACTTTAATTTTTTTTTCCCGGTTTATATTTAGGTGGAAAGTTCTTAATAATTGATGTCGTAGAAACCTAAAGAAAGTACACACGATACTCTCTTGATGAAATAGAAACTAAACGGTTAGCTCCTGGTGGTAAACATCGAGTCTATGAGGGGTTTCCCTAAATCCACAAAAAGAAGAAAATTGGAATCCACCAAAGAAATAATTTGACAAAAGTCTGTATTTATTGATAATAGTCTAATTTGCATCTGACGCCTACAAAACATATAAATACTAAGAAAAACGTCTAAAACCCTAATTTACACTAATTACGTGATTAGGTGACTTAACACCAAAATTTACCAAAAATGGAAAATTTGAGTTAAATGTAGAATTATAAACTATTGACCTTAGGAGTCATCCCAAGATAGACGTGACCTTATTCTAACACTATCACCCCGATGGCCTCTATTGGCACCCCCCTTTGATCTTATGTTGTGACTTCCTGTGCCCATGCTGCTCCAAGAAGGCATGTGTTGTCTGTTCTACATCAATAATGCTATGAACACAACCAACAATTTCATAACATTCCCAGATTAGCATACCATTATACCAAAAACTTTAAATTGGAGTTGTGTTGGGCCCATGTTTAAATTGACATGCAAATTTAGAAATTTTGTGAAATTATATTGTATCCTTAGCATTACTTGTATCAATAATTTTGGTATTGGTAGGGTTCACACATGGCAAAGTTGCACTTTGGCTGATATTGAGTGAAAGCTCCTTGTCACTGCTTTTTTTTTTTTTTTTCTTTCTTTCTTTTTAACTTTTTTTGTGGGGCTTGAAATAATTGAAGGACATTATGTAGAGAAAATGATTGAAATGTAACCTAATCTGTGGGGGCTTAAACAAAAATGTGCCAAAAATGCTATGACCACAACTAAAGCCATAATTTTTGTCACAATTTAGCTATGTAGCAAATTATGAATGATAAAGTAAAATTGGTGGGTCTATGTGGGTCTACAACTCTACCGTAAGGTGTGAAAAAGTTATAATCATAGCATACTTAAAAATGCCATGGTTGTTTTCAGCGTTGAGTGTTAGCTGAAATTTATTTTATTTTACTTTTTAATAAGAAGATCATAGGGAAGGAAAAATGTGAGATTTGAACACTAGACATAAATACCACACAAAGATGACATTACCTCTAAACTATCACTTGAACCCACCTAGACAGATATTAATTAAAACTCCTTGCCACCTTTATTTATTTAATTTATGAGTAAAGTAAACGTCATATCCTTGCTACTACCCTTTAGGGTGAGTTTGGTTCAACTTTTTGAAACTGAGCTTTTTGAAAAAGTGAGGTTTTCAAAAAGGGCGGTATGAAATTGAATTTTTTGTAAAAGTTGAGTATTTAGTAAAAGTTGTTAAAAAGTACTTTTTTAAAAAGCTGAGTATTTAGCTAGCACTTATAAAAGTGGTGGTTTGAGTGGTAAATTATGAAAAATGACAATGTATATATAAAGGAGTATATTTTATACTTAAATAAACTATTTCATAATACTTAAATCAATTTTTCTTCATTCATTTCTAAAAACTACATTCATAATATTTTTACAATACTTTCACAAAAAAATCATTTGTGATAAATTGATACTGATTTTAATTTGAACATACTATTACAATTATTTTTTTCTCTTTCTAAAAAAAAAAAAATTCTCATCAATATTATCTAATAATAACTTACCACTTAAGATTTATTATGAAAGTATTGTAAAAACATTGTGATAATTGATATTGATTTTAATTTGAACGTACTATTAAAATTATTTTTTTCTCTTTCTAAGAAAATTTTTTTTCCTCACCAATATTAGCTAATAATAACCTACCACTTAAGATTTATTGTGAAAGTATTGTGAAAATATTGTGATAGCATTTCTCAATTTTAATTTCTTATTCTTTATTTTATTTTTCCCTTATTTCTTTTTTTTTTTTTTCATCCATATTTCCTTCTTTTTTTTCCTTTTTGTTTTCCCCTCTCTTTTTTTCTCCGCCGCACATGTACCCTTACTTTTCTTTTTTTCTTTTTTTCCTTCTTTCCTCTTTTTTTTCCTACCACTTCCTCCACACTCCAGAACATTCCACACAGAGCTCTCTTTCTTCCTCTTTCTTTTTTTTATTTTCTTTCTTCCTTTCTCCCTTTTCTCTTGCCACTTCGTCTGCAAGTTTCATCCCCTCTATCCCATCAAAGCATACAAACTTAAAGGTCACACACAACCATACCACCACACCATTTGATTCTCATCAAACGAAGATAGAGAGATGGGTCTGCTGATCGGTCGTCTCCATCTTTCACCTCTGTCGTCTGCGTCTTTCGCCTCCGTCGTCTCCGCCTTTTGCCTCCATTGTTTGCTGATTTGCTCTACCTTTACTGTCACCTGTCTTCCTCTGCACAGTTGCTTGATCTCTTCTCCATTGCCAACGACATGCGGTAGAAATGGGTCAGATCAGTTTTTTTTTTTTTTTTCCTGATTTCATTATTGGGTTCCTTTGTAAAATTGTGTTATAAACAAAGGGATAAAATTGGGGTTTTAAGAAAAACTAGTGGGCAATTTATGAAATTTGTGCAACTTCCAACTGTAATATTGAAACACACTTCAGCGCTTTTTTGCAATGGAGCAAGGTGCTGCTTTCAAGATTTGGGCTTTTCCTTCACAAATGAAAACGCAGCTTTTATGAAAATGTAGCTTTTTAAAAACTTACCAAATGCACATTTTATTTTTTTTTGGCTTTAAAAAGAGTGTTTCAGCTTGTAAAAGCTTAAACAAACGGGCACTTAGTAGCCAAAAAAAACAGAAAAAGCAATACCAGCCTAACTAACGAATGAGTGAAAACTAGTTACCTACGTCATAAAAGAACAGGAAAAATCAAAATAATCAAAACCCATACAAATAAGAGATTAGACAGAAAATAAATTAAAAGTGCCAACAGCTTTAAACAAATTTAATCTCCAGTTTATGGTAATTGAAGGTAAATAAAGATTATGAACAACCAGAAAGAAGAAAATATATATTAGATTAGCAAATAGTGCTCATACGAAATTGAATGGTCGATGGGAATGTGTTGATGATTTTGCCAAGTAATTAATTTGATCAAATTTATCAACCGACGTTATTATTTTATTTGTTTTAGGACAGAAATTAATATGATATTGAGATTGGATGGATGAGACTTGGAGTTAATTTCGTCTAGTTGCACAGTCTATCAGATATTTAATCATCAATCCATATATTTATATTTAATTGATGTTTTTGCAAAAATAAAAGAAAGAAGTAGTTACCTCTAAATGTTGGAAATTGACCATCCTTCTACACAACTTCTAATTGTTTGGGATGTGAGAAATCTTGGGTCAGTCCTCTCTTGTCCCTCTTTTGCAACGTTAGTGGAGAAGTGGACATGAATTAATCACCAATTTCTTTATTGGAGAGTAGTATGAAGGAAGTCTGGCATCAATTCAATTGTCAAGAAATGAACACGTGACATTATTATAGTAACACCGGTCCATTCATTATCTTTTTACTCTTCTTCTCTCATTCCTCCTATCCCAATTTATTGTTCCCACTCTCTCAAATATCCAAATACGATTTTAACTTTTGGGATTATTATTATTATTATTTTGTCCCCTTCCTATTTTTGTTTTTGGATTATATTCTCAGAAATTCAACTCCCATATTTTCCATACTATTCGAACCAAAGGTGTATAATGATTCAACGAACAACAACTTCTTGAAAGTTCCCAGTCTTCGGTCTTTTTTTAGGTTATTCATTAAAAACTTAAATTATATAAAATTTAATTAAAAAATAACTTGAATATATTGATATCACAAAAAAAATGCAAATACATAATTTTACAATTTCCTCTTACAAATAAAATTAAAAGGAAAAAGAGATTGATGAGAAATTAAGTAAGAATTGATAATGCTAAGATGAGAGTAATAAAGCGAGAAATAGTCTGATGTGATGATAGAGAAGAGAAAAATTGAGAAAGTAAGAGAGAGTAACGAGATACATGTTGCGATTGCATGCCAAGCCGTTGAGGAGATCTCACCAAGGAGAAGTCACAATCACAATCTCTCTCTTGGTACCATTTTTTAGGAAAATAAAATTAAGGATTATTTATTTATTTTTATGGAATGGATTGAACGAGTTATGAATCTAAATGATTAGGGGTTTTTATTTTTTGTTTTTGAATGAGTTTTTGTTGAATATTTTGTTATTTGGTCTAATCTTGTTTATTTTTGGGGCTGTTTATTAAGTTATTTGGGATCATTTTTATTGTTATTTTAACTTTTTTTTTATTTAAGGGATTAAAGATTATGTTTGGGGGACTAAAACTATTTTTGTAAGTAATGCTATAAACACAACAAAATGTCACAACAACAATTTTTTTTTTTTTTTTTAATTAGCAATTAAGAAAAAGCCTATGTATGAGTTGGTATGCTATAAAATTTTGAAATGTTGTAAATTGTTTTTACTATGTCCTTATCATTATTCTTATTTTGATTGAACTCAAGTTCTTAAGATTATCAAGTCAGGGTGATCAATATTTTTAAGGTAGACAAAACGTGTCAATTTAGACGTAGCATTTAATGTTGCTATGCTCTTGTTGAGCCACCTCATCAGCCACATCATACTTTTTTTTCTTTTTCTTTTTAAATCTCTCTTTATTATTTTTTAATTTTTTATATATAAAGTAATTAAATACAAATCATGGACAAATATTATTATTCATTAGATACAAATATTTGACTATTCAGTTACCTAAATTGATTTCAAATTTTCGTTTTCTTCTTTCTAATTTCAAGTAATTTTTAAAATCAAATAATTCATTATCTTTTTAGTGGATAAAATTAACATTTCAAGTGTCCCTTCATTTATCTACCGTTATAGTGTTTCCTCTTCCAAAATTTCAATTTTTCACAACCTTATCTCTCTCTCACTCATACATTGATTATTTATTTAAGTTTTATAATATTATATATACCAATACACATTTTAGATACAATCATTCATCATCTACAACAAAAAATTTAGCACAATACTAACTATTTTCCATATTTTTCAATCAAGTTTTAGTTTAAGCCATTTTGAGAAGACATCAAGTTTATCTACCGTTATAGTGTTTTATCTTCCAAAATTTCGGTTTTTCACAACCTTATCTCTCTCTCGCTCATACATTGATTATTTATTTGAGTTTTACAATGTTATATATACCAATGCACATTCTAGATACAATCACCCGTCATCTACAACAAAAAAATTAGCACAATACTAATTGTTCTCCATATTTTTCAATCAAACTTTAGTTTTCACCATTTTGAGAAGACATCAATTATATTTGTCTGAAACTTTCAAAGTTAAGGCAACAATAGGAAGACCATTGAAGTAAACAAAACGTACAATAAAAAAATGATATCTTTTTTTTTTTTTTTTTTCCATTTTCTTTTCTTTTTAGGCTGTGTTTGTTTAGTGTGAGAATGAAATTTGGAAAAATATTTTACATCCTGATGTGTGTTTGGGAGCACATGTAAAACTCGATCAAACTGAAAATCATTTCCTTTGACTGTGAAATTCAAGCCCTTCAACTGTAACATCATTTACACATTCCATTTACCTTTAAACCAAGTATTACTGATTGAAAAACAGAAAAGAGAGAGAGAGAGCAACTTGGGAAAGTAACTCGGAGATCCACCCAAACTCGAATCTGGTCAGATCGCGCCGCCTCATTCCCTTCCATGCGCCGATAAGTACTCTATTTCCTTTTCTTCCTCTCTTTTCTCCTTTCTTCCTTGGCTTTTCTTTTCTCCCTGACCAACCTTAGCTACTTCTTGCTCAAACCCATCTCCGATTAGCATGCCCAAATCGAGCACTGCATGTACCCGATGCACCCAGCTAAACCCACCCCGATTTCCACATCCCAGCCCATGATCTGTCCTTCTATCGACATCGTGACCTCAAACTCAACACTCAAACCTGAAGGTATACCCTCTCTGCTATATATATATATATATATATATATATATATATTTATTTATTTAGATATTGATATATAAATATATTTATCCTTATTTATATATTTATTTGTGTATAAAATATATATGCATAATGTTATCTACAATAAGTGTTTGTGAAGATATATGGCAGCTTGTGAATATTTTGGTAAACTGAATTTAGCATTGTTCTTGAATTGGGTTTGTTACAATATTTATGTGAATTTGGATGGTTTAACAACAGTTATTGTGGAGACTTTTTTGAGATGATGTTGAATGGGTTTACACTGTCTTGTATTGTAGGATTTTTTTTTGGAAAACATCATCTTGCTTACACATTTGATTGAATGGTACGTCAAATAATTTTCTATGCTAAATATGTATGTCATAAGGCCAATTTTGGTTTTTAAACTGCTTATCCTATTGACCACCCAAAGGGTAAGACATACGTTGTTTTTGTTGGTCATGTGCCTGGGGTGTACAACACATGGGAAAAAGCCTGTGCCCAAGTTCATCAATATTCTGGAGTAGACCACAGGTGTTTAAGCACAAAATGGATGCAGAAGTTGCTTTTATGAAGTTTTGGCAGATTAATGGCGGGAATGTGCAACAAGGTTCTTCATCCAATACATATTCTACTCATTCTAGCTCAGGTTCCGGTACTCCTTCAATTGAAGAGAGCCCCTACTACACAAGAGATGTTAAATACGATTTATTAAAATATCAATTAGATATCGCAATTAAGTAGTGGAAACATGCAATGAAGATTGCAAAGTTGAATGCAAGAATGCTAAACGCAGTGGCATCTTAAGTCCTGCCCGATGATGAGCTCAATAAAATGACACATCTAAACTTGGGTGAATGACCAAGAAAGTTGTGTTGATCTCTGATTTTTGTATGTGGGTACCTTAGTAATCTATATCTATATAATACTAAAAGCTGAAGTGTGGCATTTAATGCTACTTCACTCCTGTTGAGCCACATCAGCTGCCATGTCATTACCCTTCTATTTCCTAAATTTCTCCTATAATTTTAAAATATTTTTTTCTAAACTTTTCCCTTAATTTTAAAATACTATTAAAAAGAAAATAATTTATAGCACTATCTCCACCATAAAGCCCAATCTTTATAGCTTTAATTATAGGTAACTTATGTTAGTGTTGTCCACCATAAAGCCCAAACCTACAAGTATCTTACGTTCACCCAAGTCGAATAGTATTTACACTTTAACACCAACGTCTTTTGGTCTCCCCTCCTTTTGCTCTACCTGCCTTTCACAGTTTCAAAACTTCAAACCTTTCTCAGTAAAAAAAAAAAAAAAAAAAAAAAAAAATCAGACCTTTAGCTTTCTAACGCCAACCTCTATCTCTTCCAAAGACAGTTTCAAAACTTCAGACCTTTAGCTTTATGACTTTCTGCTTTCTACTGCCAACTTCTTTCTCTTCCAAATACAGTTTCAAAAATTCAGACTTTCAGCTTTCTAACGCCAAGCTCTATCTCTCTCTTCCCTCCTTCAGGTATCTCTAAATCTCAATTGTAAATAAAATGAAATGGATATTGTAAAATAAATTTCAGTTGAGGATGTGTTGATGGGTCTCCATTGTTATTGAAAATCGATTCGAAAAGATTTTTTTTTTTTGTTGGTGAAATTATTTCAATAGTGTTATCTATCTATTGTGAATATTCCAACGCAGTGGCTTAGGCTCCAGAAAAAAAATATGCAGGAAATATCAGAGGTTTGACAACCCCAAAATCCCAATGTAAATACCACAGACTACCTCTGGTAGTCATCCAACAGCATTCGACAACCCCAAAATCCCAGTATAAATACCCACAGAAAGCCTCTGGTAGTCTTCTAACATCGTTGTTTCAATTGTTTATTAATGGATTGCCTACAATGTGTTTGATTATAGTTGTCAATAACGTCCACACTGCTCTGTTTCAAAAAAAAATCCTCTTGAAGCAACCAAGGTTCAGAAGATGGGAAACTTTAAGTCTTGAAGGATGGACTTTCAAGTTAGTAGATTCAAGTGGGAGGAATTGGTGGATGAAGGTACTACTATTGATAATGCCTCTTTCTACATTTAGATCGATGTTCCATTCCTCAACATATTTGTCTCTTTCAATATATCTTGTCAATACATCATCTGTTTTTATGTACCTTGGACAAATTATTGATTAAACTAATTAGATACTTCCCAAAAAACTTAGCACCAGAAGCCGAGAAATCAATGCCTTTTCAAAGAAACCTGTTGAACTTGCTCTTAATCTGCTTGATTATCTTTGTTCTAGAACAAAAATGTTGGTCCAATAGACATGAATACCAAACAACAATACAAAACTTATTGGATGTTTGGATTTGTTGAAGTCTACCATCAAATGACAAAACATTTGCTATCCATGAATTGATTCTCACCAAAATTTATCGATTACAAGGCTGCAATCACTTTTGACAACTTGAAATCACTTTTGACAACTTTCTTACTTAAAATTGTTGACGTGCAGGTACAAAGAAAAGATATAAGATTCTAGAAGGAGGATGCTTGGATCAAGATTGTCATACCATTGAGCAACTATGATAGTTATTGCTATTAGCTTATGTGTAAATTAAATGCCTAAAATAGAGATAGATGTGGCAATAGTGTTTATTGAAATTCTTGATAGTGTCTGATTTGCAAAATAAATTAGAGCAAAAAGTGGATTTGTGTAGAGAGGCTGTTGAATGTTTTTTTTTTTTTTTTTTGGGTTGCAAAATTGAATTTGAATTTTGGCTTTGAGTCAAGTAAACATACTAATGATGCCAAAACGTATCACATACAAATGTTGCAATCCTCTTTGCAAATAGTTTCCCCATTGTCTTTAATGTTGCTTTAGTTTCAAACATTACACTTTTGTTTTTCTTTTTTCTATTTTTTGGTGGGCAAATCAGTCTCTCAATTATTATTTTATCTTTTTCTTTTAACTTTTAATGTAACATTACAATTTTTTTTTCTTTCTCAATCTCTTCTCTTTTTCTTTTTCTTGGTGGGCAAATCAGTCTCTCACTAATTTCTTTTAGTTTTTTCTTTTAACATAAGGTTGATTAATCATCATTTTATTTAACTATCCTGTGCATCACACGAGTTAGCGATTAGTTGTTATGTAAAACTTGGGTGTGTATATGTTCATATTTTTTGTGATTGGAAATGCGTATAGGTATTTTGAGATGCTCAATTGTATTATAGGTATATTTTTTTGACATTTTTCCTGTAAAATGTTTCACATTGGGGGTCAAACGTAGGAAAATATTTTTTGGAAAAACGCTTTTACATGCATGGCCAAACACTGAAAATACTTTCCGGTGTATTTTCTAGAACCCAAACAAACATATGAAAATATTTTCCTTTTCGTAAAATATTTTCAACTAAAAATATTTTACACTCGAAAAATATTTTACATGTTACCAAACACAGCCTTAGTATTCTTGCATTTTCTGAAATGATTCTATTGTTTTCCTTTCCAAATTTTTCAATGATATTGACTTTTATTATTTTTAATTGACTTAGAATTGTTAATGTAGTTTTATTTAGCCTATCATTGTTGTGGAAATTCCTAATGTTGATATGAAACATATTGATAATGAACATTTTTTGTGCTTATTTGTAGAGTGTCAAAAAGTCAAAAAGTATTCAATGTAGTAATTTTGTTATTGTTGCATCCCATGTTTTTGGTGAAATTTCTTTTAGAAATCTTATGCGTCTTTGTCAAATTTGTTTGTGATTTTTATTTTATTCATTCTACTACAAATAATAGGCATCTCCACCATAAAATTTTTAGCTAATTTGAGCTTTCTTGGTAAGCTTTTACTTTGTTTAGTTGATCACCTTTAAGGAAAAAGCCAAAAAGAGAATAAGACAAAATATAATTTATTGTATAGCATCATTATGCTATTAAAGTTTTTATGTATAGATACTTAGGGTCCATTTAGGAACAACTTATTTAGCTGAACTTGAAATTTTTTTACTGAAAGTACTGAAGATAATAGTAAAAGTTAGCTGAAATAGTACAATGAGACCCATAAATAGTACCAAAAACTGCAATGGGACCTATTAATAGTAGCAAAAATAAGCCAAATAGTAAAATAAGCTGGCTTTATATTCTGTTTCCAAAAGCAACCTTAAGGAACTTGATTAATTCTTTCTTAGAATTCCTATTATCCTTACGTCTAGTCTCTTAGATTAATTTTTGGGGATTCAAGCGATAGCCTAGCAACATTATTTATGGTGTCCCTTATTTGTGGTTCAAACCCCAAATCTTCCCTCCACCACCATCTACATATCTCTCTCTCTCTCTCTCTCTCTCTCTCTCTCTCTCTATATATATATACACATATAATTGGCTATTCAAATTGAGAATTCTCATGTGTTACTCTTTACAAATTTTATAAGATGTATAGATGACACTTTTGGTTTATGAAACATGATCAACAAAATGTGATTTTTATATAGGGATAATTACAGTAAACCCACCTGTGGTTAGACCCGTTTTCATTTTGCCTACCTGTGGTTCAAAACTCAGCACTTTGCCCACCTGAGGTGCCTTCCGTTAGGGATCTGTTACCCATTTTTAGAGAAAAACAAACATAACAAAGATCAAAAAAGTTAGGGCTTTTTATTTCTTAAGAACTTCTATAAGAACAAAATACCAGAATAGCACAAATCAAATGCTCAATGAAATCAATTTTAATTAGGAGGATGACGCAGAGGTAGGAGTATAGGACAATTCCTTCAATAAAGACTTCATCAAACAGTTCCTAACAATCCAATTACATGCTCCACACTTGGAAAACCCATTGAAACGTGGATTAGGAAGCAATTACAGAACCCAAAAAAGAATTCACAAAAGGGTTTATAAATTCTGAAACATTTCAAGTAAGCAAACGATACTAGTCCAATTTCACACTTTTTGATTCAACAATCAGCTCAAACTTCTGGGTTTGTTCAAGTTTAAATTTAAAATTAAATAAATACAAAATTAAAAAAAAAAAAAAAAAAAAGCAAACATACAGATCCAAAAACAAGAATCCTAGGTTTCATATTCGCATAAATTCTAAAAAACATTTACAAAAATCCTACACTTGAAAAAGTGCTCTACTCTAATTTCACAAAAATCCTTTCAGTCATTCACAAAAATCATACATGGCTTCAAAACCCAGACCCACCACACCTAGCAATACAAACATAGACCCACAAGAACTGACACTGAAAACCAAAACCAAAACCAACGGCGTCCTAATCTGAATCCCAACTCCAACCCCAACCCCAACCCCAACAGCAAGAGCAAGAAGAAGAAAGGTGGACCCATTTCCATGGATCACGTGTTTCTGGCATTGCAGGAGACCAAGGACGAGAGGGATCTCAGAATCCGAGCTCTGTTCATCTCCACCGGCACCCAGAAAATTGATAACAATGGCAGCTCTGCTGGTCTTGGGTTTACTGAGGAGGAGGAGGATTTTTTGCCAACGACATTTGGGAAGATGATTAAGGAGGGAGCCTTGAAGAGGATGAGAGAGAAGGAAAAGTATAGGGGTAATAGAGCTAGAGACGACGAAGGTGGTTTTGGTTTTGCAAGTGTTGGTGGTGAGTTTGAGAAGCACACCAAAGGGATTGGTATGAAACTATTGCAAAAAATGGGGTACAAAGGCGGTGGCCTTGGGAAGAATGCACAGGGAATTGTCACTCCGATCGAGCCCAAATTGCGCCCCAAGAACATGGGTATGGGCTTCAACGATTTCAACGAGACAGAAGATAAGAAGGGTTTGTTGGGCAGTGACTCTGTGGGTGTAGAGAGAGTGAAGGAGAAGTTGGGTTTGTGTTTGTTATGGGTTAGGGAATGTTTAAGGGAATTTCAATTAATCTGGGTTTGAATTTTTTTTTTCTTTGGGACTGAATCTTGGTTTGTTGTTTTTTCCTCCAATTTGTTCTTATAGAAGTTCTTAAGAAATAAAAAGCCCTCACTTTTTGATCTTTGTTATGTTTGTTTTTCTCTAAAAATGTGCTTTCCTAACTGCAAACGGAGAGGTGGATAACAGATCCCTAACGGAAGGCACCTCAGGTGGGCAAATGTTAAGTTTTGAACCACGAGTAGGCAAAGTAAAAACGGGCCTAACCACAGGTGGGTTTACTGTAATTATCCCTTTTATATAATTATATCTAGACTATACTGCAATGTCATGATGGATGGATTGGTTTTATTTTACTATAAAATATAAGTAATCATGTGGTTTATGAATTTGAAGAGTTATATATTGTAGGATTTGTTCATATGATGAAATAAAGTTTACTCTTTGAATTATATTTTATTTTATATTTCCACTTTATGATATATGATTTATTATATATGATTTATTGAATATGATCTATTGCATAGTTTTCTTTATATACTTTTTTACTTAGTTTCAATTGTAAAAAAGAAAGAGATGTGGATCTAGGTTTTAGAGAAAAATATACCTATAAGTGTTGAATCGCATACATTTGTATGGTAATAAACAAAGTATACATGGTTAGAACTTGGTCTAATAGTTCTTGTAAAGTTTTTAGACCCCTTAAACAACAATTAGATTAACCTAATAAATTAGCCAAGTGATTAATTTAGTCAAATTATGCAAATCTAGGTTAACACAATTATAAAATCATATCAAGCATATAGCAGCGGAAATATAAATAATACAAAGATATGATGACCTAGGAAACCACACTAGTAAAAATCTGGGAAGGATTTGACCTAGCTATCCTCAAGGTAAACTTGAATCCACTATACGAAAAAATCGAAGTTCATACAATAAGACTTACAAGTCCCTATGCTCAACTTCTTATTGCTACCTACTAGTAGAACTTATTGACACGACCACGTGCAAACTCTGAATCCACGGACTCCTTTCTTGAATTCACCACCACATACAAGCACACCCGCTTGTGTTTCTTTAAGCTCTTATAGCAGCAACTGAATGATCATCAAGTTCTTGAAGAAATCTCCTCTTTGATAATCCTAAGCTTGTGTGAAGGAAATCTCCTCATAGATCTCACAAGAGATTCACACAAACAGCAATATGAGCAACAAAGACCTTAAAGAGGTTTGGGTACAAAACCCTAGATACAAAAGAGGCACTCTCTTCTCTCTCTCAAAAGTCTCTTAAAAACGTGCTTAGGGTTTCCTTTATATACTAGGAGAAGTAGTTCTGAAACCCTAATCCTTAATGAGCTAGGGCTGAGATGGAAAATTCTGCAGAAAAACCATATGCACGACTTTCGATCAATCGAGCCTAATTTTCGATCAATCGAGCCAGGCAGATTTACACAGTAAATCCTGTAGAACACTCAATTCCAACTTTACATAAAAGACACAACTTTGAGCAAGCCTAAACAGTAAATCCTGCAGAACACTCAATTCCAACTTTACATAAAAGACACAACTTTGAGCAAGCCTAAACAAGACTAAACAACCTATTTTGATCATGGTTTGCCAACATTACACATTAGAGTTCTAAATACATAAAGTCCTAAGTCTTTAGAACCTAACAGTTCTCACACAGTAAATTTTTTTTTTTTATATATAAAATTTATTGCATTGTATTTTCATACATATCTCACTATATATAATGCCCAACTACAAAATATATTTAATTTGTTAGTTGTTACACCACAAAAAAACTTATACTATAAATCATATTTTCAAATAACACATGTTGACTTTTAAAAATATACAATCTAATATATTAATTGTATAATTATCCAATAAAATATATTCATATTAAATTTTTCAGCGCTTCGCGCAGGTTTGCGACTAATATAAATATAATTACTATGTGCAGCCGCCTCAGCCGGTCTAGGGTTCGAATCCACCTTTCCCACTCCCCCCATTTACATATCATATTAAAAAATAAAAAATAAAAATCAGAATTCCTACTAAAGAAAACCAGCATGGCAGATTAAGCTTGTAAAAAAAAAAAATTTTAAAAAGCATGTTTTGTTGACTCTCTGGTCATCACTCATAATGGAGCTGTCTACAGAAATCCCTATAAATTTGATGCTAGATAGATTGAATGAGGCCTAAAGAAAGCATTTTGGGTCATGTCTAGACTGAATGAAAGCAAAATTATTGACCCTTAAATCTTAATATGTTGGAAATAATAACTATAGAACTTGGAACAAAAAGCAAATGCAACAACGGCACCCAAAAAAAAAAGTACAAGATGTTACTTATAAAAGAATCAGAATTAAAGTGCCTACATCGAACCAAAAGTTGAATGGCTCCAATGCATATATTTTTGTGCATACTAATGATGAGTTCAGAGAATTTCTAGATTAGTCCAGTCCACTGTTTTAAAAACCGGACCGGTCGGTCCGATCGGTTCAACCGGGAACCGAGAGCCAATCCGGTCCGGTTAAAAGGCCCAAAACCGGTCAACAACCGGAAAACCGGTCAAAAACCGGGGTTGAACCGAAAATTGAAAAAAAAACGGTTTGATGTCCGGTTTGGTTTTTAAAACCATGGTCCAGTCTTCACTTCTCCGTCTTCACTTCTCCACGTTTTACAATGCCGTTTCAAAACTGGACAACTATGAATTGCAACAGACATTAGGTATTTGCAGGAACATCCCACTCTTCCCCTTCTTCACTGACATGAAACACTTAAATCACCAAGACAAAAAATCTACATGCTTTCGTGTTTGTTTGTTTAGACCCTTGTAAACTCAGATTGTATAACCTAATTAATTATTAACCAAGTTATTACTTAGGTTTATTATTCAAATCTAAGTTAAACACAAAAAATTGTATCACTAAGTGCAAAAAAGTAAAGAAGACAACGATATGATGATCCAGGAAAACCAATAAAACCATCTAGTTTCAAGGTAAAAATCCTGAGGAGGATTTAATCTAAATTATCCTCAAGGCAACAAATTCACTATGATAGAATAGAAGTTTTACAATAAATTTTTCCCTAAATCTAAAGCTACCTCTCATAGTACTTACTCACGTGACCACATGCAATTTCGAATCCACGAACTCTTCTATCTAAATTTGTTGAACACAAACACCCATATTTGTGACTCTAAGAGCTCCACTCAAAGATTTAGATCATCAACACAAACATTCTAGTTTGAAGATTTAAATCTCTAGCACCTTTGATGACTAGTGATTTCAGCAACTTCTATAACACCAGATCTTGAGTTTCTTCTAAGAATATTGCCGGTAGAAGATTTTAGAGAGCTTTGGGTACAAAAACACTAGATCTACAATTAGAGGCACAAGATGCACTCCTCTCTCTGAGACCATTTTGTAATTATTTGCAGGTAAGATTATTTTGTGTACTAAACATGGACTCTAATGTAACTTCTAGAATTACTGCGCCATAAAAAATTTCTAACAATGTTTGTTGCAATGAATCGTTTTAATTACACTTTTTCCTCCGCATATTTTGTGATAACAAAAATGAAGGTCAATTGTCTTTAACTAAATTTAGTCTCTATTTAGAGGGCATTCAGTGCTCTAACTCATAGGTAATTGCTTGAGACACAGAATCAATATAAGATTACAGCCCAATTTTAAAGAACTTTCTTTTCAATAGTTAAGTAGAGGTTCAGATCAATCCAACAATTTCTCAGGTGTTAACCCTTTATTCTGTTAAAATAAAGCTATTCAAATGAATGAATTTATTCTGTTAACTCTTTATTCTGTTAATATATGCTTGTGTTTCCTTGGACTCGCTGGGTTACATGCAATGAAAGATGTGCTGGCTATTAGGATTTTTGTTTTTGGGTACTAAAATATTAATTACACTCTCTACGTTTGATTTTAGTCTCTGACAATTACATCTGGATCTATAAAAGAAAATAGACAAGTCAATCTAATTCATGCCCAAGCCTAAACGTTGTCAACAATTTTAGAGGTACAAGGTTGTTTTAACTAGAACCCACAAAAGGCATGTCATTGACATACATGAACAGAAAGGCAAGAATTCAAAATACTATCAACCATCAGAGATTAAATTCAAATTTGAATTGTCAGAGACTAAAACCAAACTTGGAGAGTGTAATTAATATTTTATTACCCAAAACCAAAAATCCTATTAGTCATAACACATCTTTCATTGCATGTAACCCTGCGAATCCAAGGAAACACAAGCATATAGTAATCCTCAAACCATTAACTATAGTAAATAACTAAATATCCATGAGGAGAGCAGAAAGATTGAATCAAAGAACCCACAAAACGACTTTCTTTGGGGTCTTGTCTTTTAAAACTGATAGTAAGAGACAAAACTCAACAGAGCAGCTTCCTATGCCGAATTTAATGGAACCAAGCTCATGGAATAGGGAAGCACACTAGACAAAACAAGTAACTTGGACCCAACTTGGAAAGAGTGCAAGCTTCCTTCATCTTACATGTGTCAATGTGATAAAAATATAGCTTGGCAGACACCCTGATTAACAACAATCCATCTCTGAAGGCCAATGGAACCATCCCTGGGTCCATATCATAAGTCACCTCTTGTGTCACTCTTTGATGTAGATTGCAAAACCGTGGATGCTCTTCTTCAATTTCCTGCAAAGACTTTTGAGTGTCTTAGTGTCCATTTGAATTCAAAATAATCTTCAAGGAACCATTTCACATAATGCAATTGCCCTTCAGAATCTCCAATGCATGCCTGAGGGATGGCCTCGAATTCCTTAGCGGGGACTGGTACCCAAATTAACCAAGAGGCTCCTTCTCTACATAATATGTGAGCACTTTATCTCCACCAGTCAGCCAATGTAAAATCCCTCCAACAGACACTTTTTTTCTTAACTAAATTGTTATTGCAGTGGCAAATCTCATTTGATTGTGTCCATGCCCCAGATTCTGACGAGTATACTTCAAAAGTATAATATAAGCCCTCCTCCTCCTCCTCCTCAGTCTCAGTCTCAATCTCCAACTGCCTGACTCTAACCAGTTTGAATTTAGTAGAACTGTATACAGGATCCCGAGTTGGGTCAAACACCAGTCCTATGGTGGTAAGATTGTCCAGTGCAGAAGGTGATTTGAATTTAATCCACTCCTTGTTGGTGGGATTGCAGACATAAATAGCAGGGTCTTGAGCTTGAGCAGGAAAGCAACTCAAACAACATACAAGCTCATTGCATGATGCTAACATCACTACATCCTCAGGAAGGAAATCAATCACCTTTTGCTGCACTGTTCACCACTTTACCTTCATCTTCTGATTCAACAGCAGGAATGTAGCTACCTGTTTTGATATCTTCATTGCACCACTGATACTTCCCTTGGAAGATGAGTCCTGATACAATGGGATTTTGCTTTTGTAATTGAGCCTGGATGAAGGAGCGGTCAAATATGAGTTGGTGCCAGCCTTTGGAAACACACTTTAATCCTAGAAGAATCTTTGTAGGAAGACAAGAAAGCACATTAAAGGGAACATAAGTGTTCAAGAATCCAAGATTCTCCATTTCCTGAAATGGAATTCACATAACTTTAGAAACAATTACAAGAATTTCATTGTAACTAGCTACAAACTAACAAAGATGAGCAACAGAGACAGTAGCAGTAGTCCATGGAAGTTAATATTGAAAGCACAGGAAAATATTCAAACACTACTGTTACATTAGTGAGAGGGTAATCTATACTATAATAACAACCAAAGCACTAGTATAAAAAAGCAATCCTAGGTTAAATGCATACCACTCCAAAGCAAGAGTAGAACCGGTTTCTACATTTTTTCTTTGATGGAGATAGTGAAGATGGTGGTGGTGATGATGATGTTGTCAATTCAGAAATTAGCATCATCGACTCAACACGCCCACTCTGCAGGATAAAACAAGGTCCAGAGGTAAAAGGTAAGGCAACTTCTCTTGTCTCAAAACCCTAACCTAATAATTAAGAACCTCCCAAATCAATAATCATAGTCTTAAAAGAATGACCAAATTTAATATGTATTATTTGATAGTTGTGAAGAATAACAACTTTTCTATGGAATTCAATCTAATCAAATCAATATGAACAATATCTTAATTAGAGAAAACCACAAGACAGAGTGATAGCACATACTTGCGAAGCAACAGGAAGAGAGAATCAGGGCGAGGGGGATGTCAATTTTTAAAACTTCACACTTTTTTTACACTTTTTTATAATACAAGTATACTTTAGCACATTTTTAGCAAAAAAGTAAATAAATTGATAAGTTGATGCCAAATGCCAAATGCACACCAATGCCCGTTTTATTTAACTTTTAGCTCAAGGTACTATAAATAAAAGGTAGACAAAAATAATAACAAAATCATGACTTTAACCCATATAAACATAAATCTCTACAGGCTAGGAGAATATAGAGTTTCATCAGGTAGACTCCATTATGATGTCATATTTTTAGTTAATCTATCTTGTAAATTTTGCCAAAAACCAAATATGGAATAATAATCTTAGTAGTAAATAAACATAAAATAATTTGAATATGATAGTTGGGTAACATTATATTGTTAACACTTAACATAGCAACTTTTCAGCCTCATCTACTAGCTAAAGTTTGTTTATGAATTTAAGCATAGAGCTTTGTAGACAAGGACAAAGATTTATAGTTTGTTTGGATGGAGGGGAAGTAGAGTAGAAGGAGGGAGAGTAAGTTAAATTACCTTGTCTGGATGTTCTTTAAGGGAGGGGGGAGGGGGGGGGGAGGGATTTGGAGGGGTTTGGAGGGGTTCTAACTACTTCTAACCTCTCATTTTTAATTCCCCTAAATCAGAGAGCTTTGGAGGGAGAGTAGAGTATAGAAATGCTTGACCAAATGAATTACCAAATTTACCCTTACTATATTAACAAAATTACAAACTATGAAAAAACTAATTATTCATCTTCCTCTTACTTAATTTTAAAAAAATCCAAACAATGTGGAGGATAATCATTCCCCTCTACTCTCCTCCCCACTACTCTCCTCTACTCTCCTCTCCCTCCAAACTTTCAAACGTAGCAATAGGGTGGAGAGGGAGGGAGGATCTTTGTTCTGCTATATAGAGTTTTGCCATTCTGCTATGGAGCTTTCTGATTTGGCTATCCTGTACCAGATTGTAGGATGTGGCCATTTGAGATGCACCCTTGCTTAACAATTTTCACCAATATATACTGTGCTTCTCCATAAGGTTTAGACTGCAATTTTACAAACAAGGTCATTGATTGAGGATGGAGAGGAGATAATAGGGGGAAAAAAAATTTAAAGCACATCTTCTTCTTTTTTTCCTTTTTCTTTTTTTTTTTTTTTTTTTTTTTGGAGAAACAAAAAATTCCAACCACAGGTTTTTAGGGCAAACCCAACGTAATTTTTTAACTTTGAAACCAAAATGATTCAATTCAATTGACACTAATGAGCAAAGTACTCTTCTATTCTAGAAAAAGAACAATAATAATTGTGAGTTTTAAATTCTTCTAAATTCCATTTTAAGATAAACCTAGTGCTTTGAATTTGTGATTAAATTTTCAGCATGCTGGATGTGGATTACTTTAATTTTCCATATACCTATCGTTTTTACTGCATTATTGAACTATAAGATTAGGTCCATGTGAATACTCTAATTTTCCATATAGTAAAGAGTTAGGGGGGGAAAAGTGGGGATTAGAAGCAGAGAGTCTGCCATAGAGAGGTTATTTAAGGTAACAAGCATCAATTATAAGTAAGAAGTTTGCAAAGTAGGCATAATTCTTAGAATGATTAGAATTAGATACTTTTGTCAGGATTCAGAAGAGCAATATCTGTTGACAATGTAATATGAAAAAGGTTTGTAATGTATTGATAAATTGTTGAAGAACAAGTCATGGCTATGGCTGCTCAAAGAAGTGAAAGCTACTCAAACTTTTCCAAAGCATATTAAGAGCGAATTTTCTTGGCACTTATTTTTTTTTTTTGTTAATCTTTAGTATCTACTGCATTCATTTCCTTGTCTAAAAGACATTTTTGATTGACTTTGAAATTCTGTGTAGGAATTCTTCTGTGTTCAGCTCAACAACTTCAAAGCAAGTTCATGGCATTCTTTTTTAAATTTGATAAGTAAGAATGTTATATATACGAATGGCTACTCTATGCATGAAAAACATAGAGCAAACCTAGAAAATACAAGAAGAAGAAAACAGAAAAAACAAAAAGAAAACCAAACAACGAAATAATTACAAACGAGAAAGAGAGCTAAGAAAAGAGGGGAGAGAATCACTAGTCGTAAGTCCCCATGCCCGAGACCAATCAAAAAGAGTCCCACTAAAAGAGGCAACCATCTGAACACCTGAACTATCCAAATCCTCAAAAGTCCTCCGATTCCTCTCCTTCCAAATACACCATAAGATGCACAACGGAACTAAGTTCCAAATCTGAGATGAATGCTTCCCCAACCAATTCCACCAGCCAAAAAGCAAATCTGGGATCGATCTAGGCATAATCCAAGACAAACCAAAAGTTATTAAGACAAAGCTCCACAATCGATAGGCCATCTCACAATGAAGAAGTAAGTGGTCTACCGTCTCTCCACAATGCCGGCACATAATGCACCAGTCTACAAAATCCAATCCCCTCAATCTTCTCAAGTTATCACCCGTTAGGATCTTATTCCAAGCTACACACCAAACAAAAAAAGAAACTCGCCTAGGAGCCTTTACTCTCCATATTCCTTTCCAAGGAAAGACAATTGAGGGAGAATCCCGCAATTTGTTATAATACGACCGGATGTCAAACTCCCCATTAGGCTTCAACTTCCATCTCATCCGGTCTCTAACATCCATTGGAGGAGTATTACCTCCCAAGATACGAAGAAAATGCAGCCCTTCATCCATCTCCCAATCATTAAATTCTCGAATAAAACGAACATCCCAAATTCTCCTATCCTCCGCCCCCTGCCTTGACAAAGAGGCTTCTACAGATGCCTCCTTATCAATGGCAATTCCATACAGCCTTGGGAAAGCCACTTGGAAAGGTTGATCCCCATACCACCCATCCTGCCAAAATCTCACTCTATTTCCCAACCCAACAACAAACTGACAGTTCTTGCTAAAATCCTCCCATCCTATACGAATACCTCTCCACAAACCACACCCATGAACTCCCCTACCTAGCTTTGAGGTCCATCCCCCCCATTCTTCCTCATATTTTGACACTATCACCCTCCTCCATAACCGACCCTCTTCCTTCCCAAACCACCACAACCATTTCCCCAATAAGGCCTTATTGAAAGTTGTAATTTTCCTTATCCCCAAACCACCATTAGCTATAGGCGCACAAACTTTATCCCATCCTACCAGATGATTCTTGCTATCACCCCATAGAAAGTCCCTTTGCAACTTTTCAATCTTGTTAGCCACATAAGTAGGAATGGTGAATAGAGATAGAAAATAAGTAAGAAGACTAGATAATGTACTCTTAAGTAACATCAATCGACCCCCCTTAGACAAATACAACTTCTTCCACCCAGCTAATTTCCGCTCAATTTTTTCCAAAATAGGATTCCAAATTGAAGGGAAGTTATGTGAAGCCCCCAACGGTATGCCAAGATAAGACATTGGCAAAGTTCCAACTCTACAGCCCAAAATTTCTGCCAGGGCATGCACATCATCAACCTCCCCTATTGGAACCATTTCACTCTTGTGTACATTGACCTTCAAACCTGTTACCGCCTGAAAACTGAGTAACAACAACCGAATATGAAGAATTTGCTCCACATCTGCATCACAAAATAAGATAGTATCGTCTACAAACAATAGATGTGAGACACATTCCCCACCACCCCTCCTACCCTCAACTTTAAAGCCACGGATCAAGCCAGCTCCCTCCACTCTTCTCAACATCCTACTGAACACCTCCATCAAAATCAAAAACAACATAGGAGATAGCGGATCCCCTTGTCTTAACCCCCTTGAACTACCAAAAAAATCAGCTGGAGACCCATTAATCAAAATAGAGAACTGAACTGTGGAAATACAAGTACGGATCCACTTACACCACTTCACTCCAAATCCCATTCTATTTAACAAATACAGCAAAGCCTCCCAATTCACATGATCGTAAGCTTTCTCAATATCAAGTTTACAAATGACTCCAGGAACCCTACTCTTCCCTCGGCTATCCACACACTCATTCGCAATAAGAACCGAGTCAAGGATTTGTCTCCCACCCACAAAGCTATTCTGAGTCTCAGAGATCAACTGATCTAAAACCACTCTCAAACGATTTGCCAAAACCTTAGCCAAAATTTTATACACACTCCCCACCAAGCTAATAGGCCGGAAATCTCTAATATTAGAGGCGTCATTCTTTTTAGGAATTAAAGCAATGAAGGTAGCATTAAGAGATTTTTCAAACTTGCAGTATTGAAACAACTCTTCAAAGACCGCTAACACGTCTTTCTCCACTACTCTCCAACAATGATGATAAAACGCCATAGTAAACCCATCCGGACCTGGAGCTTTGTCCCCCTCCAACTCCCTTACAACTTGAAGTATCTCCTCTCTCTCAAACTTCCTTTCAAGCCAAACCCTCTCCATATCCCCAATATGATCGAACTCCAAACCCTCCACAAAAGGCCTCCACCCCTCAGACTCCTTGTACAGATTTTTATAAAACTGGACTACCTGATTAGTAACCTCAGATTCCTCTTCAAAAACCACCTCATCCACCTCCAAAGTCCTTAGATGATTATACCTTCTATGGGAGTTAGCCATTCTGTGGAAGAACTTGGTGTTATTATCCCCTTCCTTGATATATAACATCCTAGATTTTTGTCTCCAGGAAATTTCCTCCAAGGAAAGAAGATGCTCCACCTGGGACCTCAAATATACCCTATGATCTTTCTCCCTATCAGTGAGACCAAAATCCCCTTCCTTAGCATCTAATTTTTTCAACTCCTCCAATAATTGATTCTTTTGACGCTCTACATTACCAAACTCTCTACGATTTCATTGTACAATGTCCTCTTTCAGAGCCTTTAATTTTTTCGCAATCACAAAACTAGGTGTACCTACAAAAGAATGCTGATTCCACCAAGACTGAACCCTATCCACAAACCCCTCCGTCTTCAACCACATGTTTTCAAATCTGAATGGACTTTTCCCCCTTGCCATACCCCCTGCCTCCAAGAGAATTGGACTGTGATCTGAGATAGGACAAGGTAAAATCCTTTGAATAACATCTGGGAAATGTTCCTCCCAGTCTGGAGTAACCAAAGCTCTATCAATCCTAGACATCGCTAGTTGATCAGTACCACTTGACCAGGTATAGCTACCTCCTTCCAAAGGCAAGTCAATCAAGTTAAAATCCTCAATAAATTCAGAAAATTTTTCCATAGCCAGTGTCAAACTTGTCTCACCCCTACGTTCACTAGGAAAGCAAACAATATTAAAATCCCCCAAGCAGCACCACGGTATCCTCCAATACTGCTGAATACCCACCAACTCATCCCACATGTGACCCCTCTCAATATTCTCATTTGGGCCATAAACCCCTGAACATGCCCATATAAAACCATCCCCCACCCCTTGCCACTTAACCGAAACTGAGAATGTACCAACCATAACTTCCATCTTATCCAAGACCCTTTTATCCCACATAATCAAAATACCACCAGCTGTCCGATCAGCCTCCAGAACAGCCCAATCCACATATGGACAGCCCCACAAACTACAAACCAGCTGTCTATTCATTCTAGCAATTTTCGTCTCTTGTAAACAAACAATGTCACACTTCCATTCCCGTAACAAATTTTTCACCACAAGTCGTTTTCGAGGATCATTTAAACCTCTAACATTCCACGAAATCATTTTTATCTTCATTACCAAAAAAAATCCCCACCTACTAACACCAGCACAAAACCAATCCTCTATCTCCCATCATAATTCACCGAAGAGATCAAGTTTCGTAGCTCTCTACGTCCCTTATGTTTGGATTTAGCCACTTTTTGGCTACCTGTTACTTTCCGGTGTAACACATTGGCTGCCTCCATTTTAGTTTCTAGCCTTTGTAAAAGAGCAATGCACAACTTCTCATGTCAGGTCATTGACAACCCAACCAATTTACTGAAACCAGGAATTCTGTGTTTCACCCACCCGGAAACATCCAACTTAGCCTCAATACTCAAGACCTCAGTGACCTCCTCCAACTCCGCCGAATTTGTCGATGCACTAGAAGCAATAACCTGTAAAGGGAAACAATCCGACAGTTCTGCTGCACCAGAGCCCACAAAAAAATCAGCTGCATCCTCCATAATCATGACTTCCCTAGGAAAGCTTAATAGTTCCTTACTACAGGAAGAATTTGCCTCCTTACCCGATACTCCAAAACCCATTGACCCTGCACACAAAAACTCCAGAAAAAGATCGGGGAAAGAAAGTCCCACCAGTCGCGGCACAAATTCGAGAGTCACCGACCTTATATCTTCGAAAACCAACCCACCCAACAACCTATTTGAGCCCAAAATACTGTTCCAGTCATAACTATACCTGAAAACCATACACTGAAGATTCTCGGTGCAACCCGACACTCCTACCGGCGAAGCACACCCCGGCTGAGCAAGCACACCTCCACCTACATCAGTATGCATCGCCGTCGCCGGGGAACCCACATGCAACTGAGAGACCGAGAAGCTTCCATCTTTCTCGCTCCTCGACATCTTTACCGGCTCTATTAAACCAGATGGAGAGACCGTGGGGTTCTCTTCCAGCCCATCGAGATAAGATGAAGAGGGGCCTAAAAATGAGTTGGAGCATTCCCCAGCCTCAAAGTGACATGGGCTTGTACTCATCGGGCTTATATTAGTGCTCATCAGGCTTGAATTAGATACACAGTGGGCTTCCGAGTGTTTTGGGCCCAAACTGAAACCCACCTCCTCCTGCTTTTCAATGGAGGCCCGTATCACCCATTTAAAAGTAGATTTTCCACCTTTGGAATTATCCCAAGAAACCCGCTGTTTCCCATTCTCAGCCATCACCACTATTAATCCTTTCCCAGACCAACGTGACTCCCTCAAATCACTCCCCTTTCCATTCTCAGTTTTATTTGAATTCAAACTGAAACTTAATGGAGATCTTTTTTTATTTTGCACCGATAATTTCTCACCTACATTAATACCCAAATTAATGCTTCTATCTCTCCCCTCCCCTCCCTTCACGGCTGTTGTACCAGGCTGACCCACCGGAACATCCACAACCTGATTCCGGTATTGTTTAAGAGCCACTGCCATCGTTTCCTTTGGCCTATTTTGCTGATTCTCCCCCACCGTCCCATCTATAATATTCTGTCCTGCATCCTTGGTTTTATGGATCAATTGAATACCATCTTTTGCCTGCACTGGATCCTTCACTGTCTCAGCAAAGGACCGAGATGGATGAAACACTGGATTACGTTTTTGTGTTTGAGGGATAAACTTTGCATGGCCTAAGTGACCAAAAGCATAATGATTAGGTTCTAACATCTTCCTCAGTTCTAGGCCAAACACCTTCCAACCATGTTTTTCTTTCCCTTCAGGGATTATGATAGACCTCCGGAGCCCACCAACTTTGAGTTCAGACACGAGCAGGAACTGACCAAAAGAGTTTGATCCCCGTTGCAAGGTGTAGGCAGTATCGCCTTCCCTAAGCGTGAAGAATTGTTTGGGATTTACCCCAATCACCCTGTGTTCTATATTTCTCATCAACCATAATGCCGCACTTTTACCCATAAACACTGATTTCATGAAGTATTTGCCCCGTTCAAAGATTCGTAACGCAAAGAAATTCCCTCCTTCCTCCACCACCAACTGAAAAAGCTTCGATTCAATGAAAAAACTATGTATCCCTCCCATACTAATGAAAAGAAAATGGAATAAGAAGAAACAATATCTGACTAATCTGAGGTAGCCGGGCCTCTTGTGTGATTGTTCCTCATTTTCAGAACGGAATCCATATTTATAATCCTCAGTCAAAGCTGCTTAAGGAACTCAAAAGCATGTCTACTTTTCATGGCATTCTATCAAAAGCATGTCTACTTTTCTTCAAGAGAAGTGTTTCTCTACAAAGCGTGGGCCAATTCTTCTAGCTATGATGAAAAATTAAACTTCAAGGACATCAAATTCTTATGAACCAAGATGACTGGTCCCTATCTAAATCTTATGTAACAACAAGGGAAGCAGAAGCAACAACACTTGAATTTTAGTTGCACATTTTTTATCATTTGATTACAGGTCCACACAAAGGCACAACAAACATGATTTTTTTTTCACTGAATAATAAACATGAGAAGCTTAAAAATATATAAACAATTGCTTCTAAAGGTCACTTTGTTGATAGCTTTTTAGCGACTGGCTTATTAAAGATTATTAACACTCTAGCACTTCTTTTAGCAGCAATATTATCTTAGGATATTAGCCATCAGAAAAATGAAATTTAACAAAAGCATCTGCTTATACAAATCAATTTTGCCACTAACACATGCAATTTACATACTCTTGAAATCAAAACCTGTCCCTACAGCAATAAACGTTTTATCCAGGCATTCACATTTAAACAACAAACTCTTTGGAATGAACTTACAGATATACATGAAAGCATTTGCCTAATTTCCTGTTCATGTGTCACTGCTTGACATTGTTTCTTCTTGACTTCCATGACATGCTATGTTCATGATTTTGAATGGTGACACATCTATCAGCACTTTTACATCCATGAACTGAGTATAGAGCTTTATAAATAAGGTCAATGATCAGGACAAAGAGAAAGAAAGCTTCATTAATCTGACATATGCAGGGCCTATCAAGCTTTATCAATTAGCTATCTTGCTTCAGAATGTAAAACAAGCTTATTTGAGGTGCATCCCTGCTCAACAATTTTGACCCCAATAAAATGTGCCTCTCCAATAGTTTTACACTGCAAAATTTACAAACAGGGTCAGTGATTCAGCACAATGAAGGGGAGAAAATAGAAAAAAATATTTATAAGCAAATTGATTACATTTATTGTTGCAACTCCAACGGAAACTTTTACTTTGAAACCAAAATTATTCTATCAATTTTCCATAGTGGGCTAACTACTATTCTATTGCCCTTTTTCTAGTAAACAACATTAATGCACTATACATGTAAGCTCTTCTAGACACCATTTGAAGATCATTATGGTATTTTGATCCCTCACCCACTAGTTGAAGCAAATCCTCAATAAGGAGTGGAGTACACGATATTGAATATTGTAGTAAATATTTCGTTATGCTGGATTTAAGACCATTTTTGTAATTAAACATTATATGGACTTGCGCCCAAAAGCAAACCAATAATAGTTGGAAAAATTTTACAAAAATGGGCATGATTCAGATTAATCTGCAATTCAAGATCACTGAAAAATAAGAGTTTGATATTCTGTTGAATTGGATAACAGTATGGAAAATGGAAGGTTGGACTAGAGCTTTTAATTAGCAATTCAACTATTGCACACACGGCAGGACATAACAGTGGTATAAATCGGTTATATAAAAGCTAAAGCTGATTATGCGTAGTCAATTTGCCTGAAGGGATCACCCAGTTAGATATATGCTAAAGATGATTATGGAATTTATAAATTTACACGTTACCCAATCCAAGATGATTGAAAACATAGATAACCACATGGTAGGACGATCCATCGTAGACCCCAAAATTATGGGACTAAGGCTTTGTTATTGTTGTATAACTACATGGTAGGAAGATGTTGAGAAATTTTTATAGTGATAATATAGAAATAACTAATGATAGTTACACATTTATAGTACTTATTTCTTAGGAAATATTAAAAGGCTAATAGAAAAGAACCTCATAAGAAAAGAAGACTAGAATATATAGTTACCAATACTAGATAATCTATGCAATAACTGCACCCAGAGTTTGTAAGTGGCAGACCGTGCATGAACTCCACAAATAGTATGGGCAATTGGGCTACAAAAGGAAGATTTGATTACTAAAATACAAAGATCTTTATGAACAGCCACCATAAATCCATGCTCAAGATACTTAAAGTCCAGAGAAAAAAATGCAAACCATCAACGTAAACAGAATGCTGGGAGAAAACAGAGTACACTAAGGCTATAAAGAATGAAATTGGATGCCATGTTACAGATCATCATCACTATAACTCACCCTCATAGCATACAACATCGTTCTCCATGCTTAAAACTTCAAACACAGGTTGTGGTACCAGCTTAATGAGCCTTATCAGTGATCTAAATCATGAGTGACAAACATACCAACAAATTAATCAAGAGAAAGATAGAAGAAACTGAACCCAATGAGGCATTCGATCAAATATTTGTAGGAAAAATTTGGGGCAATAGTAATATGTACAAAGGGAAGAATTACTTCTTTGGTAGCTCAGAATCCTTTCTCATATGTCAAGTGCTTGCCCTCAGAGCTCCCTTGTAAAGTGGGTATTGTTTGGTCAGATAGAAGTGATATTCGTGGTAAAAAAAAATCAATTAATAATAACAACACCACCACAGAGAGAAAGAAAAGGCAGGAAGATTTCTGGACGAACATAATTTGCCTAAAACAGAGGAGGGGGAGGAAGAGAGAAGATTACTTCTGTTTGTCTTGTGTTTTGAAATTACCTCTATCTTGAAGGAAATAAACCAAACTATGGAAAGAACTCCTTTAGTGTGGCATGGCTGACATGAGACAGCTAAGAAGTCCCAGTAAACCAATAAGAAATTAAGTTCAAATCCACGAATGTTGTTCCAGATAAAGACATTTTGTGCTTGTTACCCAATCTAACTAATGAAGCCAATGTATTCATAATATCTTCATCCCTACTGCCAGTCGCTTCTCTTCCAAGCTATGAAACACCTCTGGCTCTGAGACAAAGAATGAGCATAAGATATCGACATACAAACTTGATAAATACCAAATACCCAACCCTATCACATTAGGACTAGATGATTAGCATAGATTTGAGCTATGAGAGCTTCCTTTCTTTCTTCTTAAAAAAATTGTTACTTGAAAAAAAAAAATGTTTCACAGTATCAAAATCATAGACAAGGTTACATAAAGGTGTTAGTAATAAATTACCCAGTTTACTTTTCATTTATTATTAAACAAGATGGACTATTATAGAAACCAGCATTCCAGGTTAAACTTGTTTCTGCTGCATCGCAGAAGTGATCCATTTGTACACAAAGCCTTCTGTGTGATATTTAGATCGGATGAGACAGAAAGAGAATGGAACTTTTTTGCAAGATGTTCTTGAATGAGACAAAACATTCAAGGTTGGAAATAGGAGTTGACTACTAAAGAGAACCAGCATCCCAAATTAAGCTTGTTTTTTCTGCATCTACCAATTAATGAAATTTTGAATATATACTTGTAATCAAAGGAAAATATGAATGTATTTCAAATCATGAAGGAACTTACATAGAATGGTATCTAAGCATATCTCCCATTAATAGGAGCTCGTATACCCTGCCATTGCACCACAAATGGTTGTGCACTAGGGGGATTTAACACACATTATCCGATGCATTGCTTGGAACAGCACGTACATGGGATCTGCAATGCAAGCAAAAGAAGTCTTATTTTTTGCCCATCAGATTGTAGGAAAAATCACAAAAGAAACAAATGATATGAAGATAAAAATAAACTAACCTAAAAATTTAAGGCTAATAGCCATCTTCAATTTCATGAAGTGATAATGAGCAGCAAAAAAGTTGTGATTACTTCAAAGAACTTCTCATAAACCCCTGCATAATTTTCCTACAATTAAATCATTGGTTCTTATGTTTTCATGTTGTATAAGGACTGAAAACTTCTAAGTGTTGCCAAATGGAAGCTAAGGACCCCAGTTCACCATGTTGTAGTGCAACTAAATTTACTATTAGTCAAAAGGGGTGCCTTAAATAGTTGAAATTATTTTATATGTCTTACCAGGACTGAAGGCAAAACAAAGTTAATTGTAGCCAAGTCTTAAAGTTAGAATTAGTTGCAACACAAATACACCTCTTTGAGTTCTTTCTTTACTAACATTCAAAGATGATCTCACAATTACCAGGCATGGCAAACAACACATTTAACACCAAAGGAAGACAATACATCTTAGCACCCTTACATAAAATTTTGATATATCCAGACTCACATCCTGGAGTAGCTTATTTGCAAAAGAATCCTGCAGGTCTTTGGTGTTCATGCTTACAGAAAAGCTTTTTTCCTGCACTTTTTAGCTATTACTATAACCATGTATCCATTTTCTTTAAGTTATTTCTTCAAATTGTCCTCCAGCTCCTTCAAGGTAAAAGGGTGACTCGGGAATCAAGCAACAGTCCAGATCACTGTTAGCAAGAGTAGCTTACATTGCTATGAATCCTGCATGAAAATATCTCAACTATCAGGTTTAGGTGAAGCTGATTTTGGGAACATTGTTTAAGAATATATGGAAGAGAAATAGGTCAGAAAGATATAAGAACATTAAATGGAAAGAAATAAGAGCATTAGTGACAACATTAATAAAAATTGACCTAGGTTACCATATAGCTGTGCCCCACTTAGCACCTTGGATTGACCAATGATGGTCATTTAAGGATTCTTGACATTTGTTCAGATATATGTCAACATTTTAAAGAGAACGGATGAAGAGCTTACAACTGAAAGATTTAAATAATAAAAGAACATACTTTATGGTACCATTGATAGCCATTGAGGTTTCTGACTTTTTGCATCATCCTTGGCCAACACATCTTTCTTTTGGACTAGGTTTGATCTGGTTTCTGCTCAATAGTAGGCTGACTTGTAACTAGCAAATCACCAACCAAGACAATCTGACTCCCATACTCCATAAGAACTTCCCTCCTCTCCAGTAAAATATCACCCCCCATGTAGTGCAGGGCATAAGTGTTGTAAAATTTGAGAAGTAGCAAGGTGTTATAGACTGTCTCATAAGTTCATTGCAGCTGGACACACAGAAACTCTGGTAGGAGTTGGGAAGTCAGTGCTATAATTTTGAAAGTAATCTGCTGCTCTCTATTGTGGTTTTACCTGCTCTCAGTTATGCTAAAGTATTATATTATATGCTGAAGTCATTAAGTTTGAGGCAGGGAGGGTTTAGTTGTTTTAATTCTGAGGTGAGAATGAAGTTATGAAGCAAAAGAGAGAAGAAAGAACCAAACATCCACAAAAGAAAAGAGGCTTTTAAATTCCTCTTCTCTATCTTCATATTTCATTATTCTCCAACTACATGCCCAAAAAAAGAAGTTATACGTCAGATTAGTCTAATAAATACCCAAAATCAAGACAACTTGCAATACCCATATTGATATAATATTGAAACATAAATGAATAATATGAAAAATCAAATTTAATCAAAATATAAATGATATAATATTAATCTACACTACAAAAGCGGCTACATCATTCTCCATTCTTCTTCTTCTTCTTCTTCTTCTTTCCTCTGTCTCTTCCTCTATCTCTTCATTGCTCTTAAAAAATAGATACAAAGCACAAAGGTGGATCTTCTTCTTCAATGCATTCTTCACCTCACCTAAATCTACCACATTTTTCAACCCTACTATTGCAAGTTTCCCTTGAATGTGGTTCAAATTTTCTGATTCTCCCAATTTACATATTTCATCACCCTTACTGCCTATACCTACAGGGAAGTAATTTAATGTTCTAAGACAAATTAATCTCCCAATTCCTTTTGGAAACAATTTTATTCCAATTTCATCAAAATCATCATCAAATAGGCAATTTCTCAAGTTCATCATCTTAAATTAATTAGTTTACCCACCCCCTAAGGTAATTTCTCAAGTTCACTACACTCAGTAACATCCAAACTTTGTAAATTACATATACTTTTTGGCAATTCTTTTAAATCAAAGCAAGATAACTTGAGGTATCTTAAATGTATCAATTTTTCCACCTTATTAATTAGAAGTTCCGGAATGAATTCACCTTTCAAATATAAAGAATGTAGACATGTCAAATGGTTGAATAACTTGGGTTGGACAGTCTCAGAAGAAGACAAAAAATTCAAATTGAGTTCAGTACACCACCACTGCAACTGTAAGCCCACACCTCCTAATTTCCTGCATGAAACAGGGATTTATTAAAACCACATGCTATGACTAGCAATTATTTCCGTCTCTATTTTATAATGATCATTTTTGTCTCAAGGATAGAGCACAAACCCTAAGAGTGGCAAGGGAGGGCTTGATCCTTCTGGTTTTGAAGCAATAGTGAAAGAAATCCTAGAAAAAGGAGAGTTAACAAAGGCTTTAGATCCCTCCTCTCTCTCTACCCTTCAAAAAAACTCCACTTGTATCTAAAATTCATGATCCCTGACACAAACACACAAAAATTCAATAAAACCAATCAATAAAATGCTAATATATTTTTAACAACTATAATTATTAATCTAAACACAATTGAATTCAAAAAATTGATCCAAGATAAAAATATTAACGCTAACCAGAAATGATAGGCACAAAGTAGCAATAAACACTGATTGAAAATGATGATCATGCAAAGCAATCAAGGAATTTCACCTCATCATTTGTCTTTAAAGTCTCTATCCACTTCAACACCTTCCTTTTACTACCCTGTCCCATAAGATGTATCTGTCTTCTTCAGTGTATGTCAATCATCCTGTACTGTTCAGCTCAGCAAATCACCTATGTTTGACCAAGTTTTCATCTTCACAATCCTACTCAGGTTACAAGCAGTTCCCCCTTTACTTCATGTTGAATATCTTTCCTGATAGGCACCCCACCAGACAACTTGCTAAATAAACCATATTACAATTAATCAAATACTAATTTTCTACAAATTACTCTCAATGCCTTGCTTTTATTTTATTTTTAGCTCAGGATAATGGGTGTAGAGAATTTCCATTAACCTTTTTTTTTTTAAATCTTCACCCAAAAACAACTTTTATATCATTGCTTAAGCCTTGCTCTTACCATGTTCTCCCCAATGCACCAAAATCATTATTTCTCAAATCATGAAAGAAAAAAAAAAAAATTCAATCTGCTACATAACTAAAAAAAGAGTTAGGGATCTTAAAGATTTCACTGGGGAAAAAAAAAAGCATGTAAACTGCCAAATCAATGGTTCTTACGTTTGCACCTTGTATAGAGGCTTTATATTCTCTATTCAAGAACATCTTATATTAGGAAAAAACATGGAAATAGTTTCATAAACAAAGGCTTTATATCTCTCTATGCTCTTGCCATCATCATTCAAAAAAACTCTACTTGTAGCTAAAAATTTATGATCCCACACATGCCCACACAAAAATTTAATGAAATCAATCAATAAAAAGTTAATATATTTTTAACGAGTATAATTATTGATCTAAACACACAATGGAATTAGACCAATTAATCCAAGATAGACATATTAAAGGTAACTAGAAATAAGAGACATAAAGTTGCAATATAAACATAGATTTAATGGTAATGTTCAAGAAATTTAAAAGGAAATCTGACCTCCTTCTTCACTGTCTTCAAACTTTTTGTCTTCTTCAACACTCTGCTCTTACTGCCCAGTCTCATAACAATGCATCTGTTTTCTTCAGAGCATGTTAACTACCCTGTACTGTCCAGATTCACAAATCCCCTTCATCAATGTCTGTTTCCACCACTTGTTCATCCGTCTCAAACCCAGACCCATCCGACTGAGAGATTAGAGCAACAATCACAAGCCAAACAAATAGAATGATTTGGTGGCGGCAGTGTGTTTGTGATATTGGGAAAATTTATCAAGGGACGTGGTTGGTATTATTAATTAATTGTTTTTGATGGGATAAATATAGAAGTTAAGTTAATTGCGTCTATTTGCACAAATCCATATGTGTTAATGATTGCTCTTATGGTGTTGTTTAATAATCTATTTATAGAAAGTTTTTATGAAAAAAGAAAGAAAAGTAATTAATGTTTTAACATTTTTTTTTTATTTTCTATAAAAGTGATGTTAAAATTTTCTAAAATAGATTGTTAACTAATGTCCTAAGAGCAGTCGTTAGCATGATCCTTTATATATTTAACAGGATAGTTTTGCAAGAAAAGAAGAGTTACCTCAAAAACAGTGTCGTCTCCTTGCACCTGATAGAGATTAATAATGATGTTTGGAATGTGAGAAATGATGGGCCAGTAATCTCCTATTCCTCTTTCACAACGCTGCGTGAGAATTGGACATGAATTGATATCCAATCTCTTTAGTAATGGAGTAATACGCAAGTAATCCGGCAGAGACTTTAGATTGCCGCACGCCAAAATTTTCAAGGAATGAAGAAGTGGCATTATTTTTATTTTTGGAGTATTATTGGTAACAAAAGCATTAGCACTATTATCTTTTTCTTCTTCTTCTATTGTTCCTCCCATCTCAGTCCATTCTTCCCACTTGTCCAAGCCTAAAAATGTGAGAGATTTAAGGTTTGGGAATATGATGATGTCTTTGTTGTTATTGTTTTTGGATGATTCTGATAATTCTTCTTCTTTTATGTCTATTCCCAAAAATTCATCTCCCACCTTTCGAATCATTGGAGCAAACATTATTCGTAATTCTTCGAGCAACGGCAGCTTCCCCAAAGGAGGCAACTGCTCTAGGTTTGGGCAATAAGAAAGAGAAAGTGTTTTTAAATAGGTCAATTTGGACATCATCCAATTAGGATACATTGTGGTGCCCTGATAAAAGAAAATTTGTAAAGATTCCAAGCAGGGAGGTGGCTCTAAGGCATTTAGAATGGCTACATCTTTCTCCATTTTTCTTCTTCTTTCTTCCTCTATCTCTTCCTCTTCCTCTAATGTGTTAAAGGATAGCCACAAATCACGAAGGTGGTTCTTCTTCTTCAATGTATTCTCGATCGCACCAAAATCTACCACATTACTCAACCCTACTATTTGAAGTTTCCCTTGAATGTGGTTCAAATGTTCTAATTCTCCCAGTTTACATATTTCTTCGCACTTACCTACAGGAAAGTATCCTAATGTTTTAAGACAAGTTAATCTCCCAATTCCCTTTGGAAACAATTTTATTCCATATTCGACCCAATGTTCATCAAAAAGGAGGAGGTGTCTTAAATTAATTAGTTTACCTATCCTCTGGGGTAATTTCTCAAGTTTCCAACACTCACGAACATCTAAACTTTGTAAATTACATAAATTACATATATTTTCAGGCAATTCTTTTATCTCTTCACAAGATAACTTGAGTAATCTTAAATGTATCAATTTTTCCACCTCATTTGGAAGTTCTAGAATGGATTGACCTTCCAAATGTAGCGTACGTAGACATGTCAAATTGTCGAATAACTTGGGTTGGACAATTTGAGAAGACATAAAATCTAATTTGAGAAAGCGTAGATTTTTCGCTTCATAGACAGACTCAGGAAATGTTTCTTTAACTATTAATGACAACTGTCGAGCCCTTTTAAAGTCTATCTTAACCTCTTCATCACCTTCAATTGTGAAGCATACATCTTTTGTCATTGACTGTGCAAAATCATGCACAATATCATGCATTTTGCAACTTACAATTCTACCATCATTCTCATCTTTCCCAAAATCTTGGAAAAAAGAACACATGGCTAATTTTTGAAAGTACTCTTCTACTATGTCTTCCATCTCCATATTTCCTTTTGAGTTGATATATCCTTGTGCCATCCAATGGATGATTAACTCAAGTCTATCGAATTGATGATCTTTCTCGAAGACAACACAATATAAGAAACATTGTTTCTCTGACAAGGACAATTCATTATAACTCAACAACAATGGTCCCAAAAGACCTTTTTCAATATCTTCTACTTCCCACAAATTATTGTGCAAAACCCTCTCCCACTCTTCTTTATTTCTCTTGCCACGCATGTGACTACCGAGAGTCTTTGCAGCTAGTGGCAAGCCTTTGCACTTATTTGCTAGTTTTCTGCCTAACTCTTCTAGATACCTACGTTGATGTAGATCTTTGTTAGAAAATGCTATTTTACTAAATATCAACCAACAATTATTGAGTGACAGTACCCCCAAATTGATTGTGTGGGAACTCTCCATCATCTCTGCAACTCTGTTTTTTCGTGTGGTAACTAGAATTCTACTACCTTGGGCACCACATTTGAGTACATTTCTAAATGACTCCCACTTTGTGAAGTCATCAGTCCACACATCATCTAGGACAAGAAAGAATTTCTTCTCCCCGATTAAATCATTTATTTCACGTAATAGAGTTTGAAATTCAGTAACTTTATTGAGGGATTCGTGTTTATGGTCAATCTCTTGAATGATTGCTTTGGCAACCTTGCACTGATCAAATGGATCAGAGACACAAATCCATATTTTTACATCAAAATGGGCTTGTATCTTAGAATGATTGTAGGCTAGTTGGGCAAGAGTAGATTTTCCTATACCGCCCATGCCCACTAAAGAGATGACACGAGGATTACTTTCTTCCTGACTGCCCTCGCCTAACAGGTTGCTCAACAGCTCATCCCTATATTTATCACGACCAATTATATCGGACACATCCCCAAAGGACGTAGTTGGGGTTCGCTCAACTTCTACTTGTGAATGCCTAGTCAAGTCAAACCCATACTTCACTTTTTCTCTGAGAATGTCATCTAATGTTTGTTTCAGGTTTTCTATCATGTGACCAATCTCATGACGCAGAGAAAGGTTATCTACTTGACCAAAACAACATGACAGAGAGGGGAAGAATGAGCATGGTACCTTCTTCTTCAGGGCAGCAGGATTGTTATTAGTAACAGCTCTTTCTTCTTCTTTTTGAATTTCTGATTTGATCCTTGCAGTGTTCCACTGGTCCAACACGTCATCCATGATGTAGTACACGTCTCTGAGCTGATCTAACCAAAGCTTCACAGCTGCTTCTGTCAACTGTCTCTCCTCAGCATCATTGAGCATCGCCTGGACGATTTTGAAACTGTTAGAAAGCTTTTCGATTTCTTCGTCAATGCCAACAATCAAGTTTATCTCTTGTTGAGCCTGCTGAACAGTGATTGAACCCAACTGCTTCAAGAGATCAGTAGCTAGTGACAGTAGTGCATCAGCCATAGTTAATGGAGACTGAAAGTTATAAGTTGAGAATACAATAAAGAAACAGATGCGAATGACAAAAATAAGGAGTAAAGTGAGAAATAGATTACGCAATAGCAGGTGTGCTTGTGCTTCTTCACTCCTACTATTCGGCTTTTATAACGAACTAGCAGTCTCAGTGAATAATGAAAACATTTTTTTTATTTTATTTGAGAATCCAATAATGAAAACATTTAATATTTATTTATTAAGATAATTTCTGTCTTTACTGAGGATATGATATATGGTATCGGTAACATGGTACGTCATTTTAAATGTTATTATTGGTCTATGGTATCGGTAACATGGTACGTCATCTTAAATGTTATTATTGGTCTTTATTTATTCGAGTAAAAAGAAAATGTTAGTCATTAAGTATTGCACTTGATTTTTCTTTTTTTCTTTTTTGATAATTAAAAATTTTACTATAATAGTTTACTAAAAAATGTGCTAAGAAATCTTAGGAATATGTGGGCCATGAAGTATTCCAATGTGATGGTAATATCCATATCAATTTTAATTAGAATTTATATTTTAGTGTGTATTTTGGAATGAGGATGGCTCATGATGTTCATAGACTCATAGGTTCCAACCGGTCCATATTCTGCTGAACGAAACCATTACTACTTAAAAAAAGGTGTTGTTGGTCCACACAAGATCGAACAGGGAAGCAGGAGCAACAACACTTCAATTTTAGTTGCACTAGCCATTCAAGCTATGATGATTTTTTTACAGGTCCACACAAAATAGTTACAAAAATGAAAAAAATCTTAGAACACAAAGATTTAGCAATTTTTTCCTGGTAACCAAACAGAAACAAAAAAATAAAAATAAAGAAAAAAGAACAAACCCAGAATGAGTTAGGTTGGTGTCTTTGTATTTAGTCCAATCCAATGGCTTCGATGGGGACAAATCTCAGATTGTTGATGTGGAATTTTTAACATATTTATTGAATTTTTTATAATTATTTTATTTGTCATGTCAGTATTAAATGTGCCAACTGTGCATATTGTTTGCCACATAAGTATTTTATGTTAGTAAGTTAACGATATGAACCAAATTAACTACAAGTTGAAAATAGCAGAAACTAAATTGATTATTACCAAAATGTAGATACAAAATTGACTTTAACCTTAAAATATAGGGACTAAAATAGTATTTTCGTCAAAAATAAAAAAGAACCGGAGGAGGTTTTAGGGTTTGTTACGAAAGATAATAAGCATTGCTTACATTCTTGATAGTATATTATGCTTCTAGTATTAGTGCTAACTTTTTATAAAAATAAAAATAATAATAATAAAATAAAAAATAAAAAATTTAAAAGAGACTTTTTTATTACTTCTTGCACTTTGAAAGAAAAAGCTCCATAGCATATTACGCTTTGTCCATGCCGATAAAAAATGTACATGTACAAATGTATACTACTTCTAAATAACAAGATTTAACAATTGATGAGTTTCAACACTACTAAATTGGTTACTTTTTGACAATTTATTCAGTTTAAAGGAGCTTTTAAAATGGCAAATCAAACTACTCATGTTTTGGTTTTGTAATTTTTAAAAAACAAATAGGGAAAAACATCATTTTGGTCTCCACATTTTGGAATCACGGTCAATTTGGTCTTTATATTTTTGTAGCAGTCAATTTGGTCTTTCTTATTTTCAACTTAGAGTCAATTTGGTCTCTCCCTTTAACTCACTCACGAAAAATGCCTACGTAGCTAGCGATGTGCTTTGTTAGCGTACATGTGACAAAAAATATATATAAAATCAAATATTTAACATTTAAAAGGTCACATAAGCATTTCAATAACAACAGAAAAAGCCATGTCAAACCAAAAATTAATCTAGAAAAATTAATTTAAAAAAAAAAAAATTTATTTTAATCCTTAATTTCTTTAATTTTCTTGTGTATTGTTGCACTTTCTTTGCTACCAAACACAGCCAAACAATGCACCAATCTGAAGATCGCAACCAAAATAAAATATGGACATGGTTTGAAGCCCATAAATGGAGATTTTCTAGCAGCTACAATAAACCCATTTTAGGTCTCACAAGCTCCATATATGTTTTGGAATCAAAAGAGATTTCCTCGTTGATTCCTAGAGCACGTAGGACTTGAGAGTGCTGTTCTGGATGGCACAATCACAAACCATAGCTGCAACAGCTAGTTGATCAATAAATGAAGTCCTAATGGATGAGAAACTCATCATAAACAATCAAAATTACTTAAACACAATCTAATTGGCTTAATTTCATATTGGCCTTTACCAGCTCATGCCCAATAATTAGAGGGTAGCACTTCAAAAAACAAGAGCAAGAAAGAAGTGTAGCAAAGAGATTTGTTAAAAGAAAGAAGTGAAACTAGAAGATTCTCTGCTGGTAGATTTTGGTTGGGATTTTCATATCGGTGTATTGTTTGGCTGTGTTTGGTAGCTAAGAAAGTGCAAGAATGCACAAAAAAAATTAAGGTGTAATTGCACTTTTAGTCCCTACATTTTGACCCGATTTCTATTTTGATCTTTACATTTTATTTTTACCACTTTTAGTCCCTAAACCAATTAACGCGTGACATTTAAGTCCTTACCGTCACCCAACTAATAGAAAATGCTGACGTGGCTGACGACACAGTAAAATAATAATTAAAAAATCTATTTTAGTATTAAAAAATTGCCATGTCAGAATTTAAATTAAAAAAAATTAATTTATTAATTTTAACTAAATGAAAAAAATTAAAAACAAAAAATCAACCCCAATACAGATCAATACACCACAATCCTATCTCAATGGTGCTTGTGGTTCTTTTTCTTTTTTGTTTTCTTCTTTCTTTTTCTTCCCCAGAGCGATCTCTCTCTCAGTTTCCCCGCCTCCATTCTTTCCTTTTCTTCTTTCTTTCTTCTTCTTTTTCTTCTTTCTCCCTCTATCTTGATGCTTAGCCTTCTTGAACTCTCTTTATCTCTTGATTTTGCTCAAACCCAAACCCAAACCCATATGCCTCAAGCTCCTTTCTCAAATCAATGGGTCTCTCTCTTTGGCATTTTTTTTTTTTTTGGTGGGTTTCTATGCATATGGTGTTGCAGACTTGCTGTGGTGAGGTGGAGGGTGTGGGTTTATGGGGATCGGCGTGGTGGAGGTCTGAGTTTGTGGATCAGCGTGGTGGAGGGTGTGGGTTTGTGGTGATTGGCGTCTATGGTGGAGTTTTGGTGATTGTTTGGTGGCTGGATCGATAATGGTTGGTGGCCGGATTGAAGTTTGGTGGTGGGTTTCAGTGATGGCACAAATCGAAATTTGGTGGTGGGATTCGTTCACAGATTGGAGTTTGGTGATGGGTTTCGTTCTCAGATCGAAGAGGAATGGCGCATGAACTAGCTGAATTTTTTTTTTTTTTTCTTAATCAGATTTGGGTGGGGTAGTTTGCTCCGATGGGTTTGTGTGGGTAGTGGATGGGTTTATTGTTTTGGATTTGTGGTGGATAGTTGATGGTTTTGTGGCAGATTCCAGTGGATTTGTGGTTGTGATTTGAGGGCAGTCACGAGTCAAGAAAGAAAATTCTGTGTTTAGGTTTGTGTTCTTGAGTTCTTTGATCTGGGTTGGATCTGGATTGGAGTTCTTGTTTTCATCATGTTCTTCCCGAGTTTTTTTTTTTTATTTTTTTTTAATTTTTCATTTAGTTAAAATTAATAAATTAAATTTTTTTAATTTAAATTCTGACGTGGCAATTTTTTAATGCTAAAATAGATTTTTTAATTATTATTTTACTGTGCTATTAGCCACGTCAGCATTTTCTGTTAGTTGGGTGACGGTAAGGACTTAAATGTCACGCGTTAATTGGTTTAGGAACTAAAAATGGAAAAAATAAAATGTAGGGACCAAAATATAAATCAGGTCAAAATGTAGGGACTAAAAGTGCATTTACGCCAAAAATTAAAGAAATTGAGGATTTAAAAAAAAATGTTTTCTAAGATTTTTTAATTATTATTTTACTGTGCTATTAAAACATTGATGCTAAGGGCTTTCTAAGATTTGACAAAGCAAAGGTTGATTGTCCCTATAGGGTGCCATCTTTTTACTGAACATGCGCAAATGGGCACAAAGATCTCCAATACTATCATACTTGACAACCTCAGGCGATTTGAACGTGGGGGGCATAACAACTTGAGGAAATTGGTCAGATTATCCAAATCAACGCTTCCTTGGGAACCAGAGCTCTCTATGATACACATCCACTCAAAAGAACCCAGAAGATTGGCAAAGAATTTTGTTAAGAGGATAACAGTTAGGAGGTTTTTTTTTTTTTCTTAAATGCCAGCATATTGTTAAGAGGATTATATTCAAACTTATTTTAGCTGGGCTTAAAAAAAATCTAAGGTCATGGTGTTCAAATTTTTATTTTAAGGGGGCCAATATATATATATATATATATATACATTTCTTTTTCTTTTTTTGGCTAGTTCAAGGGGTTCATTTGAACCCTTGAGCTTCAAGTGGAGTCGCCCATGATACAAAGTGCTTGGGAGTCTAAGAAGAAAAAACTAATTAGAATTTTGAAATATTTTTTTTAAAATAATAGATAAAATAGTATTTCAAACCTATAGCCTTCACATTTTTATAGATACAATAGTATTAGTTTAAGAAATATTGTTAGAAACTTTATATATATATATATATATATAACAGGCAAAAATACTATTTAGGTCCCTGTATTTTGGGGTTACAATCAATTTGGTCCCTACATTTTGGCAGCAACTAATTTGGTCATTGTTATTTTCAACTTGCAATCAATTTGATCTCTACTGTTAACTCACTAATAGAAAATGCCTACGTGGCAAACGGTGTGCACAAGTGACACACTTGAAGCTAACGTGGCTAAAAAATAATAATTAATTCACGTTAAAAATTCCACCTTAGCATTAAAAAATATTTTTAAAAAATTCAAAATCTTATTTTCTTTTTTCTTTTCCTGCCCTTTCTTACTAACAAAACAAATCTAAATTCATTTGCTTGCATGTTTCTGCATATCCAATAATCACACAAATTCTTATAAAAATAATCACACAAATCAACACACAACGACCAAATAGATCTAAATTATATAAATAAATAAACAAATCTAAACTCGCTTCATTTTTTATTTATTTTTATTCCCCTATTTTTCGTTTCCCTTTCATCTGTGCAAATCTCTCTCTTAGAAAGGAGTAGATGAAGTAGAGCTTTGGTTTGGAGGCTCTGGCATTACTTGAGACTCCCATCCCAATCCTAGACCATACAAAAACAGATTTTTTTTTTTTTTTTTTTTTTTGAATTTCATTTCGAACAGCTTCTTCTTCTTCTCTTTTCAATATTTTATACACACTAAAATTTCTCTTTTGTGTCTTTCAAAGGAGTAAATTTTTTTACTGCAAACAATTTCACTTTTTTCCTTTTTAGGAGATCTCATCTAACTTCGGGTTTAGCACTTTTTGAAGTGAAGATTCTTTGTTACATTTGGCCTGCATGTCATTCTATCACCAAATCTGAGATTGCATATTGAAACCACGGACGAGTTTGTGAAGGTCCATGAACTCAGTTTGAAAACGATGCTAACTAAAGAAAACAGTTCTAAATAGTTTGAAAATAATGCTAACTAACGAAATTGTTTGAAAATTTGTGTTATTTTGAAGAAAAAAAAATCACAGTTTCTTGGCCGAGTCAGAAGCATTGGAGCAAATGAATTTAAAGATCTTTTTGGCACAATAAAAAAGGAGGCAGGAAAGATTAAAAGAAAAAAAGGATTTTGATTATTTATTTATTTATTTCAAATGATGAGGTGTAATTTTTTTAATGTCAATTAAAATTTATTATTATTATTTTTTAGTCATGTCAGCTTCAAGTGTGCCACTTGTGCACACCGTTTGCCACATAAGTATTTTGTGTTAATAAGTTAACAGTAGGAACCAAATTGATTGTAAGTTGAAAATAACAAGAACCAAATTGACTGCTGTCAAAATATAAAAACTAAATTGACTATGATCCTAAAATGTAATGACTAATGTAGGGACTGTGGTTTGAGCACCTCTACTGCTGGATGAGTGAACTCAAGCCCAACTAGCCCAATACAATGAATTTGTAGAGAATGAGTTTAAGAACTAGGACTTAGTGAGGATTACAACAACTAAGCATGGTTACGAATGGATTGAATGACAGGAAAATAGATTTGAAGTGTGGAATTCTGTCCTCGGCCCTCAACTGAGGAGCTTGAAGTTCTCCTTACTTTTCTCAATGTCTAGTTACAGAAGTTTCTAAGATAATACAAACTACTACCATGTTTTCTGCTTTTAAAAAATGCCTCCCTCATTCTGGAGGACTTCTTACATTATATACTTCCTCTCAGTTGATCTTGGCTCTCAATCTGTTGATCATGCAAGTTGCTACCTGAGTATTTGTCCCATCAGCCACCTTCCTTAGCTTTCTGTGAGCTACACAGCAACTTAAACAACACTGTTCATGGGTCATTTCCTCATTAATGCGGCTAAAATGTTAGTTGCAGGCATTTAATGTGGAGGTGACAGTTCCTCCTAGAATTACTCCTCCACCATACTTCCATGGCTGACCTATTGTACTTGCCTTTTTCCTAGGATGCTTTGGGAGATTGCCTTTGGCGGCGTGCTGCTCTTCCCTCCCGTGATCTTGGTTGGCCGAGGACAGGATTGTCCTCGGTAATGTTTCTTAGCAACTTGGGCTTTCTTCTTTCGTCCTTGGACATTTCTACCTCTTCAGCGTGGACCTTTGGGCCTAACATAAAATGGGCTGGGGTTGCCAAACTCTTGGGCCCCACAACTAAAATGGTGTTTTTACCTAAAAGGCAAAAATACTATTTTTGCCTAAAAAGTAACTGTTTTTGTTTACAAGTTTTTATATTTTTCATAAAAGTAGTATAAAAAGATTCAAAACTTTTTAAAAATAGTCCATTGACAAACGAATGATGTGAGGGCACCTGTTATCTGGACTTTTAGGTTTTTTTTTTTTTAATTTTTTAAGCAAATATTCAATCCAAACTTCTTATTCGATAATAAGATATTTTATCAATAAAACTAAATGGAACCATGTTCGAGACTAAACTTTATGGCAAAGTCATGTGATAACATGTCACAACATTTTATATATATATATATATATATACACACATATAGTCACTGGTCTTTTGTAAGCAACGTTTTTATATAGAACATTAAGGATTATTAATTTATTCTATTGGTTCCATAAAAATAAATAATAAAAAAAAAAAAACTTATTCCTTTAACTACTCTTTTATAATTTGCGATATCATATACTAATTTTTATTTGCCATTTCAAGGCAAAGTCACGAGGGTAACATGTCAAAGCATTTTGTATAGTCATTGATCTTATGTAAAGAACGTTTACATAGAAAACAGAGCCAAGCTCTGCACTGTTTTGAAAGAGCTTGAAAGGGATGGTCAAAGGGGTCAATGGAGATCGATTTGCATTGTAAGCATGTAAAAATATGAACGCAAAGAAGCAGAAGAAGACAATATTTTTAACGCGGTTCGGCTGAAATGCGTACATCCACGGTTTATTTTTTATGTGGTTTTTCTGCCTTGATACAAGTTTTATATTGACATATGTGCGTTTACACTGATGACCGAGCCATTGCTTTCCTTTTGCATTGGGTTAAAGCTCTTGATGCGTAGTTGGTGGAGGATTCTCGTTTCTATGTATCACGGGCTGCACACACAATGAGAAAACAAATCCATATTATTATATATTAATTAGTGGCTAGTTACCATTAATAAAAACCAAAATGCTCCTGCCTCAGTTTAAATAACTCATTTAATGAACTTTTGATTATAAACTTGTTACTTGTAGCCCCACTTACAAGCCTCATTCATCATGTTTCTGAACCAATAAAAGTACAACAAGCTATACGTTAAGTTCAAATAAATAAAAAATTAAGGAACTTTTTTACATAGAACATTGTGGATTAATATATTCTATTGGCTACTCTTTAATAATTGTCACTATCATATCATTCTTTTTATTTACCAAGACAAAGTCACGAGGGTAACATGATTGCAACATTGGTCTTTATGTAAGGAACATTTACATAGAAAATTGAGGATAAACATATTCTATTGCCTACTTTTTAATAATTCTCTATATCATATATTACTTCTTCTTTTCTTTTTTTCCTAAAATCTATTTTGACCATTTCGAGGCAAAGTCATGAGAGTGACGACAAGTCACAATATTTTATGTAGTCAATGGTCATGTAATGAACGTTTATATGTGAAGTGGTAACAATGGTATTCTGTAAAATATATTATATATCAACTCTACACTCTTGACTCTACTCCAACGGTATTGTTACTATTGTATTCGCTACTCTGCGTTAAACCCATACTCATTCCCTTCCCTTCCAAATTTTTTAAAAATTAAAAATAAAAATCAACTCTACCACAAATATAGCTTGCTATATTTATTTCACATAATCACAACTTAAATTAAAAGTTTATAATTGTATTTTAACATGATTTTACCATGACATTTGAAATTTAATAAGGATTTGGTGCAAAGACTGTTGGATATTTTGAATGCCTAAGTAAATAATAAATTAAGCTTAATGCTTTGTCTATACAAAGAAAAGCACAGACATGCATGCACACAGAGAGAGGCCCAAGGCTAATTTGTTGGATGCTATTAAGAGATGAAAGTTTGCCATTGCTCTTAAAATATGTACATTTTTATAGAATATTTATGCTTCTAGTTTTAGTGTTAGTTTATAAAAGAGCCTACACGTGACAGCTTACCTTTTTGAAAGCTTGATGCATTGCCCATACAGACGGGCTGTGACCTTAAGTTAAAATTCTTCTTATGGAAGTTAAACATTGCAAAGAAAAAGTATCAAATATAGGGGAACTAAACTAAAGCAGTCTTGGTGTTTATAATCTTGTGGGTCTGATTTTATTTTATTATTATTATTATTTTTATAGAGTAAAAAAATTCTCTAAAGACAAGAAATCACAAATCTTGTAAACAAGAACTTCTTTATTAAGATAGTCGCACCGTAAGATAGGTCATTCCACCTCAAAACCAATTAATGATGAGGAAGACACACAAATCTTTTATATTATTCAACATCGTGCAAGCCTATTTTTGGAGTAGTTGTACGGAGTTAAGTTGTGATCCCCTCAACAATTCCTTCCTCACAATACCACTTTTGCAACTCAAACTCATAACCTTGGCTCTGATACTATTTGTTTTCATCTCAAAACCAATTAATGATGAGGAAGACACACTCAAATCTTTTATGACATTCGACATCGCACCCCACAAAGCTATTTTTAGAGTGGTTATAGGGACAACATTGGTCCCAAAAAAGATTCTAATTTAATTAATTACTGAAATTCATCACCTATAATAACAAACAATTATAGATTTTATAGTGATGGGCATGACCAAAATTAGAAGCAGACTGCAAAAGAGGAAATAGGAAACCGGACCTGCAATTGATCTGATAAAAACCATAAAACCCAATGATTTAACTGTAAAAACTATTAGTTCAAGTGGTAAAAATTTAATACCAAACATTTTTTTCAATATTTTAACTGCTTCAGTTTTTAAAATCATAGGAAGATGTGATTCATTAATGAAAGGAGAAACCACAATATTGACTAACTGGCCTAACAATATTGAGGGATTAAGTTCACTTTATGGACTAAATTGGTAAATTTTGAAAAATTTTGAACCTAATTGACATTAGTTCAGACCTTAGAGTATCTTAATGCTACTCACTCTTTATTTATTTATTTTGAATGCTTAGGTAAAAAAAATTTTTCTATTGGCTACTCTTTAATAATTCCCGCTATTATATCATTCTTTTTATTTACCATTTCAAGGCAAAGTCACGAGGGTAACGTGATCACAACATTGTATATAGTCATTGGTCTTTCAGCCTTGATACAAAGTTTTATATTGACAAATCCCTACATACATATGCGCGTTTACATTGATGACCGAGCCATTAATGTTTTCCTTTTGCATCGGGTGGAGCTGTTGATGCGTAGATGGTGGAGGATTCTTGTTTCTTAATATATATCACCGGCTGCACACACAAAACGAGAAAACAAATCCATATTATAAAAACCAACATGCTGCTGCCCCAGTTGAACTTATGTGAGAGCTTTAAGTAGACCACTCCGTTTGGTAGTTGTGCTTTTCTTGATTAGGTGGCAAAGCAACTTGTTTAATATGCAAGTGGCTATTGTAATTAAAAGAGAGAAATATACCAACAAGTAGTGGATTCTACTACGTACGAACCTTTTTTATACAATCTAGTTTTGTCTTTCCCATGCAACAAGTAGTGGAACGAGTAAATTAATCAAGAAGTAGCTTAATTAATTTGTTACCTAACCATGAAAAGCACAACCCCCCAAACCAGAAAACTATATCCTTTTGACATTATATACCATGTAATTGCTCTTTTCCCATGCAAGTAGCAACGTCACATGAGAAGAACTGGAAAGCACCGACGCGGCTCCAAGGTCACCGCACCGGAGTCCGACGCGGCCCGACGCGGTGTCCCGCGTCCGACTCGCCGACTCTTCCCTTTTTTTTTTTTTTTTTTTTTTTTTTTTGATTCGCTTCGAATCGCGCCGACTGGTCCAGATTCACGCCGAATCGGCCAGATTCGCGCCGATTCGGGCCAAAACGGGCCGATTCCGGTGAGAACGGGAACCGATACGGCCACCGAAATATGCCGATACGGCCGACTCCGGCCGAAACGGCCACCGGAACAGGCCGATATGGCCGATTCCGGCCTAAACAGCCGCCGAAACAGGCCAAAATGGGCAGCGGCTGCTAGTCTTCTGCTTCATCTGGCCTTGTGAGAGGAAAAAAAAAAAAAAAGAGAGAAGGAAGAAGAAGATGAGAAGACACCAAAAAATAAAAAATGATGGAAGAAGAATGTTACGTAACAAAAGATTTTGTTTTTTGGAAACTAAAACTGAAAAGAATATATTAAGGAGGTGGAAAAGTCAATTATTTAATGTGGGTGGGTTTGGGAATTGAAAAGTGATTAAAGTAACCTTCTTGAAATGTGGTTTTTTTGTTTACAATTACTAAAAATATTGATTTTATTAAAAACAAATCATAAATAATTATTTTTTAATAATAAATTCTACCATTTATTTGAATTTTTTATATAAAAATATTAAATTCATTATATAAAAATATTTAAATAATTTTTTAATCGCCGAGTCCCGCCGCACCCGCACCCACCTTTTTCAAAAATTGCCGAGTCCCGCACCCGTACCCACACCCGCACCCGCACCCGCACCCGAGTCCTGAAACGCACCCGTACTTCATAGGAGAAGAAGAAGAAGAAGCTTGCAAATAAAAAGATTAATTTGCCACCTAATCAAGATAAAGCACAATGTACCAAATATCTTTCGTGCGTGTTCTCTCGGATAGACAGGTTTGCTCTTTTTTTTTTTTTTTTTTTGGGCTGAAGGACAGGTTTGCTTTTAAGTCTTATCCCTTTATACAAAAGGTTTGGGCCTTTACGGGCCCATTTTTCACTATTGGGTTATAAAAATGGAAGGGTCTTAGGCTCTATTTGTTTCGGCTGGCCCAAGTTGTTTGTATCAAATTTGCCCAGGTTGTTCTGCAGCAGATACATTTCGGGCTTTCCCTCATTTCCATGGTATTATGGGCTATTTCAGGCCCACAATTACTCTTCTAGGAAGAAGTCCCTTCTAGAGCTTACCTTTCAGCATACTATTCTGTCACCTTCAATCCTTATTTCACCTTCTTTTTTTTTTTTTTTTTACTTATTTTCTATGTTAGTCATTTTGTATTTTTTTTAATACTTTTACTTTGATACTAATGTATTGTATTGCACACACATAAATGAAATAATTTTTTCCCTTATGAGTGTGAACTATTAGAATTGTATTTAAAATTATGAATGAGGTTTATAATTTAATAGATTTGAGAAAATTTGTTAATTGTTAACATGAAGTTATTTTATATGAATTTCAAAAATCGTACAAAATCTTTTAGATTTTTTTTTTTTTTTGCAATTTTCTTTATACTTTTTTTTTTCGCTGAATTTCCTTATACTATATTTCAACGCTTGGGTGCTTGCTTCACAAATCTATTAAATACTAAAAATATTTTGAATATGAATATTAAGGATAATTGCACAGATACTCTAACAAAGCTAATTAAGAAAAGGACATATCATCAGTTTGGAATGTAAGTATTTTCATTATACCTTATTTTGCATATTGTAACTGCGATTTAGTTCCAATTTCTCGACATATTATTTTTTATATTAAATTTATAATATGGTATGGTCTCCTAGGAATGCCTAAGAACTATACAATTTCAATCTCATATATCAATATTAGTAAACAAAAGTCAACCAATAGTTTGGAATTACTTTTAGAATAAGAAAAATTATAAATATGAATTAAAAAAAGGGAGCTTGAAAGCATTCAACAATAGTTTGGGAAAACATAAATACTATATACAATAAAATGAATATTATATATGGACCTTAAAAAGTAAAAAACATAAAATTATTTCCAAATGAAATTGTAAAGTGTCCGCACATCGCATGGAACATTATATAGTTGACCAAAATGGGCAAACGACTCTTATATTTCCCTTCTCTAGTAAACAAAGTCAATAGTCTGCACGTCTAAGCTCTTCTAGACTATTCTAGTGTTTTGATTCCCCACCCACCAATTGTAGCAAATTCTAAGGAGTAAAGTACAGGATATTAAATATTGCAGTATATATTTCTGTATGCTGGATAAGACCATTTTCACAATTGAAAATTATATGGAATTGAGCCCAAAAACAAACCAATAATAGTTTGCAAAATTCTACAAAATTGAAGAGATTCAGATAAATCCGCAATGCAAGATGATTAGAAAGAAGAGTTTGATATTCTGTTTAAAACTTCAAATTAGAAAAACAAAATGGAAAAGGAAGGTTGGACTAGACCTCTTAATCCGCAATTCAACTATTGTGCGCACAACAGGACATAATCCTCGTGTCCTGATATATAAAAGCTAAAGTGATTATGCATAGTCACTTTGCCATATGGGATTGCGCAATTAAGATAGATGAAAAATTTGATTATGAAATTTATCAATTTACACTTTACCCACAATCAAAAATGGTTGTTCATAATATAAAATGGTTTAAAACATAAATAACCACTTACACATTTACATCATTCTACGAAGTAAAATGAAAAGTCAAACAGAAAAGCACCTCATGAAAAGAAGAAGAATATATTGTTTACCTAGACTTTGTGTCCGTTTGAAATCTGTTTATTTTGCTGAAACTGAAAACTTTTTGCTAAAAATACTATAGATAAAGGTAAAAGTTAGCTGAAATAGTACAGTGAGACTCATGAATAGTAACAAAAAGTGCAATTAGACTCATAAATAGTAGCAAAAATAAGCTGAATAATAAAATAAATTAGCAAAAATAATTCATGCCAAATGCACACTAACATAAGGTATGAAGTATTAGCACCAAAATTTATACCAGACTGTGCATGAACTCCACAAGTAGTGTGGACAATCAGGCTGCAAAAGAAAAATGTGATGATTAAACAACAAAGGAAACAGTCACCATAAATGCAGGCTTAAGACACTTCAAGTCCACAGGAAAGAATGCAAACCTTCAATATAAGCATAGTGACAAGGAGAAAATAAAGGATAGTAAGGCTATGAAGAATGAAATTGGAGGCCATCTTTCAGATCATCACCACAATAATACTCTAATAACTTCAAAAACAGGTTGTGCTACTAGCTAAGTAAGCCTTGTCAGTGATCTGAATCATGAGTGACAATCAAACCAACAGATTAATGGAGAGAAAGATAAAACAAAACTGACCAACAGCTTGCCAAATGGAGAACCTAATATGGTATCAGAGCAATATTTGAAGTACAAATTTGGGGCGGCATTAAATGTACAAAGGGAACACATACTTCCTTGGCAGTACAGAATCCATGCTCATATGTCCAAGTGCTCGCCCTTGGAACTTCCTTGTAAAGTGGGAATTGTTTCTTGTGGCTGGATAATAAGCATCAATTAGAAGTAACATACTTTATCTTAGACCAAGGAGGAGGGAGGAAGAGGGATGGAGCACTTCTGGTTGTCTTGTGTTTTGTAATTTCCCATATCTTTAAGCTGGGAAAAAACAGAGGGAACTCGAGTGAGACATGATTGATATGAGACAGCATAGAAGTCACGATAAACCAATAATAAATTCATTTCACTTCCAATAATGTTGTTCTAGGTAAATAGATTATGTGATTGTTACCTAATCTAGCTAGAGAAGCCAAAGTATTTAGAATATCTTCATCCCTACTGGCAGCCACTTCCCATGCTTTGCACTCTTCCACACTGAGAAAGAATTTGGCTCTGAGACAAAGAACAAGCATAAGATATTGACTTAGAAACTTGATAACTAGCAAGAACCTAACCCTATAACATTAGGACTGAATGATTATCAAGTATATATTTGAGCTATAAGGGCTTCCCTTTTTCTTCTAAAAAAATGTTACTTAACAAAAAAAAAAGGTTTCAAGCAATCAAAATCATAGATGGAATGCCAAATAAAGGTGTTACACTTAGTGTACAAAAATATAGTTTGCTTTCATCAGTTATCAAACTAGATAGACGATCAAAGAAACCAACATTCCAGGTTAAACTTATTGCTGCCGCATCTTGGAAGTGGTAAAGGACCTTTTGTACACACACAGCCTTCTACTGATGATGTTTAGATTGGATAAGGCTGAATGAGAATGGGACATTTTTGCATGATGTTCTTGAATGAGATCAAAACATTCTTGGGCCCATAAAGGTTGGAAATGTAACAGCATCACAAGAAGAATATAAAGGTACTTGTGAGTGAATTAGAATTAAAGAGCCCAGATTCAACCAATGTAATATGACCTCAATGCCTTAGTCTCCTCCCCCCCCCCCCCCCCCCCCCCCGACATCACAAGAAGAATATAAAGGTACTTATGAGTGAATTAGAATTGAAGAGCCCAGATTCAACCAATGTAATATGACCTCAATGCCTTGGTCTTACCCCCCCCACCCCCCCAAACCCACCCTCCCAATATTGACTTCTAATTCAAGTATGTCCATTGTCAAACCAATGGTAAGAAACCAGGCTTCATCCCACTCTTTCCCCTCTACCAAGGTACATAACTCTTCAGTCACTAAGACAAGAAATCTACACGTTTCTATTTCTAACCTCCTAAATCCACAACACTAACCATTGATAATTATCAAAGTAGATGATAAACCTCAAAAATTAAAGCTAGAAAATTCATACATTGACAATTGGTCAATTACCAAGCTCACCTTTCATCTGCCATGATATAATATAGACTACTCTAGAAAAGAAACATCACACTTGCCTTCCTTCCATTACAAAAAGATAAACAGAGTTTCTTTTGTGGCCCTTTGTCAAATGTTGCTTCAGCACAAAATATTATGGATGGAGAAAATGATAAGGAAAATAGACAGAAGACTAATAAGAATATCCAGATATACCTTAATATAGAATAGTACCCAACTCTTACTTAATCCAATTAACAAAGCCAAGATATTTGTGATTTCTTCTTCGCGCCTGGTTGTCACCTCCATACTTGACAGAACACTCAGCATTTGAAACAAGAAACAAACATTGGATATCGATTTAAAACTTGATAACTAGCAAGTACCAAAGTGTATAACTTTCAAAAGTAATGATTATAAAAACAATTTTGGACCCTTAGGGCACGCTCTTTATTCTTAATAATTTTCAAGCATTAGAAACTCTAAATAAAAATAACATGTAGTAATGTTAGGCCAATTAAAGAGATTTCTTTTCACGAGACATCAAATTAGATTAGCTACTAAAGATAACCAGCATACCAAATTAAGCTTGTTTTTAGATGCATCTACCAATTAATGAAATTTTGAATATACACTTGTAGTTTGTTAAGGACATATTTTATGTAGTTGGCTAATCCTTTGACAAAATGCACTTTACTTGTAATTTGGTAGATCTAGGATGTGTTTAATACTTCAAGAAACATGTTGTTCTAGTCTAGTATTAAAGTTATGAAGATCAGACCAAGAAACAAGTGAAGAAAAAGTGTTCAATAAAGCTGGATAGATAGCTCGACACCTCTCGACAGCTGGCTATCTATCGAGCTCTTAAGGTGTTTCTTATCGCAATCTCGACACCTTTTTGACAACTGGTGGATCGATCGAGAAAGCTCCTGTCCCCTCGATAGCTTCTTGACACCTCCTTGACATCTAGCTATCTATCGAGGTTTAATGGGGCTCGACAGATTCTATTTATCGAGGTATTTATCGAGGTTACGGAAATCAGAATTTTCAGATCTGATTTTTGGGCTAGGCTTATGTATTTGTGTAGGGTTTCTTTTCTCACAACCCTAGACCTATATAAGGCTTATTTTAGAGGCCGTCACATAAGAGAATACAAGGAGAACATATGCAAAAGGTGACCGATGCCTTATTCTCTCTGAAAGAAGCTACTGCTTCTTTAGCCTTAGGGTTTTGTAATCAAGTGCTTCTTGATCTTCATTCTTGATGAAGTGAAAAACTTTGCAGCCAACATATTCTTCTAGTTGGTGATTAAGTCGCGTATTGGAATCCGCGCAATTGGTTAGTCACGTACTGGGATTCGTGCATCATTAAAGGGTGGCGTTCATATATTAAAGAGTTCAGAGGTTCTGAAGTGGTAGAAGGTTTCTGTTGTGAGTTCATCTACGGGAATTGTAGAGTCTAGGGACAAAGGTTTTATACTAGATCTGAAACTTCTCTTTACTATAGTGGATTGCTTTTCATAAAGGTTTCCCCCCAGGTTTTTTATTGTGAAACTGGTTGGTTTCATTGGTTTTCCTGGGTCATCATATCTTGTCTTATTTACTTTTCCGCTGCATTCATTATTGACATGATATTGATGTTTGTTTGTTTTAACAAGTTTTATTCATAATAAATCTAATTAACAACTTGGGTTTAAAACTTGTTAACTCTATCAACTGGGGTCTAAATTTCCCAACATAGTCAAAAGGAAAATATAAAGTTAATTCAAATTATGAAGAAACTTAAATGGAATGGTATGTAAGCATGTCTCCCACTTAGAGTGCCGTGAATGGTTGTGAGCAAAGGGAATGCAACACACATTTTCAAAAGCATTGCTTGGAATAGCGCATATCATGTACATGGGATCTACAATAGAAGCAAAATAAGTCCCATTTTTTGCCCATCAGATTGTAGGAAAAATCTAGAAAGAAACAAATAACATGAAGATAAAGTATCAATAAGACAATAACTAACCTAAACATTTAAGTCTAGATAACCATTTTCTTCAATTTCGTAAAGTGATCCCAAGAAACAAAAAAACATGTGATTACTTAAAAAAAAAAATTCATGATTACTTTTAAGTATATATGAACTTTTGCAATTGAAAATACTTTGTCTTACCATGACTGAAAGCATAACAAAGGAAATTATAGCCAAGCCTTTAAAGCTAGAATTAGTTACTACAAAATACTCCTCTTCAGTTCTTTCATGTTCAGTGATTCCTAGACTTGATTGGCTGCCTTGATTAGCCTTGATTTCAGCACCATATTTCAACACCAGATTCTCAACTCATCTCCCCCATGATTCTGGAGATTTGATTTGTATCAATTTAAAAACTGATTATAGGGATTGGTCTGGCCTTTCCTTCTAGGTTGTAGATTCCTACCTATAAATACATGTACACAATGTAATCTATTTTAAGCCAATATACAGAAACTTTCTGGTCATTACAAGGTTTTTCTCTTCATTTCTCTACTAATTTTAAAGGTGATCTGCTCACAATTGCCAGGCTTGACAAACAACACATTTAACACCAAGGTAACAGAATGCATACAAGTATCCATACCTTCATCTTTGAGATATCCACAGAGTAGCTAATTTCCAAATTCTCCACTAGCTCCTTCAAGGTAAAAAGGTGACTCAGGAATCAAACACAAGTCCTCACCACAGTTAGCATACTTTGCTTTGAATCCTGCATGAAATTAATTCAGCCACAAGATTTAGGTGAAGCTAATTTAACTTCTCATTATATATTGGCTTATTTGATTAAGATGAATAATTGGAAGAGAATTGTGTCAAAAAGATTTAAGACCATTAATTGGAAAGAAATAAGACCATTTTTTAGAATACTAATTGACCTAGGTTCTTCGTTACCAGATGGCTGTGTCCCATTTAGCACCCTGGATTGACCAAAGATGATCATTTAAGGATTCTTAACATTTGTTCAGATATAAGTAAACACGTTTAAAGAGAACAGTGGAAGAAGTTACAACTGAAAGATTTAAATATTAAAGAACATACATTATAGTACCATTGAGAGCCAACGAGGTTTCTGACTTTTTGGGTCATCCTTGGCCAACCCATCTTTCTCAACCCTTTTGGACTAGATTCAATCTGGCAGCTGCTCAATAGTAGGCTAGCTTGTAATGGGCAAATCACTGACCAAGACAATCCCACTCCCTTACTCCATCAAAACCATCCCTAAAAGCTCAACCTCCTCTCTAATAAAAAACACAAAGATATCATCCCCATGTAGTGTTAAAGAATTCAAATAATAGCAGTGCGTTAAGTGTTATAGAATTTGAGTACTAGCAAAGTGTTATAAACAATCTCATAAGTTTATTGCAGTTGGGCATAGAGAAACAGTGATGGGAGCTGGTAAGACAGGAAATCACTGCTATAATTTTGAAAGTTTCTACCCCTCTCTGTTGTGGTTTTATCTGCATTTCTGTAGCTCTAAAAATTTCTTTTGGGGTATAATATGCCAAAGTCAAGTCTCGACACTATGCCCAAAAATGAAAGGAAAAATAAGAAGAATTCCAACAACAATAAACAACTGATTTAGTTGCTAGGTAAGTCAAATATGCAATATACCGAATATGCAATTTTTTATTTTTGTTTAAGGATGTAACTCTAGGTAAGCCATTAAAGAACAAGGAAATGAAAGTCCTCCAATAAACTTCATGATTTCATGGCAAGCAGATTATAGTTTGCAACAATCTCTATGATTAAGTTCAAATATACTTCATGCATCAAAATTATAGAATAGAAGGGAAATTAAGAGGAAATAGATTTCCAATTTCAAATCTTTCATTATTTCACATTCAAGAATACAAATAATGAAATTCAATTCAATTACAATAAGAAATTGAAATAAGTAAAAAAAAAAAACATGAACCCGAAGAGTGTGGCCATGGAGATGGCAGGGAAGGTTTAGTTGTTTTGATTCTTAGATGTGAGAATGAAGCTATGAAGCAAGAGAGAGAGAGAGAGAACCAACTACATGCCCAAAAAAAAAAGAGTTATGTCAGATTAGTCTAATAAATACCCAAAATCAAGACCACTCGCAAGATCCATATTGATACAATATTAAAACATGAATGAATGATAAGAAAAATCAAATTTAGTCAAAACATAAATGATATAATATTAATCTACACTTTACCCACAATCCAAAATGATATAAATCATACATAACCACATGGTAGGATGATTTAAAAAGCTAACAAAAAAGCACCTCGTGAGAAAAGAAGAAGAATATACAGTTACCTATGCTAGATGCAGTATTAGCATCCAAAGGTTATAGACTGCATGAACTCCACAAATAGTATGGACAATTGGGTTGCAAAAGAAAGATGTAATAATATCCAAACAACAAAGGTCTTTATTAATAATCACTATAAATACATGATCAAGACACTTAAAGTCCATAGAAAAAATGCAAACCTTCAATGTAAACATAAGGCTATAAAGAATGAAATTTGGAGGTCATCTTTCAGATCATTATCGCTATAAAATTCTTCACTGTTGCATCCGACTCCATTCTTCATGCATACCATTTCAAACACTGGTTCTGCTACTAACCTAAAGAGCCTTGTAAGAGATCTGAATCATGAGTGACAATCATACCAACAGATTAGTGGAGATGAAGATAGAAGAAATTGAATAACGGCATGCCAAATAGAAACCTAATAAAGCATGAGATCGATACTTGAAAGACAAATTTGGGGCAACACAAGAATGTACAAAGGGAACACATACTTCCTTGGCAGTATAGAATTCTTGCTCATATGTCCAAGTGCTGGCCCTCGGAATTCCCTTGTAAAGTAGGAATTGTTTCTTGTGCTGGATAGGGGTTATTCATGGTAACAAGCATCAATTAGAAGAAAGAATCAAACCCTCTGAATGTTAGTCCGAATCAAACTTGATGCTTAGGACGTGAGAAATCTTTTGCAATGTTGCTAAAGAATTGGACTTCAAAGAACCTCCAATTTCTTTAATGGTGTAGTACAAAGAAAGTTTGGTAGCGACTTTAGCATGGGGCATCTCCAGATTTTCAAGGAACAAAGGCGTGGCATTATTTTTATAGTAACAAACCCATTATCTTCTTCTTCTTCCCTCGTTCCTCCAATGTCAACCCATTCTTCCCACTTTGGAAATTCCTGAAATTCCGGAGATTTCAATTTTGGGAATATAATTGCGAGAGCTTCTCAGGAGCCTCTCCAAATTTTTGCCTCTTTGGAGTTAGAACAATGCATTTTACCTTTTGCCTACTAACTTTTTTAAATACATTTTCTAATAAATTTTTTATCATATTTAAATATTATTTCTTCATTTATTCTTTATTTTTTTTTATCATCATTTATTCTTCCTATATTCATTCCCAACAATTATATTTTTCAATAAAAAGTGTAATATTCACAACATTTTTCGCAATACTTTCACAACATTTTTTCTTTCTTTCAATTCATTCTCATCCATTAGTTTTCATTTCTTTTTTTATCCTCCACACACATGTCTAGCCCTATCTCTATCCGCCCCCCCCCCCCCCCCCGCCACTTCTTTTATTTTCTTTTTCTCCCTCACATTCAAGAATACTTCGGACTCTCTCTTTCATTCTCTAGCTCTCTCTTTTTTTTACTCTTTCTATTTTTACTTGATTCTAGAACACTCTCTAGCATGATCTTTTTACTTCTATTTTCTTTCCTCTTCAGCTCACTTCTCACACACACAGCCGACATGGCCTTTGTCTATCTTTTTTTTTTTTCTTCCTTCTTTTCTTGTTCTGATTCACTTTGTTGTCACAATGGAGCTTGGTAGGTTTTCATGCTCTTGATCTGTTATTTTTGTTTTGATTTTAGATTTGTTGTTCTAATTAAATTTGTATTTTTCCCTGTTCTTGATTTGTTGTTTCTATTCTGATTTTAGATTGTGTTTGTGTTTTGATTGTGTTATTGTTTGAGAGAGAGACAGATGAACAAAGAAGAGAGGAGGAAAGAGAAAGAATTTTTTTTTTATTCAACCGAGTATATTTTTAAGATAAAATATTCTTTAGATATGCTACAGTGATTGCTACAGTGCTCTCCATACCTGGAGAGCTACTGTAGCAAATCTTTAAAAAAAATTAGAGATGCTGACTCTGTTGGAGATGCTTTTATCTTTCTTATTTTTGGGTTCTATTCCCAAAAACTCAACTCCCACCTTTTTCGAAGTATATGCAGCCGATATCTTTAATGATTCGAGGGATGGTAGTTTCCCTAAAGGAGGCAAACACTCTAAATATGGCAACTCAGAGAGGTAAAGACCTGTCTGGTAACGTTGTTCTAGTAACGTTATTTATATTTTTTGAAAATACGTGTGGGTGAAATAGTGTGTGAAAATACGTGTAATATTATTTAAAAATTGAAAATTGTTGCTCAAAATCCCATACCAAAAGGCCCCAAAGCTTTTGTAATTTGATTAGAGACATCGTCCAATTAGGATACTCTCTAGTGCCATGGTAATAAAAAATACATAAACTTTCCAAGTCTGAAGGTGCTTCCAAGGCATTCAAAACTAATACATCATCCTTTATTCTTCTACTAATTGTATCTCTCAAAATATCAAATTTGCCAAGCCATAGTTCCAAACTACGGAGGTATATCTTCATCTTGAGTTGTGCATCTTCAGCGTCTGATACATCTATCATGTTTCCCAACCCGTATATTCGAAGAGTCCCTCGTAGGTGATTCAACTTTTTTAATTCTCCAAGCTTACATCCTTCTCTTTCATTTTTACCACCTATGTTGAAATCACTTATTGTTCGGGGAGAAATCAATTTCTCAAACCCTTTTGGAAATATTGGACATTTCTGACAAGAAAATCCATTAAAGCTTTTTTTTTTTTTTTTTTTTGATATAGAAAATCCAATAAAACTAAGATGTCTTAAGTCAATTAGCTTACCCATCTCTTGTGGTAATTTCTTGAGATTGTAACAATACTTGATACACAAAGTTTGTAAATTACTGAGATTGCATATATGGTTTCAAGCAATTCTTCTAATTGAACGTAATTAAACATAAGGAGACACCTTAAATGTATCAAATTTTCTATTGCATCCGGAAGTTTATTAATTGGACAATCCAAAATTAATGTCCGTAACCATCTAAAGTGTTGGAGTAAATTAGATAGGAGTTTGTCAAAGATATAATCCCTTTCATCGGAAAGAAGAAAGAGAGTGTGCAGATTTTTTGCTTGGTAGACAAGTTCAAGACTTCATGTTCTCATTGGAATTTTTAAACGAAAATTGCGAGCACTTTTACAATCTATATCCAATTCTTTGTCACAATTGATTTGAAAGCATTCATTTGTTGTTATTGATTGGGCAAAGTCATGCACTATATCATGCATTTTGCAACCTATTATCTTTCCATCATCACCATCTTTCTCAAATTCTTGAAAGAAAGAGCATAGGGCTAAATTTTCAAAGTATTCTTCTCCTATGATTTCCATCTCCATATCTGTGTTTGACTTGATATATATTGTGCCATCCACTGGAAGACCAATTCATCTCTAGAAAAGAGACAATCTTTTGGAAATAAAGAGCAATATGAGAAACAACATTTCATCACTGAGGGCAATTCATAATAACTTAATAACAATGGTGCTAAAAAAAAGCTTTCTAATTCCCACAAATTACTATCCAAAATTTTCTTCCATTGTACTAAATCTCTCTTCTTGTGCAAGAGACTACCTAGAGACTTTGCAGTGAGTGATAAGCCTTTACACTTAATTGCTAATTTTCTACCAAGATCTTCTAGACTCTTATGTTCATCCTCATTAGAAAATGCTATTTTACTAAAAATCAACCAGTAGTCATCATGAGACAACAGCCCAAAATTTATAATGAGGGAACTCCCCATCACTTCTGCAACTTTTTGTTTACATGTGGTGACTAGAATTTTACTACCTTGGGCACCATTTTCAAGAGCGGGTTTGAATTGCTCCCACATTGTGGAGTCTTCACTCCATACATCATGTAAGACAAGGAGGAACCTATTTCCCCTAATCAAATCACTAAGTTTATGCAATTGTGTTTGCAATTCAATAATATTATTGGGGAATTCAAGGTCAAGCTCCTAACATATTGCTTTGGCAATCCTACACTGATCAAAATTGTTCAGAAACACAAACCCACATTCGTTTCTCAAAGTAGAGTTACACCTTAGGATCATTGTAGGTTAGTTGGGCAAGCGTCGTTTTTCCAATACCACTCATGCCCACTAGAGAGCTGACACGAGGATTTCCTTCCCCTTGATGACCCTCATCTAGTAGGTCATCTCTTTGCTTATGACGGCCAATTATTTCAGAGATATTAACAAAGAAAGTAGTTTTTGGAAACGGAAGAGATTGGGGAGGCATTAATGACAATTTTGAATCATGATGGGGCAATAGTTAAACTTGTGGAAACGGCTCCCAAAATAAATGGGGCAGCAAATAATATAGAGAAAATCTCTGATGTTGATAATGGCATATCAATTACGTTACAGCAGCAGCGTGTTTCAGGGAATTCCATCATGGACAACAGCAAGGAATTGATTGGTAATAAGTCAGAGGAGCATATTCGGGATCTGCCAGGTGGATTAGTGATGACTCACGAGTTTGGGTCGGTTAATATGGTCAATATTCCAGACAAGGAAAAAAGCGCAACAACAACAATGAAGGGTAATGAGCCAGATCAGTCTGACCAGCCTTCACACCGTGCCATTTGGAAACCACCTCCATGGCCAATCCTAAAGGTGAACTCTGATAATGCTATTTTCCGGGAACAAAATTCTGTGGATGTTGTTTTGGATGTAGGAGGTGGATTAGTGTTGTTTTGGAGATCGACTAATGATGTAATTGTGGAGGGTTCAGGCACAAATTATGTCGATACAATGTTTCAAGAAGAAGATAGGGCAGGGATTGGAGTGATTATCCGAGAATGCTAAGGAAAAGGCTTGGCACACATGGTCGGAATCATCCCTCTCCCCCTAACTGTCATAGAGCTTGAAACTTTGGCTATATCGAAGGCTTTACAGTTTGATGCTGATCTGAGTTTGGAAGATGTCACCCCAAAAGGAGTTTCAGAGATTGCAATGAACGCTTTGAATGCAAATTCGCAGTCTTTAGAATCCTTTGATTTACTTAGTCTTGATGTTAAATGTTTTGCAAGTTTATTTCATTGTATTAGGTTTTCACATGTTCATAAAGAAATATTGTTGTATTCTCACATTAAGAGAAACGACAATGGGATTGCTCATAGTCTAGCTAAAAATGCATTATACATACCAAATTTTCATGTATGGATGGAAAATGTCTCATCTCATATTGGTTCGATTTTACAATTGATTGTAGTTGAATTTTGTTAATAAAATCCATCAGTTTCTTTCTCAAAAAAAAAAAAAAAAGTTGGCTAGTTGAGTCAAGCCTATACCTCATTATGCTTTTGGCAATCATTTTTAATGTTTCATTAAGTTTTTTAATCTTGTGACCAATGTCATAACGTAGAGCAAGGTTTCTAACATGACGGCAACAAAGTGATGGGGAGGGAAAGAAGGAGCATACCGACATGTTCATAGCTGGAGCGTTATCAGCTTTCTCAATCTCTGATTTGATCCTTGCAGTGTCCCACTTGTCCAACTCGTCACCCATCTCATAGTATGCATTTTTGAGCTTCTCTACCCAATGCTTCTCAGTACGCTGCTTCACTTGCCTTTCCTCGGCATCGTCCAGCATATCCTGGATGATTCCCAGATTGTCTTTTAGCTTTTTGACTTCTTCATCAACACCGACAATTAAGTTTATCTCTTGTATTGACTGCTGAGCAGCGAGAGAACCCAACTGCTTCAAGAGATCATAAACTATTGTGTCAGCCATACTTGGAGACGGAAGTTTGGTAGATAACTACAGAAGAAACAGAAAGAGGAGGACAAGGTAAATCTGAGGTGTTGTTAACGTTCTTCTTTCCAGCTTTTATAACGAACTGAAAAGGCCAAAGATTTCCACTTGGCCATAGTTGCAAAGTTTCTATTGAGCCACATCACCTATCTATTTTCAACCATTTCTCTCTTATTTATTTTTATTTTTTTCCTTCTTCTTCTTCTTAATTTTGTAGCTTAATATTACATTTCTTCCATCCTTTCTCCTCTCTTTTACATTTTCATCTCTCCACTATTTTTAACTTTAATGTTACTCTTTCTTTATCTCTCTCTCTCTCTCTCTCTCTCTCTCTCTCTCTCTCTCTCTTTTTTATAAATTTTGGTTCTCCTTATCCTCATTCTCTTACTATAAATTTAATATTCTTTTTCCCATTTTATACTATTATTAGTGAACATTATGTAATAATTTTTCGAACAACAGCAGCTTCCCCAAAGGAGGCAACCGCTCTAGGTTTACGCACCAAACGAGAACAAGACTTTTCCAAGAGGTGAATTTGGACATCATCCAATTATGAGATTGTGTGGTGCCCTTATAGAAAAAACCAATTGTTAATTTTTCCAACCGTGGAGGTGGCTCTAAGGTATTTAGAACTGCTACATCATTCTCCATTCTTCTTCTCTTCTTTCCTCATCTGTCTTCTCCTCTTTCCCTTACCCTACCCCGTCAAAAAATAGATACAAATTACGAAGGTGGATATTCTTCTTCAATGCATTCTTGACCTTACCTAAATTTACCACATTATTCAACCCTACTATTCCAAGTTTCCCTTGAATGTGGTTCAAATGTTCTAATTCTCCCAATTTACATATTTCTTCACCCTTAACACCTACACCTACATGGAAGTAAATTAATGTTCTAAGAGAGGTTAACCCTCCAATTCCTTTTGGAAATGATTTCATTTTAATATCAACAATACACAATAGAAGGTGTCTTAAATTAATTAGTTTGCCCATCTCTTGAGGTAATTTCTCAAGTTCCCTACACTCAGTAACATCCAAACATTGTAAATTACATAAATTACATATGCTTTCAAGCAATTCTTTTAAATCATTTAATATAAGTTGAGGTATCTTAAATGTATCAATTTTTCCACCTCATTTAGAAGTTTCAAATGGACTCACCTTTCAAATGTAATGTACGTAGATATCTCAAATGGTCGAATAACTTGGGTTGGACAGTCTTAGAAGAAGACAACAAATTCAAATTGAGAAAGCATAGATTTTTTGCTTCATAGACCGACTCAAGAAATGTTTCTTTAACTTTTAGTGACAAGTGGTGAACCCTTTTAAGGTTTTTCTCAACCTTGTCATCACAATTAATTGTCAAGCACACATCTTTTGCCATTGACTCTGCAAAGTCATACACAATATCATGCATTTTGCAACTTACAATTCTACCATCATTCTTATCTTTCTCAAAATCTTGGAAAAAAGGGCGTATGACTAAATTTTCAAAGTAATTCTTTGCTATGACTTCCATCTCCATTTTTGCTTTTGATTCAATATAGCCTTGTGCCATCCAATGGATGACTAACTCAAGTCTATCAAATTTATGATCTTTTGGGAAGACAGCACAAAATAAGAAACATTGTTTCTCTGCTGGGGTCAATTCATAATAACTCAACAGCAATGGTCCCAAAAGACCTTTTTCAATATCCTCTAATTCCCACAAAGAACTATGCAAAACTATTTCCCACTCTTCTTTACTTCTCTTGCCACACATGTGACTCCCAAGAGTTTTTGCAGCAAGTGGCAAGCCTTTGCACATTTTTGCTAGTTGTCTGCCTGACTCTTCTGGATCCCTACACTGATGTAGATCTTTGTTAGAAAAAGCTATTTTACTGAACATCAACCAACAGTCATCAAGGGACAATTCCCCCAAATTGATAATGTAGGAACTCTCCATCATCCCCGCAACACTACTTTTACGTGTGCTGACTAGAATTCTACTACTTGGGCACCACATTTGAGTACATTTCTAAATGACACCCAATTTGTGTAGTCTTCCAAGGATGTAGTTGGTGGTCGCTCGTCTACGCCACGTTGCCTATTCAAGTTAATCCCCAACATCACTCTTTCTTTTAGAATCTTATCTAATGTTTCATTCAGTTGTTTAATCTTGTGACTAATGTCATGACGCAGGCAAAGGTTAAAACAACATGATGGAGAGGAGAAGGAGCATACCTTCTTCTTTTTCTCAAGGGCAGGAGCTTTACTATCAGCAGCTTCTTTTTGAATTTGTGATTTGATCTTTGCAGTGTTCCAGCTGTCCAACACGTCATCGATCATGTAGTATGCATCTGTAAGCTGCTCTAGGCAACACTTCTCAGTACGCTGCTTCACTTGTCTCTCATACGCATCGTCCAGCACTGCATGGACCATTGTGAAATTGTGTTGAAGCTTTTGGACTTCATCATCAACTTCAGCAAGCAACTGTAGCTCTTGAAGAGCCTTCTGGGCTGCGAATGAACCCAATTGCTTCAAGAGATCAGTAAGTAGTGCATCAGCCATAGTTAATGGAGACTGAAATTTTGATTGATAGATAGCAGAAGAAACTGAAAGAGGCGAAGGTAATTAATTAGAGATGCTGTCAACATTCTTCTTTCCAGCTTTTATAATGAATTCGAAATCCTAAAGAATATCACTTGTGCACTCAACATGATTAATATGTAGGGACAACTTGTCATTGCCTTTTGGCATATAACTGTTAGAAGATATCTTTGCCACCGAATAAAGTAAAGCACAAACTTTGAGGTAGAAAACACAAAATAAGAAGAAAAGAATCGGATTTTTTAATTAATTATACTTATATATTAATTAAATTAATATTTATTTAAAAATTTTCTTTTTTTTTAAGTTTTTTATATTTAGATGTATATTTTTTAGTAGACATTTTAAAACAAACAATAATTTATAAAGACTAAAATAAAAAATAATTTTTAAGTGTAGAGCAAATGAGAAATAAAACTTGATTTATATAAAAAGTATTGTTGTAATTTCATCGAACAATAATAAATTATTTCAATCTGCATAAATAAAGATTTATTCAATATATTATCACTAACTAAAATATATATATAAAAATACAAAATTAAAATTAAAAAAAAAAATTTTAAGCACAAGCACAACAAAAATATAAACACAGCCATAATACAAGGCTTATTAGTAAGACTCACCCACAAAAAAACACCAAAACAAATTGTATCTATTATCTATAACCCCCCAACCCCACCCCCAAAAATAAAAAAAATTTGAAGCCCAAACAAAGTGAAAAGTCCAGGCAGGAGGCAGGCCCATTGGACAAATAAAATGAAGAGACTAGAAAGGCTGAACTGAAAGCTGAAGAGCACCCAAATATTATACCTGGCTGATACCGTATCAGTGATACGCACCGCACGGACCGCACCGTATCAGAAATGAGAAAACTGCAGTCTGCAGTTGAGAGAGGCGGAGACTCCGGAGAGCAGAGAATCAGAGATTCAGAGAAGGAATGAGAGTCAGAGAGGTGGAGAAAGCTTGCAGCTTGCTTGGGCAGTTGAGAGAGGCGGAGAGCAGAGAGAAAGAAGCTAGTTCGCCTAAGGGTAGGGCCGGCCCTGATGCTAGGGCTCAAGCTTTTTGTGAGCTGTTAAGAGAAACATTTACACAATAAGCCTTGCTACTTGTATTGATAGAATATTTACGTTTCTAGTTTTAGTGTTAACTTGAAAAAGAGGATATATGAGAAATTGATGATTAATCTTTGCACTTTGAAAGCTTGATGCTTTGTCCATACAAAATGGAAGACAAAATAAAAAGGAAGAAAAGAATAAGTGGAAGCCAAGCCCCTTTCCATGTGTTGGGGCCAAGCTTTTTGGATGCTGTTAAAAACTAATGTACATTCACGCCAGGGATAAAAGCATTGCTTCAGGCTTTGTTGGATGCTGTTTAAAGATGAAAGTTTTCTCATACTGTTAAAAAAATGTACATATACGCAAGGGATTTATATCATAAGCATTGCTTCTTGCCTTTTGATAGAATAATTTTGCTTCTAGTTTTGGTGTAAGCTTAAACAAGAGACTATATGACACCTTTACCCTACTTTTTGCACTATGAAAGCTTAATGCTTTGCTCGTACAGATGGACTGTGAACTTAAATTAAAAACTCCTCTTATGAAAATTAAACAGTGAAGATAAAAAGTATCAAACTAATAAGACTGAAACGTTCTTTAAAAAATAGTACAATTGATCATAAGTAAATGGCCTGCAAGTAGTGAATCAAGAATTCAAGTTCCTACAAGTGATGAGTTCCACTATTTAGACTTCTTTGGATTGCTTAACCAACTATTCTATATATAAAATCATTTAATTTGTCCTAAAACAAATAACATTGTTATTTATGACTGTCAGGCTAACCATGGAGAGAAAATGTTGCATTGTGGTGCCGGAAAATACAATATTAGACAAATCAAAGTTCAAGGGAATTGAATCAAAATTAATTCTGATGTAGCGCTGAACTCCTCCACAACAACTTTGGCAGCTGTAGCTCGAGATCATAGAGGTGATGTTGTTAAAGGCTGGTCCAAATGTCAAAGTTTGTTCACCTATCCAAGCTGAAGCTTCCGCCATTCTCTGGGCAGTGGATCTTACAATCGAAGAGCAGTGGAACCTCGTCTGTTTTGAAGGGGATGCCAAGGCCTGTTTTGACCCTTTATCATCCCCTAACCTCCTCCCTGACTGGACTATTAATACCATCATCAATGATATCCGCAATCTTTCTTGTTTCTTTTCTTATTTGAAGTCATACTCTTTATTAATTCCTTAATTAGCATGTCATTTTTTCATACTTCTTGAAGATTCAAAAGGTAAAACACAGCTAAGTAAACTTTGATACCCAAAATTTAGAGTGAAACTTTAAGAAATGGTTATTATTTAATTTTTTTTCTTATTCGTTCTCTTCTTTTTCTTTTTCTTTTTTTTTTTTTAATTTTTCTTTTTTTAAAATTATTAACAGCAGTTGATTGAACTCTGTTAATTAATCCTCACCTTAAATGACAAGGTTGGAAGCACCGGGGTGCTGCTCTATTCTTTGCATATTGCGCTCCTGGATCCATAAATCAATTTTCTTCCCTCTTTGTACCTGAAATTTCCAGATTATGGGTTTATCAATTTATGTCATCTCCAAATTTTACTTCCACATGTCTGTTCATAATTTCAGTAATCTGATAGCTTTGACTCTAGCTTTTGTTTAAGCAACAATTTGAAGGATCAAAATATCTTAGTTTCCATCAACGTTAGCAGCCTAAGAAGAATAATGCGTTCTGGCTTCCTTCCAGCTGTCTTCTTCTCTATGTTACCATAGTAAAGAGGACAAAATCGAGTTTGTTTAACCAGTAAGCCTCAGTCATGACTCACTACAAATCATAGTTATTTTCTATATATTATAACTGTATTATTTTTTTCTTTTCACTTTTTTTTTTCTTTTGTAAATTTTATATTATTAAGTGGATTATAAATATTTATAATAGTAATTAGTATTAAGTACAGGGTAAATTTTTTTCTTTTCATTTTTTTTTTCTTTTATAAATTTTATATTATTAAGTGAATTATAAATATTTATAATAGTAATTAGTATTTAGATTATGAGCTGTGGATTGTAGAGTGATTTATCTTTTTTTTTTTTTTTTTGTATGGTACTTTATTTTCAAGAAACCAGGTATTGGGTAATATATATATATATATATATATATATATATATATATATATATATATATTTTGTAAATTTTATATTATTAACTAGATTATAAATAATTAAGATAGTAATTAGTATTTAGATTGTGAACTGTAGAGTTATTTATCTTTATCTTTTTTCTTTCTTTCTTTTTTGTATGGTATTTTACTTTTATGAAATCAAGTACTGAGTAAATTTTTTTTCAATTTTTTTCTTTTGTAAATTTTATATTATTAAGTGGATTATAAATATTTAAGTTAGTAATTAGTATTTAGATCGTGGACTGTGGAGTGATTTTTTTTTTCTTTTTGTATGATACTTTATTTTCAAGAAATCAAATGCTGAGTAAAATTTTTTTAACTTTCTTTTTTTTTTTTGTAAATTTTATATTATTAAGTGAATTATAAATTTTTAAGATAGTAATTAGTATTGAAAGTGTGGAATGTGAATTAATTTAACTTTATCCTTTTTTTTTTCTTTTTCTTTTTCTTGTTGTATAGTACTTTAATTTCCAGAAATCAATTATTAAGGAAATTTTTTTTTCACATTTTTTTTCTTTCATAAATAATATATTATTAAGTGTACTATAAATATTTAAAATAGTAATTAGTATTTAAAGAGTGGAATTTGGAGTGATTTATCCTTATCTTTTTTCTTTTTTTCTTTTTTAACTTTTTGTATGGTACTTTAGTTTCCAGAAATCAAGTACTATTTAAATTTTTTTTTTTCACATTTTTTTTCCTTTGTAAATTTTATATTATTAAGTAGATTATAAATATTTAAGATAGTAATTAGTATTTAAATTATGAATGTGGAATAATTTATCTTTATCTTTTTTTTTTTTTTTTTGGTGATACTTTACTTTTAAGAAATCAAGTACTGAGTAAAGTTTTTTTATTTTCACTTTTTTTTTCTTTTGTAAATTTTATATTATTAATTGGATTTAAATATTTAAGATTGTAATTAGAATTTAGATTGTGGAATGTGGACTGATTTTTCTTTTTTTTTTCTTTTTTTTTTTTTGAATGGTACTTTATTTTCAATAAATCAAGTACTGGGTAAATTTTTTTTCACTTTTTTTTTCTTTTGTAAATTTTTTATTATTAAGTGGATTATAAATATTTAAAATAGTAATTAATATTTAGATTGTGGACTGTGAAGTGATTTATCTTTATCTTTTCTTTTCTTTTTTTTGTATGGTACTTTACTTTTAAGAAATCAAGTATTAGGTAATTTTTTTTTCACTTTTTTTTCTTTTGTAAATTCTATTTTATTAAGCGGATTATAAATATTTAAGATAGTAATTAGTAATTAGTTTGTGAACTGTGGAGTGATTTATCTTTTTTTTTTTTTCATTTTGTATGGTACTTTATTTTTTAAAAATCAAGTACTGGGCAAATTCTTTTTTTCAATTTTTTTTTCTTTTGTAAATTTTATATTATTAAGTGGATTAAAAATATTTAAGATAGTAATTAATATTTAAAGTGTGGAATGCGAAGTGATTTATCTATATCCTTTTTTTTTTCTTTTTCTTTTTGTATAGTACTTTAAAATTTTCCTCAATACTTGATTCCTGCTCTTAGGCTGTGTTTGGCAACATGTAAAATATTTTCCAAGTGTAAAATATTTTCACTTGAAAATATTTTTGGAAAAGGAAAACATTTTCAAGTGTTTGGTTGCATTTTTCTAAAAATTGCTCTGGAAATATATTTAAGTATTTGGTTGCATTTTGAAAAAACTCTTTTTCTACTAGTTTCTCACATTTTCTCAACTTCCAAACAAATTTTATAATAGAAAGATTTCAATATACAAATGTAAAAAAAACAAAACTTAGATTAAAACCATTCATCCTTCTCTCAAACTCAGTCAAACTGAGAGAGGTAGGAAGAAAGAGTGAGTGACTGAGGAAAAGAGAGAGGTAGATCGAGAAAGAGATAGAGATTGGTCATGGGTGAGTCTATCTAGAGGTGTCGACGATGATCTTTAGGCAAAAATGACGAGATCGGTCATAGGTGGCTGCAATGAGATCGAGAGGAGATAATCTAACCTAGAGGGCAGCGTAGACAAGATTAAGAGGAGACAATCAGACCCAGAGGGTGATGGTGACAACATCGAGAGGAGGACAATCTCTCTCTCTCTCTCTCTCTCTCTCTCTCTCTCTTATAGTAGGAAATGGTTTGAAAGTAAAATAGAAGTGTAATCTATTTAACACTCAAGACCCACATATTTTACAGTCAACGAATAAGATTTTCAGTTTAACCAAATTTTCTGAGTGATGATTTCCAAATCGTCAGTCAAAATGATCGTCCTTAATGGAGTCGTCTACAGCCAACCTGATCTTGAGAAAATGGATGGTGAAAGAGAGAATTATGGGTCACTGGTGTGGTGCTTGCCACAAAGCCTCCGATGCTAAAGTTAGAACGGCTAGAGTCAAAGAAGTATTATAATATCAATGTGTATGGACTAGAGTCTTTTTTTTTGTACCTTTGTAGGTGTGAGGTGTCTGTATATATACTTGCTCCTTTTTCCTAGCCGTTGGGCCGTGCTATTAATGGAGGCTTGAATGAGATATTTGTAACGCTTTCCTGAGATGTTAATGAGAGGGTCATCGGTGCTCCAATGGTAAAGAGATTTATGGTGACCTTGTAACGTATGCCTGTCACATATGAACTGGCAGGCCCTTTCTTCGTCTAGTGGGTTCAAATGATGACGGAGTGGGATGGTTTCTATGTCTATTGCTCCCTTGTCTGGACAAGAAGGCTGTCAGAGGGGGTTATGGTCGTCCATCAGCTACCCCCTATTCTGATGTCATTCAATTTGGAGACAGCTGTGGAATGTGGTGAGTTCCTTTCTCTAACCTTCCTCCCTTTTTTTTTTCTTTTTTTTTTTTAAGCCAAAGATCATCCAGAGTTGGAGAGCAGGTTTGTGGAGCGTGTTCGCACAGCTATTGAGTACACGAGCACTATTGACAACTTCGACGATTTGGTGGATCCTAAGACTTTGGCTCGTCACTGCTTGGGACCAGATCCTTCCCATTATGTCCTTCATGCTATTCATCGCAAAGAAAAAAGTAAGCCTCTTCAGGACGAGAATAGATCGTCCATCTTTCCCTTTCTTTCTCATTCTTCTTTTCCACTTTTCTTCTTCGCAAAAATGACAACCAAGTTAAATCAAGAGTTTTATGCCCATATTAAGACAAAGAAAAATGAACCCCTTTCTAGCATCGGCCAGCGCAGGTTGAGGCTAACTGATAAAGAGAAAGAGAAAGAAAGGGAGACCATAGAGAAGGGCTCGTCCGCCCCAGCTTTGGACGAGGGTCGGGTAGCTTCCCTGGCCTTATCTGTTGAGGAGATCAACCCTCATCACAAGAAGCGCAAGGTGAGTGAGAAGGGCAAAGGGGAAGTAGGTGCTAACATCTAGGCTAACGTTGAGATGGCCCTTGCTCAGGCGAATGAGATTGTTACTCCAGATGAACTGAAGGAGATTTCTAGAGTTCCTTCTCACGAGATGGTGAACCGCCATGTTCGCAAGCTCGTCCAGGTAATTTTTCTTCGTCTTCTTTCTTCCTTTGTTCTTCTTATTTCTTTTTTAACACTAAGAATATCAATTGCTAACACTGCATCCTTGAATGCCAAGTGTTGGGGGAGGCAATGCATATTACTTTCCAATACTTGGCAAGTGAGGAGAAGGCCATCATGGCTACTTCAAAAGCAGAGGCGTTGGAAGCTGAGGCCTCAGGTTTAAGGAAAGACTTGATCATGGCAATGGACAAAAGTAACTCGTCTAAGGAAAAAATAAAAGCTTTAACTGAAGAACTGGATACCATGAAGCAGCTGGTGAAGCAGAAATACGAAATTTTAGCCACGGTTGGCCAAAAAATGAAGAACGTCATGGCCAAGGTTGTCTGTGCTTTCCAAACAACCGATGAATACAACGCCATATTGTTTGGCTAGTACTTCAAAGGGTTCGAGCTGCTCTTAAGGTACATGGTGAAACATGGTCCAGTAGTGGACTTGGAAGACCTAGATTTTGAAACTGTGGACAACGAGATTGAAGCGGATGAGGCCGCCCAGACATCCTAAGCTACTCCTACTGCTGGTGATGATCCCCAAGGCCCTGTTGATGATGCTCCTGCTTCGTAGTTTCACTATTATTCCCTTTTTTTTTTTGAATGCCTTGCCTGTATTGGGCCTTTTGGACGAACAATCTTTTTGTGCCCTACACTTTTAAACAAATTGTGATTTCTTATGTATATATATGCTTGTTTAACTTGCGTTCATATATGCTTGTTTACCTTATGTATATATATGCTTGTTTATCTGTCCTCTAACCTTGCCAAGATAGTTTAATCTTTTTGTCGTCCATTGGGGACTTGTAGGAATGTCTATACTAAATTATAGATTTTGTTGCGGGGATTTTTGTTGCTTCCCAATGGACGATTTGCATCCATTTAAGGAATCTTATCGTCTTTAGTTTGGACGATGTACATCCAATTAAGGAATCTTATCGTCTTTAATTTTGACGATGTACATCCATTTAAGGAATCTTACCATCTTTTGCTTTGTTAAAGCAATTTACATCTTTACAAGGGTTCTTCTCATTTCAACTTTGGCCAGAGTTTTGCATATTCGGACAGCAGTTTTTGTTTGAAAGTAGACAAGATAATCATAATACATCAATCATTGAATGATACGTTTATTCATTTTGCATAACAGAAAAGGAAAGGTTTAAGGTATTACTGACTGCTTATAATTAGGCTGTAATTCCTATTCGTAATACTTCTTTAGGTGCTCGACATTCCATGGATGAGGTAGCTTGTTTCCATCCATATCTTCTAGGCAGTAGCTTCCTTGGCGAGAGTAGCAGACGACCTTGTAGGGTCCTTCCCAGGTTGGTCCTAATTTGCCTTGTGCTGGGTCCTTCGTTGTGGGTGTCACTTTTCAAATGATGAGGTCTCCAATATTGAATCTTTTGAGCTTTACCCTCTGGTTGTAGTACTCAGCCATCTTCTGCTGGTACTTGGTCATTCTCTAGAAGGCTAGGTCTCTGACTTCGTCTAGGCAATCTAGGTTCAGCTTTAGTTGATCGTCGTTGCTTTGTTCGTCAAAGAACTCCCTCCTGAGGCTGGTGATTCCCACTTCAACTGGGACGACTACTTTTGTGCCATAAGTTAGAATGCCTGGTAAGCCCATAGAATGCCTGGTAACTCCTCAGGCCATGCTCCCTTTGCCCCCACTAATCGGGCCATGATGATCTTTAGCAAGGTCCAATTTGTTACTTCCGTCTGTCCATTGGCTTAAGGATGTCCTGAGGATGAGTACTTGTTTTTTATGCCTAGGCTCGAGCAAAATGACCTGAATCCGTGACTGTCGAACTGACGGCCATTATCTGAGATGATCGTCCTTGGGATCCCGAACCTACATACAATATTTTTCCATACAAAGTTTCATACCTTTGCTTCGGTGATTGTTGCCAGTGCTTCTGCTTCCACCCATTTCGTGGAGTAGTCGATTACAACGAGTAAGAATCTTACTTGCCTTTTTCCCTGGGGTAGGGGGCCCATAATGTTGATCCCCCATTGTGCGAATGGCTAAGGTAAGAAAATGGTCGTCATTTTCTCCTCTGGGAGTCGTTGGACATTTTCATACCTTTAGCAGTTGTCACATCTTTTGATGAAATCTGTTGCGTCTTGTTGCATTGAGGGCCAAAAATAGCCCACCTTCATGAACTTTTTGACGAGGGATTTTGCCCCCATGTGATCGCCGCAAACTTCCCTGTGCATTTCTTCCAGAACATATTTGGCTTCTTCCTCTTCAACACACCTCAAGTAGGGCTAGGAGAAACCTCTATTGTAAAGCTCGTCATTCAACACCATGAACCGAGCTGCCCGTTTCTGGATTTTCTTGGCCTCCTCAGGATCAGGTGGTAATTGTCCATCTTTGAGGTAGGATAGAATAGGGGTCGTCCATCCAGTGCGGGCAGGCACAGGGAATGTTTGAAATTCTTCGATGCTGGGAGAGTTTTGTTCTTCCAGTCTCTAATCAGTCACCTGATCGTTTACTGATGCATTCCAGGTCACTTCGTCTGCTTCAATATTTTGATCTCGCGGGATCTGAACAAACTCTACACGATCAAAGTTGCTCACCAACTGGTTCATTAACTTGAGGTATTTCTGCATTCTTGTCTCCTTTGTTTCAAAGTCTTCCTTAACCTGCCCTATGACGAGCTACGAATCGCTCCTTAGCAAAATGTTTTTAGCTCCAAGTGCCTGAGCTATTCTTAGCCCTGTCAATATAGCCTCGTATTCTACTTCGTTATTGGTCACTGGGAATTTGAGCTGGACTCCATACTTCAAAACATCTTCTTCGGGGGAGGTGATGACAACGCCTGCTCCACCTCTCTTTTGAGTGGATGATTAGTCTGTGTGGATCGTCCAAAGTTCCTCCTAGTTGTCTTCATGTTCTGGAGTGGTGAATTCCGCTATGAAGTCTGCCAGGGCTTGGGCTTTTATGGCTGTCCGGGGGTGATATTACACACCAAATTGACTAAGCTCAATCGCCTACTGTACCATCCATCCAACTGCCTCTGGTTTATTCATTGCTTTCTTAATGGGCTGGTCCGTCATCACTATGATCGGGTTAGCCTGAAAGTACGAACGAATTTTTTTTGAAGCCACAATCAGGGCAAAGGTAATTTTTTCTATCCTCGGATATCAGGCTTCAGCTCCTTGAAAGGCCTGGCTGGTGTAATATACCGGGAGTTGTACTTTGTTTTCTTCCCTGATTAGGGCCGCGCTGACTGCAGTTGCGAATACTGCCAAGTAGAGGACCAAGTCTTCCCCCTCCTTGGACGGACTCAGGAGTAGGGGGTTACTTAAGTAGCGCTTTAGCTCCTAAAATGCTGCTTCGCATTCATTCGTCCAGACAAAAGCTCGCTTTAGGGTCTTGAAGAAGGGAAGACATTTGTTTGTTGCTTTTGAGATGAATCTGTTAAAGGCTACCACTCTTCCTGTGAGAGATTGCACTTCCTTGATCGTCTTCGGGGAGGACATCTCGAGGATAGCCGTCACCTTTTCAGGATTCACTTATATTCCCCTTCGTGAGACCATGAAACCGAGGAATTTTCCAAAGGAGACACCAAAGGCACATTTGGACGGGTTCAACTTCATGCTGTACTATTTAAGTGTATTGAACGTCTCCCTAAGGTAGTCCAGGTGGTCCACTTCTTGTTTGCTTTGGACGAGCATATCATTAACATATACTTCCACGTTCCTACCAATTTGTTTGTTGAACATCTGATTTACTAATCTCTAGTATATGGCCTCTGCGTTCTTCAAACCAAAGGGCATGACCTTGTAGTAGTAGAGCCCCTGGCTGGTGATGAAGGCTGTCTTTTCCTAATCCTCCTCTACCATTTGTATCTGGTTATATCCAGAGAAAGCGTCCATAAAGGTAAGAAGCTTGTATCCGGCTGTCGAGTCTACAAGCTAGTCAATTCTGGGTAGAAGGAAGCTGTCCTTCAACCAGGCGTTATTTAAATCCGTGAAGTCAACACACATTCTCCACTTCCCATTTGCCTTTTTAACCATGACGACGTTGGCCAACCACTCTGGATAATAGACTTCCTTAATGAAATTAGCAGCCAACAACTTGTTCACTTCGTCTATGACTAATTTGTTCCGTTCCGGAGCAAAAACTCTTCTTCTTTGTTGGACAGGCTTCTTCTCGGGGTCCATATTTAGGTGGTGTTGAATGATGCTTGCTAGTATACCTGGCATATCTTTGTGGCTCCATGCGAACACATCCAAGTTATCTTTCAGGAAGCTGACAATCTCTTTCTTCGTCTAAGGACTTAAACTCGTCCCTACTTAGGTCGTCTTTGTAGGATCTCCTTCAGCCAATTCTATTGTCTCCAGTTTCTCGGCAATTTTTGGCGTCTTTTCTTTGATTATCCACGTATGGTTTTCCTTTGAGGCCAAGATTGCCTGGTAACACTCCCTTGCCAGCACCTGGTCTCCTCTTATTTCTCTAACTCCTTGTTCCGTTGGAAACTTCACCTTCAAGCAATATGTGGAGGTGGCTGCTTTCCAATGATTGAGGGTAGGCCTTCCTATACTTACATTGTAGGATGAAGGTGAGTCTACTACCAAAAAATTATGTTTATTGGTTACCTGGAGAAGGTATGAGCCTACCGTAACCATCAACGTTACTATTCCCCGGGGGTACACCTTATCTCCACTGAAACTGACGAGGGGGCATTCGAAAGGACGAAATCTCCTCAGGTCTACTTTTAACTGCTGGAAGGCAGAAAGGTAAATGTTGTCTGTCGAGCTCCCGTTGTCTACCAGAGCTCTTCTTATGTTGAATCCTTCAATCATGAGCATGATGACCAACGGGTCGTCATGAGGCTATTCACTCCTCTAGCATCTTCCTCTAAAAAATACATATCTTGGCTCGTCCGTCTTTGCTTTGGAGGAGATAGGCTATAAACACTGTTCACCTGCCTTTGGTTTGACTTCCTGAGAGAATTTGAATGATCCTCCCATGGATAGTCCTCTCGTGATGGTTTTTATTTCTCCTATTGCACTTTGTGGACGAAAGGGCATGTGGTCCTCATCCCTCCGAGAGCCTTCATGGTCCTTGTTACCATCCTTGAACCTGCTAGAATCCCTCTTCTTCACATACTTCTGCGGTTTCCCTCTTTGTATAAGTTCTTCTATCTGCTTCTTCAGGTCTTGGCCGTCCTCTTTGTAATGCCCATGATCCTTGTGAAAAAAGGCAATATTTCCTCTTATCTCGCACATTAGGTGACGAGTGTAACGGTCTGGGCCATTTGAGATAGGGTTCGACTTTGATTTGCGACAAAATCTAGTCGACAAGCATCAGCAAAGGCATGAACTTCACTGGAGGAAGGTTCTTGTCATCTCTTCGTCTACTTCCTTCTGCATTCTGTTGGTCTGCTCGATCCTTTTTTCGTCCCCTTCAGTTGTCTTCTTTTTCTTTCTTCTTCTCCTTGGGTTTCTCTACTCCTTCTATGGCTGCTAGAGCATCCTCAGCATTCATGTACTTCTATGCCTTCAGGAGCATTTCGGTCATCATCTTTGGGGGATTTTTTGCCAAGGAGACTACAAATTCCCTGGACTTCAATCCAACCTTGAAGGTTGTCAGCTGTACTTTATCATCTGCTTCGTCCACCTCCAAAGTTCCTCGGGTGAAGCATGTTACATAGGATTTCAAGGTTTCCTTCTCTCCTTGCTTGATGGTGAGCAAATGGTCAGTTGGCCTTTTTGGACACTGCCCGCCGACGAAGTGACGAAGGAAGGCACTGCTTAGTTGCTTGAAGTTGTCAATGGATGACGTTGGTAATTTGGTGAACCATTCCCTGATTGTCCCTTTGAGGGTGGTAGGGAAAGAGTGACACAATATCTCATCAGGGGGTTGTTGGAGACCCAGAGTCATCTTGAAAGTGTTAAGGTGTTCCAATGGATCTTTCAACCAGTCAAATGGCTCGAGCTGGGGTAGACAGAACTTTGAGGGTACTGGGCACTCGTGGACCGCTAGGGTGAAGGGTGAATCTGTCTTCTTGACCATTCTGTCTAGACTTTGGTCTGTCTTTCCTTTGATGGCGTTTCTCAACTCATCCATCTCCTTTCTCATTTCCCTAAGAAGGTCTAAGCTTGCCTCCTCTAGAATGCCGGGTCATTTCCTATGGCTATCTCTGTCATCATCCCAATTGGTCTCTGAGCGGTTATCTCCTTGTTGTAATCGTTGTCTCATCTCTTGGTTCTGCCTGGTGAGCTCTTCCACAGTAGCCACGAGCGACTGAATTTGAAGTGCCAATGTAGCAAGATCTTGATTGGCATTGGATTCCATTTGGACTTGCAAGTTGAATGGAACAGTGCTTTCGAACTAGGTGCGAAAAAGCGTCCCCACAAATGGCGCCAAACTGATGATGTCCAAATCATCAGTCAAAATGATTGTCCTTAATGAAGTTGTCCATAGCCAACCTGATCCTAAGAAAATGGATGGTGAAAGAGAGAATTGTGGGTCACCAGTGTGGTGCCTACCACAAAACCTCTGATGCTAAAGTTAGAATGGCTAGTGTCAAAAAAGTATTATAATATTAATGTGCATGGACTAGAGTCCCTTTTTTCGTACCTTTGTAGGTGTGAGGTGTCTGTATATATACTTGCTCCTTTTTCCTAGCCGTTGGGGCGTGCTATTAATGGAGGCTTGAATGGGATATTTGTAACGCTTTCCCGAGATGTTAATGAAAGGGTCGTCGGTGCTCCAACAGTAAAGAGATTTATGGCAACCTTGTAATGTATGCCTATCACGTATGAACTGGCAGGCCCTTTCTTTGTCCAGTGGGTTTAAATGATGACAGAGTGGGATGGTTTCTACGTCTATTGGTCCCTTGTTTGGACGAGGAGGTTGCCAGAGGCGATTATGGTCGTCCATCACTAAGCATCCCAAACAGCAAGCACAGTGTAAAATGTTTTCCCAATTTCCTTTATAGCTGAAACAAATGCAGCCTTAATTTGGAGTTGGGAGTGGAAAAAGGTGGAAGGTCCAAATTTAGGGCAGGAATACCCCAGCTCCCATTTTGGAACTTATGATATCTTCATAGTTTATAAGGAACACTGTATCTATTTTTTTACTTATATTTTTGAGTTTGAGTCCCATATGTATTAATATATGGAATAACATAACACATATATGCAATATGCAGGTTTTATTGTTAATGGCAACTGCTTTGAATGTCTCTGTACCACAACAATCCCCCTGGAGATCCTTTGACAACAGAACTATGTACGAGACAGCAATTTATAGCTGAGATCACATAGATGACCCTTGTCTGTTCTTAGAATTTGTCTCTATCAAATGCTTTAGTGCAATATTATGTTGATGTAGGACACCTTTGCATTATCAGTTCTTGCATGTGAGATCACAAACCGATGAGACACGTCATCGTAAATTACTGGTTTTGTAGTTCATTTAATCATGCAAAAGAACTGCACTAGTACATGGTTTAGAAACTTGTTCAATAGAAAACAATTCCAGTCAATGCACAAAAATTTGTGTGTCTTTTAAATTCTAATTAACATGAGAGTTTTGATCTTATTAGTCCTTTCAATTTTGCTAAAATTAGATTTCTTGGTCTTCATCTAAATATCACTTCTGTGTGTGTGTGTTTGATAAGCTTTTCAACCTCCGCTTAGTTGGCACTCACTCTCATATCTGCTTCAAATTGTGATGCAATGTACAAATGTGCCTTTCATTGTTGGTAGAAAAGTTCTAACAAAAATTTATTCGAAATTGGGGCTTTTATCCTAATGTGGCTGACGGCCAACAATCTACTATGATGAGAATGTTACTCCTTTGTTAAGATGTGAAACTTGATTTGAATACACCACCTGGAGGTTACAGGATGTCATTGAGTTCCCTATATGCCTTTTCCTCTTTTCTTCTCCAGTTGTTCACACACTACACCAAAATAAGTCTATTACAGCAAGTGTTAATTCAACAAAATTAGTATAGTGGTATTAGACATAATATCACGTCTAAAAATTAAAAGTCGACTTAAAAATAGTAAATTATTACATTAATAATAATTAGTTGTAATAATTTATAATTTTCAGTTGCAATAGAGATTTTAATATTAAATTGAATTTAGAAAATTTTTTGCAATAACTTAAATTGAAGAAATCAATTTTTTTTAATAACTTAAATTGAAGAAACTATTGTAATAACTTGATACCAATTATATATTTTGCAATATATTATAATAGATCGAAATTTCAAAGAGATGGCTTATTCAACAAATTTAACATTGCAATAACTAAAATATCAATTATTTTACAATCTATTGCAATGACAAATATGAAGCTGCAATGAATATATTATTACAATGATCTAATTCCAATTATTTTACAATCTATTGTAAGAAAAAATATGAAAAATTTAACTATTACAATAAATATATTTTTGCAATAATTTGAACCCAAATTATTTTTGTCAATTCTTTACAGTCTATTGTAATAAAATTTATGAAATAATAGCCTATTGCTACAAGATATTCGAAGTAATAAATTGTTTATTGCAATAGCAAATATATTATTACATCAAAATTTTCATTAAAATATTTAAGGTTTATTGCAACAAAATTTTTTTGTAGCACAAACTTATTACCTCAAATTTTATTGCAACACTTCGCATAAACTATTGCAATGACTTTGATATTTGTCACAAACTTTTTATGATTTTTTTGTAGCACAAACTTTTTTGTTGCAGTGAATGCTTTCAAATAAGTGATTAGATTGAAGGAAAAAGATAACTAAATTTGGATGGTTGCTCCCTAACCACATCGGTATTTGTCCCAACAAGTTATTGTGTCCAAGATTAATAAATTCAATTTTGTACAATTCTTCAAGGATGAAGGAATTTCCCCCACTAAAACTATTGTTGCTTAAATCAATTGTTTCAATCCCAAGTAGCAAGCCCATCGATCTTGAGATTTTCCCAAAAAAATGATTGTTTTCCAATTTGAGAATTTTCAATCCTTCAAGATGCATCCAACAATCAGGAAGCTCTTCTGATAATTGAATATTGGAGAGATCTAAAAAGAACAAAACTTCATTTATGATTGCACATAGAGATTGGATTGGCTCTACAAACATATTCTTGGAAAGATTCAAATGCGCCGCTTTAAATAAAAATGATGGTATTTCACCTTCCAGATTATTTGAACTCAGGTCTATAAAGGGGAAATTGGAGATTTCCAATGAAAAATTTGGAATATGGCCACTGATATGGTTATTAGACAAAGCCAAAAATTGTAGTTATGGAGAAAAGTCCCAATAGAAATGGGAAATGTTTATCAGAAATTCCAAAATTAGAAATATCAAGCCAATAGCAATTTTTCTGAGTTTGAAGCCATTTTGGGAATTGAGGGGCTAGTTGGCAAGAACTTAAAGATATACTTTCTAATTGGAAAGGTGGAACCCAATTAGAGCTGAAGTTGAAAATCAATGGGCTATACGATAAGTCCAAATTCTTAAATTTCTTTAGTTTTGAGAATTGGGTTTCAGAAATAACACCTTCGAATGAATTATTATCAAGACTCAAAGTCTCTAGGTTATTGGATTGTTTTCCCAAACTTTCGGGTATTGTCCCATTCAAATGATTGTTAAAAAGTGATAACACTCTCAATGATAGAAATGTTGAGAGATAAGGTAATTTTCCTGTGATTTGATTCCCACCTAAATACAAGATCTCTATTGAGTGTTGTGCACACCCAATCAAGTTGTGAATAATTACTAGGAATTTTCCATTGAGATTGGGCCGTATGAGAGACAATGTTTTATAATTACACATACCGCCAAAGGATTTTGGTATTCCACCTTCAAACTCATTATCATCAAGATAGAGATGTACAAGAGACTTTATTTTGCTAAAAGCATCGGGAATCATACCTTGGAATTGGTTACCAAAGAGATAGAGTTCAACAACACTAGTGTTGTAGTTGAACAACCACTCTAGTACAGGAAGTGAGACTGTTATAAGGGAGATAGAGAGCATCAAGAGAAGTAGAAGAATTAGCAAGGGGAACAAAGAAAATATTTGCAAGATTACAATTCTCCAAGAACAAGGATGTCAAGTAACGAATTTTATTCACTATTTGGAGCCAGTTGTTAAATTTGCTTAGGTTAATCCCACCCATGCCAAGGTATTTTAAAGAAGAAAGTTGACTAAGCCACTCTAGGTTTTTGGGATTATTAAAATGATTGTAGCTAAGATCAAGATACTGCAACCTCGAAAGGTTTCCAAGCTGAAAAGGAATGTTTCTTCCGAAATTAGCATTTTGAACATCAAGGTGACTTAAGGAGGAGAGAGAACCAATGGACTCTGGAATTGGGCTCTAATTAAAATCATTGAAACTCACATCCAAATAATTCAAATATCGCAAGTCAGTCAAGAATGGACTAAGTTTACCTCTCAAAGGTTCCAAGACTGAGAAATTAAGATTGAGCATGATTACGTGGCTTGTTTGGCTGCTTCAGCTGACCCCACTCCATTTGCAACACTCCTTTTTCCTCTCTGCAATACTCCAAGAAGAAAGAAAGCCATAGTCATCAATAAGGTCTTCCTTAATTTTGAGAAGCGCTTGTCTCTCACACTCTACGCAGCTATGGTTAGCGTCTCCCACCCTCCAGTAATTTCCAAGGCTTGGTTTCAAGCACAACAAAAGGACAATACAAGTACATGTTCTATCCAAAAATTTCTTCTACATGTTTCAATTACACCTGCACTGTAAATGTAGTCAGGCCGTCTAACCATGTCAACGAACAAAGTTTCTCTCCAAACTAGTTTAGAGAGAAACTCTTCAAACTCCTCATATATCTCTATATTGATTGTGAATTTTGAAAATCTAACCGTTAGATTGCATGTTCTTATTATATTCTTCATGCATGTAAAATTTCAAGAAGATCAAAGATCAATTGCTATCTCATCAAACAAATATTAAAATTTCAAATTTTTATGATCTAAAATTATGTATAAAAAATAAGTTTATTGATCGGATAGTAAATAATATCCAATTTAAACGAAATTTGATATACATGTTAAGAACATAAAGAATATGAAATTCAACGATCAAATTTTCAAAATTCACACAAAAAAATAAAAAAAATAAAAAAAGATATATGAGAAGTTTGAAAAGTTTTTCTCGAAACTACTTTTGGAGAGAAACGTTGTTCCATGTCAACCAAAGATATTTTGCATATTCTGGTGGCTGGTTGAAAAAGAGCAATGTAGATTTACATACTCTTTGAAGTTTTTGTGTATTCCAATCCTCTGTAAACGTATCTTCAGGTTGCCCTTTGTCTTTCTTTGTAGCCGGCAAAGTTACTGTTCTTGATAGTGGTTCTGTTACACCTGATTGCACTTAATTACTACATCAAATAAATTTTGCAAAGCTTCTATATATTGCAAAATGTCATCAACATAAAAAATTAAAGTCTCAAGTTAGAGAAAAATGATCATCAATAACGATTTGGCATGCTCACAATTTTTTATTTAAACAATTTAAGTTTTTAATTGGATTGGATCTCAATTGGCTAACAATTTTAATAGTATTCTTAAGGATAAGGAAAAGAGAATACATACAACAATTTGACATACTCACTTTTTTTTCAATTAAACAATTTAAATTTTTAATTGGGTTGAATTTGAATTGGCTAACACTTTTAATAGTCTTCTTACGGATAAGGGAAAAAAAACATACAACTCACCTATGCTTTTTTTATTATTTATTTTTGTTTAAAAAGTCAATTGTTTTAGTCACAATTTGAGGTCTTTGCTAATTAAAGTGAATAGACCTTGGGGCCTTTACATATTTCGGGTTAAGCCAAGGTCATATATATGAGCTATCCGTGAAACAGATAATATAATATTCCATTTATCTTATATAATATTCTCTTGGGATAGAAGATATTATATAATGTATTTTTAAAAAAATAAAAAGGAAAAATTTTAATACTATATATTTGAGAAGAGTCTTGTAATTTAATTGATATCTTTTAATATTTTCAATGAAAATATATAATTGACATTTTCTAATTAGGTGTGAAGGCTACTAGACACTATTGACATATTCTTTGGGATGAAGTTAATAATCTCTCCATTGCGTAGATACAAATTTATGTATAAGGATCCTGGTCGTTCTATCATTGATTATGAAAAGAAAAAAAAAAAAAAAAGATTTATTTACTTCTAACAAGTGAGAGAAGAGAGATTTAAAACTAAAAACTATTATTAACCTTAATTATTCTTAGAGGATGTACAAAATGAAAAGAAACAAGATAGTATTATTATCAAATCCTAATTTTTTTTCCATTAATTAAAATAGTATTAACTCTGCATAAGGATCCCAGATATGCTTCATGATTTTATTTTTTATTTAATTAAAAAATATATATGAATGCAAAGAGACATCTAAGACTCACCATGGAGCCCAAAACAACATATAATATCAACCCTTATAAATAGACGGTGGTGTAAACTTGTGTGTACAGGATATGTGTAATAGTATTTATCCATAAATAAATAATCCATAACTAAATCCTATCAAGCCCTAGCTTTCTGCGGCAGAGGTCTGAGCTCATGATAATGATTCAGGTAGTCACCTTCCTCTTTGCATGAAGTTGAATCAAATCCCACTTCAGAAATCAACTTAAAAAATTCATGAAACCCCAGGCTTCTATATTTTTTCTCATCTTTGACTAGAAACTTCAACAATTTTGTAAAGAACTGAACCTCACATGGTAGGACTATGCCTCCACTAAACTTGAAACCATATTCTTCACTAGCTTTGTCAAGAAGGAAAGTGAAGACTGGAAAGTTCAGGAACCAGGTCGGGATCAAGAATCGTTTACGCTCATATCCAACATATATAGCAAGGAATCCAGGTGCAATTCGAGTGGTTGGACTGCATAGCAGGTCGAGGTTGGAGTACTGACCACTATTATAGGGAGTCAGGCAGATGCACCTAAGAATGAGGCCCCTGCCTTTGAAGAACTTCATAAGTTGCTTTCGTTGTATGGCTTTCCGGAGGGTTTAATTTGACACCTTTGATATATAAATTAGTCATTGCCATGATTGTAGAGAGGGGTATGGATTCTATATGTATAAATTGGAAATAAAACTCAACTTGGGAGGTGAAAAAGTGTATACTAGGTTTCCAAATGTGACTACCAAATAGGCAAATACCAATGCATTGTTGGAATTTCCATGTATTTTGTTGAATGCATTAAGGTTTGGAAGCATTGTATATAGAACATAAATGCTTGTATTTACATATTGGTGTGCAGTTGTCCTTGCAATTTTTGCATGATTACATGAGAGTCATCCCTGCCAAAACAAGAACTACCATATATAGCAAATGTTAAAAATCTAAACATTATTTGCGAGTATAACTTTAGGCGTGTGAATGTAATTGTGCAAGATTCAACTGCCAGTAGATATTAAAACGAGCAAAATAATTGCTCAACTTTCGCTGTCACGACTCAAGAAATTAAAAACCCTAACCCGCATTAATTTATACCATATGCTAAAAAGACTGCTAAAGTAACAATTAAAACTTATATAATTTTATGTAACCTAGATTGACTTAATACATCGGATTTAACACACACCCACACAATACACTCATTTTATTCAAATCCAAGATATTGCAATCTCTTCTAACTACTTAAATTTCTAGAGTTCCCCATCATGACCCATGTTGTATTGTAAATTGTAATAACCCCAAGGAATTACCAACTTGTTTTTGTTATCCCTTATCACAAGTTGAGAAAGGTGCTAGCCACATGATTTGCACTGCATCATAAATAAATAAATAATAATAAACCATTACAAATAATTGTTGGGTGCCCCCTGACTGACCTTAACTAATTTTTTAAGAACCTATATAACTTATTCCAAAATTTTGAAACTAAAACTTTTAATTGTTGTAGATATCATTGTTGATTTTCTTTATTTTCATTCTTTTGGGAAGAAAAAACTAAAATTTTCTCCCAATAATTTTCTGTTCTGAAAAAAAAAATATATATATATATATATATCCTATTCATAGGATAAATATGCTAGGTTTTAAGTATAAATATTCCAATAGGGAAAATTCTAAAGGCTTACAAATGTTAATGAATGGAATTGATGTCACAATCAATAATATAATAAATAAGTTTTAAAATGATTTTTTTATTATTTAAAATTTGAAATATTAATTGATAAGACTTATGCAGTAAAATTTATAATATCTAAAATTTCACCTATTTTGATCCACAATCAAATTATCCTTATTTTTTTTTAGAAAAAGGTACAATTACGCAAGTCTAACAAACCAACAAAAAAAAGTTCTCTCAAACAAAAAATTGTTATACTATTATTGACTCTTTTATCTAAAAAATTATAGCATATTTAAATTACATTAAACAGGGATAGAGCTTTTTTTTTTTTTTTTTTTTGAGAAACATGATAGAGCTTTAATGAGAGATGAGATGGTAAGTGCTATCCATCAAGTAATGTTGTCATCACAAATTCAAATTTGGGAATTAGTCTATCTAAAAATTAGGGGAAGTTTATTAAGGATGCCAACTAATAGGTGTGCATTTGGTATTGGCTTAATTAAAAAGCTAGTTTTTTTTACTATTCAATTTATATTTTCTACTATTTATGAGTCATATTGCACTTTTTGGTATTATTCATGAGTTTTACTGTACTATTTCACTAAATAAGTTGTTCTTAAACAGATAGATAAGGCCTTTTTTTAAAGAAAATTAGTTGTAGAAAAGATCCAAAATCAGCAAACTATCAATGTAACAGAGTTAGCATTGGATTGAGTCGTGCAAAACTGACATATATATCCATCTATCAGAGTTTCTTCCATTGTATGACTAGAAAAGGGAGAGCAAGTCTGCAGAAAACAACCATTTTTGGATGATCCAGAATACTGGAGAGGCATAATTAGCACACCAAAGCAGCCCCTCTTTGACTCTCAACTTTCTTGACTCAAACGGCCAACAACTATATATAGATCATTCATAACCCACTAAATATAGAGGAAGGCAGTGAGAAACAAATGGCGAACCACTCAATATTCTTTTAACTTCATGGTTTAAATTCCTCTGTATGATAATCTTATTGATTCTCTACCCATCAAACCGATGGAAGCACCCTTTAATTAATTTGTATCTATAACAAATTAGGATTTTTTTTTTCTTTCACTTTATTTTTCTTCTTCTTTTTTGCTCATGCAAAAGGTTTTTCTTAGTCAGGATGAACCCAATTTCCTTTTCTTTCCCTTTTTCGTAAATATCCGGTAAGAAACTAATTTACAAGTTTGACAAAAAATCTTTTGGAGAAAAAATTGATATGTAATCGAAGTTGTCTCTCTCTTTTTTATTTTTTTTCTTTGTCAATTAATTTATTTTATAAATTAATTGTGCAAGTTAAGAAAATAATTTTGTTGATAAGGCTATTAATGAAATCAGTTCCCATCCTCTAAAAAGATTTTTTTTTTTTTTTTTTAATTTGTCTTGTTGATAAGGTCCAAGTAAACCCTTATTTTGTATCCTGGGTTCCATGATTGTGCTTCAGTAACTCTCCAAAACTTAAAATCCCAACAAGAGATGAAGAACCAATATTCTTATCAAGCTCCCCGGCCAAAGAACAATCTTCGGGTATGGCTTCGGTGGGCACCTCTTCTCCAGAAACAGCCCTCTGCAATCACCGGAAAGCATAAGGAGCTTTTAGAATATGGAGGTTTGAAGGAGTCATTGATTAATGGAGCTGAACTGTCTGACGGCAGCAGGTCAGGTTCACAGACCTCCATGCAAGTTCCTAAAGGTTTCCTGGCAGTTTACGTAGGGCCACAACTGAGGAGGTTTGTGATTCCCACAAGCTATTTGTCAATGCCAGATTTTAGAGGTTTAATGGATATGGTGGCTGAGGAGTTTGGATTTGATCAAGAGGGTGGCCTTAGAATTCCTTGTGAGGAAGAAGATTTTGAGAAAATATTATATAGATGTTGTGCAAACAACAGAAAGAAGAACAATAAGAAGCTACCATATGATCACAAACATAAAGTTCTAAGCTGGTAGATACATTAATTCTTTTTGCCTATGTCAACGTCTTGTTCAATTGGGGTCGATGTAGCTTGGGATGAATATTTTGGAGTCATGTGAATATTGCTTGTCTTTGCTCAATCATCATCAGAGGGGCTTTAATTTGTTTACATATTATGGTAATTATAAATTTCATTCCAAATAAATTAAAAAAGTGTAATCTCTCTGAAAATTATACGCTATTGATGCAAGACAACAAAAAAAAAAAAACATGTAATATAATTTCCTGTGTTGTACTTTTTGTCTAACCATATATAGTTGCATTGTTATTTTCTTTAATTATATTTTTATTTACTTTCTTTATCACACAATAATATTAGGATGTTGGTGGCGATTTCAATTATTTGAATTGTTGAAGAGTGAAAGCTTCTCTCAAAACCACAAATTCTATAGCAGAAGTTTTGAGAAGAAAGAAACAGAGAGAGAGAAAAAGAGACTGAAAAAAAAATGCTTCAAGTATTATACACTGAAAACTGTCTAGAAACAGATACAATGGATGTGCCAATCTATATATACATACAGAGTAAGAGAGAGCAGGAGGGAGAGAGTGATAACAAACTCACACATGTTCTAACAAACTCACACATGCACTACCAGGAATAACAGACTCACAGTTAATAAAATTACAACACACACAAAATGGTACCGTTTTCTTTAATGAGAAACAGTTACAACACACTCAAAACGACACCGTTTACTTTAATGAGAAACGGTGGCGTTTTATTTCAACTTTGCTTTATGTTTTCCCAGTCTTATACACGACAGCATTTTGGAATTATAAGTAGCCGTTGAAACTTCTTCTTTATGAGTTGAATCTTCTGGACCTAAAGCACCTGAACCAGAGCTGGAAGCACTGCCATGGCTTTCATCCCCCCTCAAACGAATGGGGAATTTCCACATGAGTTTGGAGGTAAGCTAATTAAAACAAGGAGAAGGAAGACCTTTAGTAAACATATCAGCTAATTGGTCATGAGTAGAGATGAACTTAATCAACAAATCACGCCTAAGCACTTTCTCACGAACAAAATGATAGTCAACCTCAATGTGTTTGGTACGAGCATGAAACACAGGATTAGTGGCAATAGCCAGAGCACTAACATTATCACACCAGAGAAGAGGAGGATGAGGAAGGAAAAGACCAAAATCACAAAGAAGCATCATAATCCAATACAACTCAACAGTAGTTGAAGCCAAAGCACGATACTCAGCCTCAGTGAATGAACAAGAAACGGTGCCTTGCTTCTTGGCAAACCAAGAGATAGGGAAATTGCCAAAAAAGAGCACCATACAAGTGAGGGAACACCTATCCACAGGATCCCCAGCCCAATCAGAATCACTATAAGTAGACAAAGAAATAGGACCAGGAGTAAAGGCAATACCAAAATGCAATGTGCCTTGAAGATATCTAAGAATACGTTTGGCTGCTTGAAGATGATTCTGAGTAGGGGTACTCATATATTGACAAGCTTGTTGAACTGCAAATGAGAGATCTGGCCTTATAAATGTCAAATACTATAAGGCACCAACCAAACTCCTATACGATGTAGGATCAAATATCAAGGGACTATCATTAGGGAGAAGATGAGAGTTAGGAGAGGAAGGAGTTTTACATGGTTTACAATCAGTCATACCAAACTTCTTAAGAAGATCAGAGGCATACTCGGTTTGATGAACAAATAACCCAGAAGAAGTGTAATCAATTTGCAGTCTAAGAAAGTAATGAAGCAACCTAAGATCCTTGATGTTAAAGACATATTTTATGTAGTTGGCTAATCTTTTAACAAAACACACTTTACTTGTAATTAGGTAGATCTAGGATGTGTTTAATACTTCAAGGAACATGTTGTTCAAGTCTAGTATTAAAGCCATGAAGATTGGACCAAGAAACAAGTGAAGAAAAGGTGTTCAATAAAACTAGACAGATAGCTCGACACCTGTGGACAGATAGCTCGACAGCTGCTCAACACCTCTCGATAGCTAGGCTACCTATTGAGCTCTTAAGGTGTTTCTTATCGCAATCTCGACACCTTCTTGATAGCTAGTGAATCGATCGAGAAAGCTTCTGTCCCCTCGACAGCTTCTTGACACCTCATCAATACCTAGCTATCTATCGAGGTTTAAATCTCGACACCTTCTTAACACCTTCTTGACACCTGCTATCTATCGAGGTTACGGGAATTCAAATTTTCAGATCTGATTTTTGGACCAAGTTTATGTATTTGTGTAGGGTTTCTCTTCCCACAACCCTAGACCTATATAAGGCTTATTTTAGAGGCCGTCACAAAAGAGAATACAAGGAGAACATATGTAAAAGGTGACCGATGCCTTATTCTCTCTGAAAGAAGTTACTGCGTCTTTGCGCCTTAGGGTTTTGTAACCAAATGCTTCTTGATCTTCATTCTTGATGAAGTGAAGAACTTTGCAGCTAACATCTTCTTTTAGTTGGTGATTAATTCACGTACTAATATCCACGCAATTGGTTAGTCACGTATTAGGATTCGTGCATCATCAAAGGGTGGCGTTCATTATTGAAGAGTTCAGAGGTTCTGAAGCGGTAGAAGGTTTTTGCTGTAAGTTCATCTACGGGGATTGTAGAGTCTAGGGACAAAGGTTTTATACTAGATCTAAAACTTCTCTTTACTATAGTGAATTGCTTTTCGGGAAAGTTTCCCCCCAGGTTTTTTACTGTGAAACTGGTTGGTTTCATTGGTTTTCCTAGGTTATCATATCTTGTCTTATTTACTTTTCCGATGCATATTATTTTGACATGATATTGATGTTTGTTTATATTAACAAGTTTTATTCATAATTAATCTAATTAACGACTTGGATTTAAAACTTGTTAATTCTATCAATCGGGGTCTAAATTTTCCAACACTTGAGATCAAAATCCACCCCCAACAGCTTGATAACAGAAGAGACAAAACTAGATTTGTTACCTGTGATGATTATATCATCCACATAGAGCAACCAAAAGACAATATAAGAACCATGCCTCAAAATGAAGAGGTTGCCATCTGCAGCAGAAGCACAAAAACCAATGTGAAGCAATTGAGAAGTGAACCTCTCAAACCAAGCCCGAGGTGCTTGTTCGAGAACATAAAGAGCCTTGTGAAGAAGACAGACATGCTTAGGGAAGGCAAATCAACATAGCCTTGAGGTTAAGCCATATAAACTTCCTCTTTAAGAACACCATGCAAAAATGCATTACTGACATCTAACTACCTCAATTCCCATCCAAACTACACAGCCAAAGTAAGAAGAATCCTAACAGTAGCAAGCTTAACCACATGACTAAAAGTCTCACCATAATCCATGCCATATTGCTGAAGATAACCCCTTGCAACTAACCTAGCTTTATACCTTGCTATAGAGCCATCACAATGCCTCTTCAACTTATAAACCCATTTGCAAGTGACAAAATTATTATGAGGAGGAAGAGGAACTAGAGACCAGGTATGTTGCTTCTGTAATGACTAGAATTCAGCATCCAGAGCAGCCACCCATTGAGGTTGTTTAGAGGCAATTGTGAAAGAAGGTGGTTCTGTCATAGTGTAATCAGAATGAACCTGCATAACCTTAGGCTTATAGATACCATGCTTTGACCTTATAAGCATAGGATGAGAATTAATGGAAGTAGGAACAATGGCAGTAGAGTCAGATACAATAAGAGCAGTCTGTGAGGAAGATGGAGGATTGACAGGAGCAGAAACAGGTAAGGAAGTAGAAGAGGGACCAGAAACTGATGAAGGAACATCCAAAGGAGGAACAACAGGAATGGGAAGTGATGGAGAAAGAAAAGAAGGAAGAAGAGAAGATGTGAGATCAGGATGTGAGGAAGCAATGACAGACTCAGTAGATAAAGTATGAACAGACTCATCAAAGGAACACTTAGGCTGAGAAAACCAAGTAAAGATAGATGAGGAGAAGGGAATATGAGGATCAGTAAAGCTAGAATCATGAACAAAGGGAAAGAGAGACTCATTGAATAAAACATGACAGGCAATGTAAATTCTGTTGGAAGTAGGATCAAGGCATATATATCCTTTAGAAAGGGAAGGATAGCCAAGAAACACACAAAGTTTAGATCTAGGCTGAAGTTTGTTTTGGTTAAAAGGCCTAAGATATGGATAGCATGCATAGCCAAAAGCTTTAAGAGAATGAAGAGAAGGGGGTTTGGAATAAACTTTCTCCCAAGGTGAGTGAAAACCTAAGACTGGAGAGAGTATTCTATTGATAAGGTAAGTGGCAACAGAAAAAGCATAGGACCAATAATTTAGAGGAAGATGAGACTGGTAGAGAATAGCAAGACCAATTTCAACTATATGCCTGTGTTTTCTCTCTGAAACACCATTCTATTCAAGAGTATGAGGACATGAGGATTGGTGGAGAATGCTAGAAGCAGAACAAAAAGACTTAAACTCAGTATTAATGTATTCAGATCCATTATCAGTCCTTAGAACCTTAAGTTTAGAACCGAACTGAGTTTCAACCATGGATTTGAAGTGCTTGAAAACAGAAAGAACTTCATTTTTATGTTTGAGGAGAAATAACCAAGTGAAACGAGAGTAATCATCAACAAAAATCACATAGTAATTAAAACCAAGTAAAGAAGTGAGTGGAGAAGGACCCTAAACATCACTATGCACAAGTTCAAGAAGTGAAGTAGAAACAAGAGGAGTTTTATTCAAATGAAATCTGTGCATTTTAGCACTTATACAGTATTCACAAGATGAACAAACTTCATCAATCTGAGGAAAAAAAAAAAAAAAAAAAGCTTTAAAGTAGAAAGTAAGATTTTAGAACTTGGATGCCCAAGTCTGTGATGACATAACAGAAGGTGATGTGGTTTGACAGTGACAAAGGCAGGAGCCTGGACAGGATTGAAGCAAGAGGTTGAAAACAAATTAGAGTCAAATGGAATAGGATAAACTTCATCTTTACTCAACCCTATGTAAACGATCTTCCCAGTGGGTAAATCCTGAATTAAGAACTTATGTGCATCAAAATAACAAAAAGCATTATTTTGGAGGCAAATTTTATGAACAGATAAAAGATTTGAAGCAAGGTCAGGCACTCTTAAAATGTTATCAAGCCTAAAGTTATGAGTTAGGGTTCGAAGCTCACCATTGCCAATGTGAGTAACTGGCAGTTCTTGACCATTGCCAGTTGTGACAATCTTAGATCCTTGAACTGGTTAGTGCAGAAGAGAAAGTTGTGACAGGTTAGAAGTCACATGGTCTGAGCAACCTATGTTAGTGAACCAAGCATTAGAAGCTTGAACTTGAGTAGCATTAGCCACCATAGAGGCAAGCTTGGTAGGTGGATGCCTCCCTTGATATGTGAAATCCATACGATGATAACAAACAAGAGCTGAGTGACCACTCTTGCCACAGATCTGACAGGTAAGCCTGCTTGATTAACCTGGATTCTGATTAGATGATTGCTTAGCTTGATTGAAGGTATGAACATGTGGAGAAAACCCTAAATTGCCTAAACTGAAATTGCTTGGATTAAAATTCTAAAACTGATTAGGACTGGAAAAACCACTACCACCATAGTGAGAACCTCTAGAATTATGATTATTACCACGACTTCTTCCTCTCTGATTATGATTTCTACCTCCTCTTCCTCGTTGAAAACCTTGAGAATGAAAATTTGCAGCCATAGCCATAGAGGCTGAATCAACAGTATTAGACCTCTTTTTGATAACTCTCTCTTTAACATTGAGCAGAGCATTCAACTCCTCCACTGATAATACATCACTTCTAGTCCTAATTGCTGAACTAAAAGAATCATATTCAGAGGGAAGACCATCAAGAATGACATGGAGAAGCTCCTCATCATCCACAAACACAGAAACAGCAGCCAATCTATCTCTAGCTTGCTTAATTTTCTGATAATAGCCATCAATTGAATCAACACCCTTCTTAATTGCATTCAATTCATTATGCAAACTCATAACATGAGATCTTGAGACAGATGCAAATCTCTTCTCTAAAACTCTCCAAACTCCTCTAGCAAATTTCTGCCCAACTGTAAAAGCAAGAATTGCAAGGGAAAGTGTTGAATTCAAGAAGGTGAACATAGCTTGTTCACGATTCTTCCAGGCTATGAAAGCTGGATTAACTTCAGCAGTGAAATTACCAAATGAATCTTTAAGAAATCTATCTAAAGCAGTGACTGAATCATCAAGAACATCAATCATTGAATAAGTATCAAGAATTACCTCGATTTGTTGTTTCCAAACTATGTAATTTCCATAATCGAGCTTCACAATCATCATGGATGACATATTTGACAACAACAGCGGTGAAGAATTCACTGGTAAACTCGCAATAGCCATAGTAGGCAGAGCAGTTGAAGCAGATGATGAAGAAGACAAACCAAAGTGAGCAGAAGCCATGAAATGGATCAGAGCTCTGATACCATGAAAACTTCTCTCAAAACCACAAATTCTATAGCAGAAGCTTTGAGAAGAAAGAAACACATACAAAGAAAGAAACACATACTGAAAAAAAAAAAAAAATGCTTCAAGTATTATACATTGAAAACTGTCTAGATACATATACAATGGATGTACCAATCTATATATACATACAAAGAGAGAGCACGAGGGAGAGAGTGATAACTGTCTCACACGTGCTCTAACAAACTCACACACGTGCACTACCAGGAATAACAGACTCACAGTTAATAAAATTACAACACACACAAAACGGTACTGTTTTCTTTAATGAGAAACAGTTACAACACACTCAAAACGACACCGTTTACTTTAATGAGAATCGGTGGCGTTTTGTTTCAACTTTTCTTTATGTTTTCCCAGTCTTATACACGACAACGTTTTGGAATTATAAGTAGCCGTTGAAACTTCTTCTTCATGATTTGAATCTTCTGGACCTAAAACACCTGAACCACAGCTGAAAGCACTGCCATGGCTTTCAAAGAGTTGCTTACTCACCATGGCAAAAACATTAATATATACCTTGGAAATATAAAGAATAACCAGCTTTCTTAACTAACATTTTAAAGGAAATCAATTTTGTTGCACAAGTTACCTAATTAATTAACACAGTAGCATTCATGCGTACTTTGCCTTACAATATAGCCGTTTTGAACCAGAGCTGGAAGCGTTGCCATGGCTTTCAAAGAGTTGCTTACACACCATGGCAAAAACATTGATATATACCTTGGAAATAAAAAGAATAACCAGCTTTCTTAACTAACATTTTAAAGGAAATCAATTTTGTTGCACAAGTTACCTAATTAATTAACACAGTAGCATTCATGCGTACTTTGCCTTACAATATAGCCGTTTTGAACCATAGCTGGAAGCACTGCCATGGCTTTCAAAGAGTTGCTTACACACCATGGCAAAAACATTGATATATACCTTGGAAATAAAAAGAATAACCAGCTTTCTTAACTAACATTTTAAAGGAAATCAATTTTGTTGCACAAGTTACCTAATTAATTAACACAGTAGCATTCATGCGTACTGTGCCTTACAATATAGCTAGCCGTTTTAAACCTTGGAGTCAAGTGTGGAGTCCATATATGCATACCTTGTCTTACAATGCTATGGTGTGGCCAATGGGCACGGATTACGTCCAATGTACTAGACCCGTAGATATGATAACACGTGTCTAAAAATAGACACGTGTCACAATCGCAATGGGTCTAGTATCACTGGATACTAAATGTAACCAACTCCCATGACCAATAATATAGACTAGCACAAAAGCATAAAATAGAGCTATGGGAAAATGAAAAAGTAAATTTAATCCTTTTCGTTGATTTAAGCAAAATTATTGACTTGTTAAACTAATCAATCATGTAATTTAGTTATTGCCAGTTAATTACCAAAAGCATGCAAGTCACTATATATAAAGAAATAAGCAATTACAGAAATACTCCAGGATATTGATGAAGTGAAAAATGGAATTACACATTCACAAGCCCTAATCGCCTTAACAAGAATTTCACTATATTTAGAATCAAAGTTTAAAATCAAGACAGATTTGTAAAAGGAAAAAGTGTCATATATATTTGTTAGGGTTCAATGGCCATTTCAAATAATATCGTGGACAAAAATGAATAGCATTTTATTAGATTTCATCCTCTAGTCATATAAAATAATTTCTATTCCTTTGAGCATTTACATAAGATTTTACTAAGAACTTTGTAATTCAATTGGCATCTTATAGTTTTTTTCAACAGAAACGCTCAAAATTTAAATTCTCTCACTCCCAATTATTAAATTATAAAAAACAAAAACAAAAAATTTCCCAAGCTACAAATTATTAATTTTCTAACCAATTGAGAAAAAAAGGGGAAAAAATTCTAAATCAAATAAGAAAAAAAAATCATTCTTTACCAATTATATAAACGCAAGTAAAAGTTAAAGGCATGCATCCATTGTCCACACCAGAATCCCTTCATTTTGTTCCTCACAATTCAAATTTGTTATTGGCCCATTGCATTGGAAATATGCATATTCTCCTTTTCAAGTAGTGTGTCAACTCTACAATCTTATAAGATGTGTTCCTTGTAGCCATGCATCTTCAATTCGTTTCACACAGCTGCAAAGCTTCAATCAGACACCACTTACCAATCTAAAAAGGAAGCAATGAGCAAAAGCCACGTGAGAGTACTGATCAAGAGGGGAGAGACTGACTGTTTCTTTGGATAATAGCACATAGATAGAGCACTTAAAATATTTATGTTTGACTCTTTGGAAATTCTAATGCTTCAAAGATAAGAGTAGCCCATAGTATAAAATTTTGAATTTCCTGTGATGCTACTACTGATCATGCAGTAGCGGAAAGATTGCTTAAAATTAATATTGTGGAAATGAGTGCAAACACTTTGATATTTAATGCTACTTTCCTATAATCAAGCTGATAGGAACATGGTATGGAGAATATTATAAGGAACTCCGTCACTAAAAACCAGATTGGATTAAAAATTTAAAGTAGAATCATGCTTCATGCAGTGTTAGACTGGATATGCTGGTCAAAGGCGTTGGACCAGTAGGGTTGGTTCAAACCCCGAGCTGAGGTTATATGGCTTTAAGTCTGTGCTTCTCAACTAGGCCTAGTAAAAAAACTAAAAACACCAATCATATATCAAATATGATGGTGAGGTATATAAGAAAAAGAAATAGTCAGAGTGAAATGCTCAGTGGTGCATTAAAAGAAACATAGTCGACAGGATTATCAAAAATAGAAACGCGGACATGAATTTCAGTTTTCGCTGTTCACTTGCCAATTTATTGACAGTTAGGCCATTGAAGTTAAACTTTTTTTTTTTTTTTTTTTGATAGTTAGAAAATTGGGAAGAAAAAGGTGGGATTCAACTTCAAACTATAAATATGGAGTACCACAAAATACGTCATTAATAGAACACTATCACTTGAACCCATTGCGCCCACTTTTTAAAAATAAAACTTCATAAGAATTTTTTAGGACAATTACATGATTGACGTGCTGTATGGGATTTGATAACCAGACACATGCAACTTTATCACCGTAATAATGTGTATAAGAATATAGGAAAAAAAATTAGGAAGAGAAAAAAAAAAAAAATAGAACATAGGTAATTACTAGCTACATGATTGACTTTAAAGGCATGCATCAACAACAAAAAGAACTTGATGATTGCATTTTTGTTACTAAGTTTTATCTTTTACAATGAATTTATTTTAGGGTATTATTGTAGATTAAATTTTGAACTAATCATAGACAAATTAACACAAAGTTACATTATTGCAATATATTTTTTGCTTAATACATTATTGCAATATAAGTATTTGTTTGCACTTCAAGTAAGATTATTAGATACAATAAACCTAAAATAAAGTTATAGGACATACTTGGGCCTTAACTACATAAGATTAAATCTTAATATTTTTAACATGTCACCTCATACTCAAGAGGTAAGTTTGAAGACAACTTGAGATTGAGAAAAATGTAAGACTTTAAAGGAAATTATAACCGAATTAGATGTGGAGTGGACAAAGCTAGGCCAAATTAAAAGCACATATGACAAGCTAGAATATTGAAGGCTAAATGTGTGTAATGATTGAAGATTGAATGCTTAACATATTGCAAATCATATATGTGGAGGCTATTGATAGAAAGTGTGGCCTTAAAACGCTACTTGAAGATGACAAGGTCGCGTACGTGACTAAAAATAAAGTCAATAAATGCTACTAATTAGAAGCATGGTCATCTAAATAACACGACCTAACATGACAAAAAGATTTTATTCGAAATAAAGTTAATGGATTAGGTTACCAATCAACATATATATAGTCTGTGGTACTCAGCTAATTATGGTTGACGATCGATGCACTTGATCAAAAGGAAACCAAAAATGATCAAGTGCAAAAGACATATACATCTGCCTATTGAGTGTTGTTAAATCACCAAGATTGTCTTATCAAATCTAGACAGTGTCCATGATGTGTAACAGATCAAGACGACTCTTACAGAATGGTTGGCAATAGTTGTTAGAGAACGAACATAGATCTAACTATTAAAGATATATGTTAATGGAAGTCATGTAAACATGGCTCTAACATCTTATTAGAATAGATAAAATGTAACTCTTATATCATGTTAGAAAAGATAAATATAACTTTGTACACTATAATAAAGTGTATGCAGAAAATATGAAAAATAAAATAAAAAGGCAGAGAGAGAACAATGAGAAATATATAAGATGACTCAACCTTAAAAGCCTACTACATATATATTTAATTACTATTAAGCCTTTTCTTTTACAATAAATCCATTAAAGTGTATTTATAGTAGGTAAATCCTAAACTAAACATAGACTACCACAAGTTTACAATACTTGCAATACAAATCAAATTAGAATTTCTTTGCTTGAACTTCAAATAAGATGACATACAATAAACATGGAGTAGAGCTGTACAACATATTTAGACCTTTATTAAATATCTTTAATAAGAAGATTAGTGATCCACGATATTTTGTTTGTGGATTAAGGTTTCCTTAAAGAGAAAGTGAGAGTAGTGATGATGATCACAACGATGAAATTGATGCTAGCACTGGTCTCACTTTGACCAAATGGTTTCCCAAAATTGAAAGGACCAAATAATTAAAGCCACTTGATTTTTCAAAAATAAAAAAACAAAGCCACCTGTGAAATTTTTTACAACCGGAACTATTCATCAAACCAGTCAGACAAAAGGCCAGAAGGATCAAAACAAGGTCTAAAAAAAATGAATCTTGACGTTAAAAGCAATTACTATATATATGAGGGAAATAATTAATATGAATAGGGCAATGATAGTGATACCCAGTATATAATTCATGCACAATTGTTATAGATCCTGGCCCAGACCATGTACCTTAAACTAGTTGTAGGTCCCTTGACCGGGTAGCTCAAACCCAGGCGGTGTAGCTGTAGCTTGTGGTCCAACAACTAACATCAGTTATGTTCTCTGTCTTTATCATTCATTGCCATTTACTATGTTAATTATAATGGTAGATATATATTAGATACACATGGATCTTCACTGCTCCCAATTGTACCTAGATAGTATTTTTCTACTCTAACCTCTTTCTTTCCCATATATTGCATTCACTAAACAGGGGAAAAAGAAAAAGTGACCATAACAATAAAGAAGGAAAAAGAAAAGTAGATTGAATTAGCAAGTGAAATGAATCCTAAATGTCATATTAACCTTACAAATACCATTTTTACAGTGCTATATATGACAGTATTGGCTAGCTACTACTAATTGCACTTGAGAGGCAACTCGATGTTTTCATTCAAATGAAGAAAATCTGATGTCCTTTGCACCAAAATAATGGAAGATTCAATAACATTTGGATCATATATAGTTGATATCTAACTAGTAACTAATTTCCCTGAATAATAAAGAGAAGTCTACATTATTGTCCCTAAATCCTCCTCCGATCTCACTCAATATTGGATCCCTCATACATTACATTCACAACATTAAAGAAAAAAAAAAAGATTTGGTAAAGAAGAAAATTGATGAAGTAATCATCTACACATTTGAGGATGATGAGAGGGTGTAAGCTCACAATCTGATGAGTAGCACCCAATGTCTGCATTGAAACCTAATTCATGCAAGTAGAACACCTCTCTTTTCTCTTCAACCACCTTCAAGATTTTCTCAAACACAGACACTTCACATGGAATCTTAAGCACTCCCTCTTGTTGGAAACCAAATTCTTCTTCAGCTTCCCTCAGTAATATCCCAAATGCTTGGTGACCCAAGTACTCAGTTGGGATAACAAATCTCTTCAACTCCTTTCCTACGCAAACTGCAAGAAACCCTTTTGGGACAACATCATTGGAAGCCCCTGAAACATCTGAGAAAGAGAGTGTTCTCTTAATGAAATTGATGCTTTTACTGCCAGTACTGCCATTGCTGGTGTTGGTGCTTGAAGAAGTAGTGTTGGAGCTGTTCTTTGAAGCACTTGCTAGCTTTTTCCACTTCTTGAGGATCTGTTGAAGCCTAACAATCTCTCTGATCTTGTTAGACTTCTTTGAATCCATCAAGTTAATTGGTTTTCTGCAAAGAGAACTAGTGTTGTGTCCTTCTTCAAATGCTATAGAAGCTCCTTTGTGTGAATGAATCAAAAGTGGGTGGTAGTGTACGCATTTAAAGAAGTTGAAGATGCCGGTGGTGCGCTGAGTTACTCGCAATATCTAATGAGTATTTAATATTTTATTATTTTGTATATATAATATATAATTATTCATTAAAGTTATGGTACATTGGTTACTGGTGCAACTGCCTCAGGAATCATAACCTATCGATCATGACCTTTTTGTTTTGTTTATTTAGAGATTTAAATCCCCAGGTGAGTAGTTTTATATTTCAGCCTCACTCTCTTGGATTCTGCAACATTACTTTCTTAGCTTAATATTCGCTTCTTTTTTCTTTTCTTTTTTTTCTTTTCTTTTGTGTGTGTAAATTAAAGTCAGCTATATATACTGAGACTTTAGTTATGCAAGATGAACGGTTAAATGTTAACATTAACACATTTTATACTTCATAGTTCAAATGTTACTAATTTTCTATGCTTTATAGAAAAAGGCATATATATATATATATATATATATATATATCCTTAATTAATTGAAATATATACGTTTTTTTTTTTTTACCGTGCGTTTCATTTCATGAACCCCACCATATATAGTATATATCCACTTGTAGATTAGTCATATTAATATTCATGCAATGATAATGCAACTTGCAATATAAGACTAAGATCTAAGGAAATTTTGTTTTTCCTCTTTCTGAATTGAAGTTCTGCACATTTTAATTTTTAATTTTTTCGTTTAACAATCCCACATGTGTATTTGGAAGCTATCTAAACACTCTCATTGCGTATAGTACCAGTCTAATTTATTGCAAGTGGATCTGAAGCAACTGCTTTAACAGTCAAAACCTACCAAGGAGGTGCTCTCCAAAATTATTTACTACTCTCTCAGCCTTGTCTTGATATCAGTATAATATTGATGTCTCTATTAATTATTTAAATGTTTGTTGTCTTTATTTATTTGATTTTAGAGGTTGCTTAGAAGATCGTGGAAGATGGCACTCAAGAAATTCCATGTGATATGCCAATTTTTTTATAATGAAAGAGAAAAATCAAATTACTTAAAAAAATTAGCCCACAAGTTGACATCTTATAGTACACAGGTATAGAACATGGACGTCCTTTTCATTCAATCATGAAATCTATTTAATTTTATCTTTATTTGACTAACTTTGGAATGATTAGCCATGGACCTCGTTATATTTTTTGGTACTTGGTTGTTCCATGGAATCAAACATTTTTCCCCGTGCATTTCAAATAACATCGAGAAGCATATATTTTTTCTTCGGATTGGAGCCATCATCACCAGATTAATTATATATTAGAATACACTCAATTTTGTTTTGAGCTGAAAAGCAAATAGTAGTTTTAACTTTAAGCTTTCATTTTTTTCATCCACTTTGGATTCCTTTTGAGAATGATTTTCAAATTTGTAGAAAAAGAAAAATGCCAGGCCGCATTATCAAAAAAAAAAAATGTTACAAGAACGAGAGGAAAATATAATTAGAATTAAATTGCTCCACGATATAGTCATGGAGTATCATTTAACATGAAAGAACTAATGGCTAACTAGTTAACATTGGTTGAAGAGAAATAACTCTTACACACACATGTACCACACACACATCTTATTCTTAACTGAAATTATGACTTCAAGTCACCATTTCAATTAAAAATAAGTGTGTGTGCACGCATATAGTGTATATGTGTCAGCGTGTGTAGTAACTATTACTCATTTAAGGTTACACTCTTTAAGTTCGTAGAGATCGAGCTGATGGTAACGAATTCTAATACTCAATCTTGTTAATATATATATCCTACGTACCTGTTAAGAATATAAAGAGAGAGAGAGAGAATGTACAAAAGAGAGCCTTATATAGGCTAGGTATGTGTGCAGTACAAGTAATATAAGTGCAGTACAAGTAATATACTGGGCTAAGCCCAATGGGCTAATATAGCCTAATCTATACACTAACATCCCCCCTCAAACTCGAGGTGGCAAGGAAGAAGCCAACTGGAGTTTGGATATAAGATCTCGAAGACGACCAGGCGGGTGAGACTTGGTGAAGATATCAGCAGGCTGGTCAGCAGATGAGATGGAGAACAACTTGAGATTGCCTTTCTTGAGATGCTGGCGAGTGATGTGGCAATCGATCTCAATGTGTTTGGTACGTTCATGGAAGACATCATTATGAGCAATGTAGATAGCACTACGATTGTCACAATAAAGAGGAGTAGCAGTGGGCTGTGGAGCATCCATGTCAGCCAAGAGCCAGCGAAGCCAAACAAGCTCGCAGGTGGTGTCGGCAAGGGCACGATACTCGGCCTCAGTACTGGAACGGGAAACAACATCCTGCTTTTTGCTACGCCATGAGACAAGAGAAGTACCCAATAGGAAACAGAAACCTGTGATAGAGCATCGATCAGTCGGATCACCTGCCCAATCCGCATCTGAATAAGCATGAAGCTCAAGAGAAGACCGAGAGGAGTAGTGTAGACCATGATAAAGTGTACCCTTGACATACCGAAGAATCCGAAGAACAGCAGCATAGTGGACAGAACGAGGGGCATCCATGAACTTACTAACCATACCCACAGCATGTGAAATATCTGGACGAGTAACAGTGAGATAGATCAGACTACCAACCAACTGACGATAGCGAGTAGCATCAGAGATAGGTTCACCATCCAAGGGTGTGAGCTTTGCATTGTATTCCAAAGGAGTGGAAATAGTCTTGTTGTCAGTGATACCTGCTTTGGAGAGGAGATCAGAAGCATATTTAGCTTGGGAAAGATAGTATCCATCAGAGGATGAGGTAACCTCAAGCCCAAGAAAATAGCTGAGAGTGCCCAAATCTTTCATCTCAAAATGCTGACTAAGGAAGTGCTGAAGAGAGCGGATACCTGCAGAATCATCTCCAGTAATAATCATATCATCAACATAGAGAAGAATAAGAGTGATACCAGCAGAAGATCTTCGGACGAAGAGAGCAGTGTCATGAGGACTCGAAGTGAAACCCTGCTGAGCAACAACTGAGCTGAACTTTTCAAACCAAGCTCGAGGAGCCTGCTTGAGGCCATAAAGAGAACGGCGAAGGTGACAAACTTGACTGCCTGAGTGTGGATAGCTAGGGGGTGGTTGCATGTACACTTCTTCTTGAAGGTCTCCATTTAGGAAAGCATTCTTCACATCCATTTGATAAAGAGGCCAACGGCGAACAGCAGCCACAGCAATGAGACATCTGACAGATGTAAGGCGAGCAACAGGAGCAAATGTTTCCTCATAATCAATGCCATACTCTTGGGTAAAGCCCTTGGCAACTAGGCGAGCCTTGTATCGTTCAACAGATCCATCAGCCTTGGTCTTGATCTTGTAAACCCACCTACAACCTACTACAGACTGACCACGAGGCAAATCAACCATATCCCAAGTGTGATTTTTATGAAGGGCATCTAGTTCATCATTCATAGCTTGCTGCCAAAGAGGGTCAGTATGGGCCTCACGATAGGTATGAGGTTCATAGAGGGTGGCAAGGGCAAAAGAGCAGTGATAATCAGAGAGATAAGGGGGAGGAATGCTTACCCGAGTGGAACGACGAAGTTCAGGACCATCAGGAGACTCAGGAGAGGGTGGTGCCACAGGATCCAAGACAGGCGGGTCATATGCCGGGGACAGAACCGGAGATGAGTCGTCTGGAGAGGCAGCCGATGTTGAAGAATCCTCCACAAGTTCAGGATAGAGAGGGAGGAAAAGATCAGTAAAAATAGGAGACTCAGAGGAAGAGGATGTAGAAAACTGCTGAAGACTCGTGAAAGGACGATGTTCCCAAAACTCAACATGACGGGAGACACGAAGACGATGAGAGATGGGATCATAGCAGCGAAACCCCTTTTGAGATACACCATAACCAAGGAAACAACAGAGACGAGCACGAGGTTGGAGCTTTGTTCGTTCATGAGGAGGAAGAGAAACAAAGCAAGCACAACCAAAAACCCGAAGAGAAGAGTAGTCGGGGGTTTGACCATAGAGAAGCTCAAATGGTGATTTGTTGTGTGTAGTTGGTGAAGGGATACGATTAATGGTGTATACAGCAGTGAGTGCAGCCTCACCCCAGAAGCGCTCAGGAAGAGAGGCAGAGATGAGAAGGGTGCGGACAACATCAAGAATGTGACGATGTTTTCGTTCTGCACGACCATTTTGTTGAGAGGTATAAGGACAAGACCGCTGAGTAAGTGTACCATGATTGTCTAAAAAGGATAGGAAAGATTTATCATTATATTCTTGAGCATTATCTGATCGAAAAATTTTGACAGTGCGATTGAATTGTGTTTCAATCATTTTATGAAATGTTTGGTAAATAGACACAAGTTCAGACCTATGGTGAAGCAGATAAATCCAAGTATATCGAGAAAAATCATCCACAAATATGACAAAATATCTAGATCCCCCCTCAGTAGGAACAGGTGCAGGATCCCAAATATCAGAATGTATAAGATCAAAAGGTGCAGAAGAAAATGAGTCACTATTATTAAAGGGTAATTTTGTTTGTTTGCCAAAATGACAGGAAGTACAATCAAATTTTTGAAACTGAACTGAACCTAAATGACCTTGAGAAGCTAACAACTGAAGACGAGATAAGGATGGATGACCAAGACGAGCATGCCATAGATCAGGTGAGGAGGTGGCAGTGGTAGCAGCTGCAGAAATAACTTGTGAAGGAATCTTCAAGTCATGAACCTCAAACATGCGACCAACCTTACGGCCTGTCCCAAGCACTTGACCCGTCCGGGGATCCTGCACATCCACACCATGATTAGTAAATAGAAGATCTACGCCTAATTCACAAAGTTGACCAACAGAAAGCAAATTGAGGGATAACTTTGGAATATGAAAAGTGTCACTAAGGGATAAACAAGGAGAAGAGATTGTTCCTTTATGACTAACAGGCATAAGAGTTCCATCAGCAGTGTAAATGGTGACAGGATGTTCTAAGGGTGCCTTATCAGAAAATTGGGATTCATCAGGAGTCATATGGTTACAACAAGCAGTATCAAAAAACCAAGATTGTTTACCTGAGGTGGCAGAAAGGGCAGTGGAAGTACGGGATAAAACCTGTTGAACAACTGCCTCGATATCAGCCGTAGTAAGTGAGGAAGCCAAAGATGGACCTGTAGGAACCGATGGATCAGAAGGACATACAGCAGCTGCCCGAGGAAGAGAAGCTTTATTCTGCTCTTGCATAAATTTCTGCAGCTTGCGACAAACTGAGATGTCATGACCTTTAGCACGGCAAAACTCACAGCGAATACCTTTGGAAGACTGAGAGGTGGAACGCCCAGAGTTTATTCGTGGAGGAGCAGTGAATGCAGCAATGGGAGGCTGTGGAGATGGTGTAGCCAATACATGATCAGATGATGACATGTGATGAGCAGGCCGACGGTTTTCCTCAGAGATGAGCTCCTTCACTGCAGCATCAAGAGAAGGAGTAGGAGACCGGCTAAGCAAAGAAGCCCTAGTAGACTCAAAATCCTCACGCAAACCCATCATGAAGTGCATAAATTTACGGCGATCCCGATATTTGACAAAGAGCTCAATGTCCTTAGAACACACTAGTGGAGGATCTGCAGCAGAGAGTTGTTCCCACATAGTAGAAGACTGAGAATAAAAATTAGAAATGGACTGACCTGTCTCTTGGCGCATTTGATAAAGTTTTGATTCAATGTGGAACTCTAAGCTTGAATCATTAGTACAATTATAGCGATCGGCCAAAAACTTCCAAGCAGCCTCAGCAGTCTCAAGACGAGGAAGAAGATTATGAATGGAGGGAATAGAGGTATTAATAAACCAAGATAAGATCTTACTCTGAATACTCTCCCATTCCTCTAGGCGATCTTCATAATCATCTGTTGCAACAGTAGTCGTGGAAGACTCTTCAGCAGCTATGACTTTCGACTTAGGGTTTGGCACTGGCTTAGGAATTGAACCAGTCACATATCTCCACAGTTTACGACCCTTGAGAAAAACAGTCATATTCTGAGACCATGCATGATAGCTAGTAGGACCATCCAACATAATGGTGATAGGACGTATGATGTCGCGTTCATTTTGTTGAGCCATAATGAAGAAAATGACCAAAAAATGAGATTTAGAGACCTCAAATGCAGAAACGGAGCTCAAAATCGGAATCTACGCGAAAAACTGAGCAAGACAGGTCCTGTTGAAAAATTTTGACTTTGGTCAAAGTCAACGGTCTGGTCAACGGTCAACGGATGATGCTGACGTGGAATGCTGACGTGGATGTTGACGTGGCTGAATGACGTCACCCTAGGGCTGACGTGGCAGTCCGTGAAACAAAGCAAGGCGCGCGAGGCGCGTGAGATGCGTGCCCGGCGCGTGAGGCGCGTGCCCGGCGCGTGAGGCGCGTGACCGGCGCGTGGAAGGGAGAGACGGCGCGTGGCGGCGCGTGGCGGAGCGTGGCGGCGTGTGCTCGTGAGGCAGAAACTTCTGACGGCGCGTGGGAGCGCGTGGAAGGTTGTTTCTGGAAAATTTTTGTTGTGTTTTGCTCGGGACTGTCAGATCTGTCAATGTGTACCTTTACTTTGGCGGTTTGATCAACAAACTGACGAAATCCGAGTGTTTTAGTGTTGTGGGCGTGACGGCGGTGACTCGCTTCTGACAGTGACTACTGGATGAAGGCGAGGGCAGCGGAAGAACGCCGGAGATATCCACAGGAACCAAAAAATCAGAGGGAAGGCTCTGATACCATGTTAAGAATATAAAGAGAGAGAGAGAATGACTGAATAGTCAGTATAATAATGTGTATAAAACAATGTACAAAAGAGAGCCTTATATAGGCTAGGTATGTGTGCAGTACAAGTAATATAAGTGTAGTACAAGTAATATACTGGGCTAAGCCCAATGGGCTAATATAGCCTAATCTATACACTAACAGTACCCTTAAATTGTCATGAATTTTGGAACTTACATATGACTTGCGTTCTTTCATCCTAGGTCTCTAAGAAGGGAATTCCAGGATATCTTTTTACTTTGTAGTGGTATATATATCACATATTAACTTTGTATATTATGTAGTGGACCCAAAAAAAAAAAAAAAAGTGTGCATATAGAACAAATCAAGTTACCCTTTGACCAACGGTTTTTTTTTTTTTTTTTTTTTTTTTTTTTGAAATGCCATCGATCCAAATCAAACGCAATTGGTAGATAATTCAAGGAAGGTGTAACGAATGAGGAAATAATTAAACTTTTGGCCACTTTAATAGAAAGTAATCATGAAGTTAATTATTTGGTGCTTCTCACAAAAAAAGAAGTTAATTATTCGGTCAAAGGTCGTAGAAGATGGACAAATCGTACAGTTTGGTTTAAGAAAACTTAAAATTGCAGTTATTTTGTAATTAGCATCTAGATATTGGGAAAAGTGTGGGTCATTATCTTAATCGATGTATGATTGGTTAGCACATGTTTGTATATGATCGAAGTTAGCTCTAGTAGAGCACGTATATAGATATTGAGTATTCCCTCCGTCCCATTTTTTTTGTCCTGTTTGAAAAGTCAAACTTTTTAAGGGAACATCATTAATTGTCTTGTCTACCTTTCAAAAATGTATAAGTTTCCAAAACTACCCTTAAAAAAATTTATCAAAAAATTGAATTAGTAAATTAATAGGGGTATAATTAGAATATTAGTAAATTAATGACTTTTATTTTTAGAAACAGGACAATATTTTGGGACATCTCAAAATGGAATAGAGGACAAAAAAAGTGGGACGGAGGGAGTATTATTTAACTTGGTATGATATATGGGTCTTTGGGTAATTGTCTATATATATGGGGTTTCCTAAAAGTTTTCTCTACAATATTTGTTGTTGTATTATTTGTTTGTTTCAACTTTCAACTTTCAAGCTCACATGACCCCTTGCTTTTTAAGTACATTATAATATGTACAGAGTACTATAGCAGTCTATTATATAAATGTGAATAATTGATGAAAAGTTTCTGCTGGTTAATTATGAACCCTATCACGTGTGTGTGTGTATGCATCTCTTGGGCCTCCTAGTAAATTGGTTATATATGGATCGAGCATATTATTCCAATAAGAGACATACACTTGAACCAAAGTGTATTTTCTCTTGAAAGAGAATATTATCCTGTAAGCTAGTTTATGTCTAGATTTCCTTTCAGTATTTTTTCCCCCTATATTCAAGTGTTCTTAACAATCCTCAACATGCTTTGCAAGGTCTCTCTCTCCATTACATTCTCCCTAAGTAGAATTTTTTTTTTTTTTTTAAATGATACCCTAAGTAGAAATTTTAATTCTAAACGCATTAAGAGTGTTATGAACTTAATTTATTTTAACTAGTATTGGATAATAAATAATTATTAAGATTTGTCAAATAAATTGATTTGGATTATGATGGTATAGGTAGTGTATATATTTTATCTAAGGACAATGGTATTTTTTAGAGGGGAAGAATGTTATTATAAACGCCTAACTTATTTTAACTAGGAATTAATAAATGATTATAGAGATATATTTTATTAATTCAAATAAATTAGTTTAGATTCAGATTAGTTAGACTAACTGACAATTATAAAGTTTACGAGGGTTTAGTTCTCTCGGCCTCCAACAAAAACATTGTTTCCATAACAATAAGAAAGAGAGACCATATTTCAATTTTACCATAGAATATATATTTTGCAACCCAAACATGAAGTTTCTTGCTTTATTTATTTTTTTTAAATTACCCTCCATGACTCTCTGAGTGCCTGCATGAATATCAGTGCATGCATGCAATTGATGATTGGGCCAAAAGAGGTACAGATGAGAGGAATTGGGTGAGATCGATGTGAGAGTGTCAGTTTTCTCGATCCTAGCTCATTGCTCCCAAAAGGGAATAGAAGAGAAGAGGGAGGGGATGTTTCATTCATAGGACCAAAAAACCAAGCAAAGTGAACCGCATGGGGTCACTAGCTCACTCATTCGATCAGTTCTACCAAATCAGTAAGCTAAGTTTCAATATATAATAGCCACAAGCAAATAATGAAATCCATTCAAGTCAGACCCCCCTGACCAACACAATTATTTTCCAACTCTCTTTCTTCCTAACTCCCAAACGAAAGCTACCACATCTCTATGGACCCCTTCCAATCATATTTCCGGCGCTCAACAGCTTTTGCATGGGGGAGTTGAATAAACTAACAGACACACTGATTACATGCAATTTTTTAGCTAATAAATCGGCTCAAAATTTGGCTTCACGAAAAATGTTCTTCAAACTGAAGTACTTGTTGAAGTTGTGTGATTGTGTGATAACTAAATGATGAGCAAAAGCACAAAAGCAAAGACACATGAAAGTTTACGTGGTTCAAAGTTCGACCTAACAGTTTACATTATGGGGTGAAAGCCCTTGACAATATTTTATTAAGCTCTTATATTATCATGAACTCAATGTAGTAACATATGTATATGCTGAAAGATACTTATTAACCCTAAATTAACTATAGATTAACCTAAAATTAAGTTACTGCTTGTTCTATAATTACATGGACCTACAATTATTGATTTGTGCCACTTAGACGATAATATATCTAACAATACGTCCTCATGAGCTTGTTGAGCAAAATCATGCAATCAAATAAAAGTATGGAAGGAAAATTATTGAATACTCCGAGAGTACAATAAACGCGTACTCTCCCCTTTCACATGAAATGTGGATTCCACCATAAATTTAATTAGTAATTTAGTATGACTCACAGTTATGTGAAAAGAGGAAGTGCATATTTACGATACTCTGAGAGTACTTAATAATTACCTAATATGAAGAGGATTCTGTTAAGTCTTAAATAAAGCATTTAGTTTCTTTTATTAAGTCCATATATGCTATGTGATTTGAATGTAATCAGGTTGGAAAGAAATGAAGTGTTAACCACCACAGATGAGCTAGGAAGCAAGAAGAAGAGGCTCTCCAATGTTTAATTACAAAATGTTCCAAATAACACAATGGCCACCCACATAAATTAAATAAAATGAAAGGCAATTTCCATGTTAGTAAAAGGATCACACATGCCATGCATTGATTGGTGATGATTGAGAGGTCACATGGTTATCTGATTGATATGTAGTGGAGACATTACTTGGGCCCAAAGAATACCCATACTACAAAAAAGAGAGAAAAAGGCATAAATTATATATGCATCGACCATTGAAGCCGTCACATTACTTTTGTGATTCTGAAAATTGTTTGCATCTGCCACAATGCTATTTTATTTCTTTAGGACTTTGTAAACTAATACCTTGTAACTGTTTGTATACAGTTTTGCTTCTTCTTTCTTTTCATCTTTTTTTTTTTTTTTTTCTCTTTCTCAAGAAAAGAGAATGTACTATAACATTTCTCCTTCTAGAGATTGCTTAATTTGATCGCAATATTGTGTTCCAAGTTTTCAAGTTCCAGAAAGAATATTACAATTTTTATTGTTTATTACTTAATTTTACATTTCTTTTTGGGTCATTCTTGGAGCTTGGTGTATTGTCATAATTATACTTTTTTATTAGGATAATATTAAGAATAACTATTATGAAACAGACGTTATATATTTTAAATTATATTTTATTTATTAAAAAAAAAAAAAAAAGATAAAAACAAAAGAGTTGTATCTCTCTTTGTGCGAGTCCCCACTCTCCACCTACTGTGGCATCAAATAATGGAGGTTGCTTGAATGATTTTCTCATGTCGATATGAATCAGGTGGTGGTTGTTTGACTTCCAATAACAATCTCAGTTGTATCCTTTCCCCCCCCCCCCCCCCCCCCTCTCTCTCTCTCTCTGAAATGCATGTGAAATAAAAACGTAAATTGTAAAGTACCATATATTTCTCCACAGGTCCACATTAATTATAGTTCAAATTAATGCATGTTAGTATGCAACACAGTACACATGTAGAGTATGTAGACGTATATAGGATAATACGTACCGCCATATATCTATGTCTAGATTCTCTATCTAGTAATATATTATAACAGATCGATGTGTAGTGAAACTTATTTCCATGTTTCCACATTCATTCCTACCGGAGAAGATAAAAATTGTCCACTCTTTCTTTCTTATGTGATCACATTCACATCGATCCCCCAAATTAAAATGCATGGCTAGCTTAGCTCCAACCAACTCTTTCGTTCACCAAACCTTTATTAATTTGTTTTAGGATTGCCAACCCAAATTCATTTATCTCCGTCCCAGTAGTGTTATCATTACCAACCTTTTGCATGACAATAATTTGGGCTACGATGATTGTTATCGTCATCTGTCATTTTCATCTCATTAGTCATGATCACATGCCAGAAGAAACCCACCTTCATTTCTCATCATTATTATCCCCTGAATATATGTCACATCACTTCCTCACTTGTCATCGCCCGCCATCAACAAATCATGGGCCACATTCCAATTCTTTAAACAATAAAAATATAAGTCTAATTAAACTTCATCAAAAAAAAAAAAAAAAAGTCTAATTAAACATCTAATATCCACTTATTAATCATGTTAAATCATTATCATGCTGAACGAACAAGAAAAACTTTGTGCAGCCAGAAAATCAGCAATGAAATGAACGTACAGAAATATTTAGATCATGTCACAAATGATGTAAGTTTAGTAAAATAGAAACAAAAATAAAGACTGTAATACTTAACAATAAAGAAATACAAAAGAGTAAAAGCTTTCATTATATTGAATAAATAATTCATAAAAATTGACAAATTAAAAATGATGCAAATTATAGGACAAAAACAAAGAAATGAAGTGGAAAAAAAAATGCTTTGAAATATTGTATGATCGTAAAATATTTATTATGTTAAAGAGAAAACGTTATAAGACTGTTTTAAAACTCCATCTATGTTTGATGGTATTGAATGTTGAATGTTAATATAAATATATATATATATATATATATATATATATATATATGAAAAGTAAAAATACCTGAAAAAGAAGAATTTGAAATAAGAAAATTTGCCTAAATATAGGGATAGCCCCTGTTGATAAAAAGATGAGAAAATATTGTTTGAGATAGTTTGGCCATATTCAAAACAAAGCAAATAATACATCAGTGAGAGACTGAGTTTATTCAAATTGAGGAAAACAGAAAAATATGAAAAACAAGAATATCATTAGTAAAAATAGTAAAAGTGCCATACTAATTAAGAAAGTAACAAAAATTATATATAATAGAATGGTGGAAAAAAAATATACATGCGATTGACCATAACTAATCTGAGAGTCCATACCCATTTCACAAAAGTTAGATCATGTTAAGAATGGCACAGGTTTGTTTTTGTTAGTTGAGGCATCCCAACGCACACCACCCTCCAATCGAGAGCCTTTTTCTCCTTTTATTCTCCTTTATGTCGAAAACTAAGATTTAAATCCATATTCTCCCTTCACATTTATTGAATTACTAAAAAAAATGCGAACCTCCCCATATATCTAATATTTTCAATTATAAGCTTGGCCATCCCACAACATCCAAATAAAGCATGAGAGAGAGAGAGAGAGAGATCATTTTTTTTACTAGATGTGCCTTGAGAAGCCAGATTGAACCGAATCATTGATACACAAAACACTATCACTGCCAACCTACTAGGGATATTGCCTGGGTAATATAGAATTACAGAAATAAGTCAGCTTTGCTTTATTTTCCTTTTTATTTTTCGATGAATAAGTGAATTTAATTAAACAGAAGAAACAAAGAGATGAAGTATGAAATTTAAAACTTGAAAAGAAACAACACAGCAACAGTGCCGCTCTTAACTAACATAGTTCTTACCAACAAAAAAAAACTAACATAGTAGGACATAAGCCAGATGAAATGAAACACATTAATATTTTCTTTTTCCTCTCTAAGGTCTATCATAAACAGGTTTCTTCATGTTTCTTAGAAAGATCATAAGCACGTGTATCATAATCATGTCCTATGATTAAACTTTATTGCGTGTGATAATCTTTTAGTGAACAATAATAACATGACATCAAGTCCTGATAGTCAAATACATAAATTCTTCAAAAATAAAATAAAAATATCTACTTGTATTTCATACATATCTTCTCTATTTTTTTTTTTTTTTCCTGCGAAAGCATGAGAGAGAGAGAGAGAGAGAGAGAGAGAGAGAGAGGAAAACGAGTCAGAATACAAGTATAGCTACCTCTCATAATAATTACCGTAAGTTTTTACTAATAAAATGAATTTTCTTTGCACTCGTATGTCATTCAATATATTCCCAGTGAACCTTTTACTTCTTCCTGCTATAGGCTTGAGCATATCCTAGGTCCTGTAACAAGCACAACGCTTCTAAGCATTGGAATTAACCAGCAATTTTCTTCCTCTACTCTCTATTGACTATACAAACTTTGTGTTGTTTTTGCACAGTTTAATGGCTAACAAAAGGCTCAGGAGTGATGATGCTAACCGTAATGGAGATCATAGAATCCATTATGTGACTACCTTCACTTCAAGCATGAATCTGAATGACGATAATACACTACAGTGAAAGCAGGCATCCGCAATAGACAAGATGGTAACGATTATGGGCTCCACCCATTGACAGACTATGTCAAGGAATTTTATATGGACTTCCAGGAAATGGTCAAAAAGAATTCCCGAAATTGGCAGCAGGTTTAGAGGTCAATTATCTGGATAATGCAAGGCACTTCAGGACCCAATTGCAACTTGAGGGCCAAGAGTTCCAAAAATGTTTCTTCAGAATCTTCGCATGCAAAATGTCGAAAAGTAACCTGCTGCCCAGCCATCACTAGCAGAAGCATGCTGCTTTATCCCTGTAGTGAACCACAGTTTAATCAACAATTCCATTCAGCATGTGTGTGTGTGTGTGTGGTACCAAGTACACTTTTTCGGACAAATCAATCCTACTTTCAAGACCATCTGAAACTAATTTTTCAGAATAAATATGATCCTACTGCATTATGCATGACACAATGAAAGAAAATAAGCTTTTGCACAATGAACCAATAATTACATCCTTGCATCAACTTTTTTTTTTTTAACAGTTACATATTTACATCTACTAAAAACAACTTTTACAGTACCAGCTGTCAATAAACTGTTTTCAATTTTATGTATCAGAAACCTGATGAGAAATTCATCTGTAACAGTTGGTGGCCCAGATATATGTGATATGTGGATAATGCCAAAGGGTTCCACCAATTACCTTACTGTTGGTGCACCAAGCCAGCCTAAACTCTCCTTTCCAGTTCCTGGAAAGTCAGCAATGATAGCAAAGCTTCACTTTTTGAACCAGATCTTTAAATGACTTCAAGCAGAATCAGGCTTCACCCCCGTCGTGGGAGCCCACAGATTTGTCCCTCTTACTGCGATGTTGATGGATCTGATCTCGTGATGCACTAGTTGAAGATGCTGATGGAACTGACAGAAGGGAAAAAAGGACTTGTTAGAGAGGTCAGAATAAAATTTTAACTGGCCAAGTCCAGCAATTTAAGACATCAAAAATTAAGGAATCAAAAGGATAAACTTAAAACATTAAGGGGGTGTTTGGTACATGCACTTTAAAACATGCGTTTTGTTGTTTAAAAACATGTGTGGAAATGCATGTAATGTTGTTTAAAAACTGAAAACATGTGTTTGAGTTGCCATACCAAATGGGGCCTAAGTTTTCCTTTTTTTTTTCTTATAAGTAAAATTTTCTATCAATACATTTGTGGAGGGGAGGCATATCCTCATCTCAGTTCTGATTGCAAACAAATGTTTGGACATTAGATTTGTAATAAGATTCCGTTAGTCAGCTGCTGGATATTGAGAAGACATATGATCATGTTAATTGAGATATTCTCCTTTATTTGTTACAAAGATATGGATTTGAGGAGAAATGGAACGCATTGATAGGCTTATGCTTCATTTTGGTTAGATTCTGTGTCCTTATTAAGGTAGTTCCACAAGATTCTTTAACAGCACTAGGGGCTTAATGCAAGGAGACCTCCTATCACCACTTCTTTTTATATTTATCATGGAGTTACAAAGTAATATGATAGATAGAGCAGCTGTAGGAGGTCACCTATCAGGTTTTGTTGAGAGGAGAAACAGATGATGCAGGTAGCGAGAAATCAATTTTGATTTAAATTTATGTTATGACGTTGGACAAAGAAAACGAAACCAAATCAGATTTAAAATTCCTGGACAGCTAGGATTTGAAGAATTAGGGTTATTGTTTGCTTAGAAAAAAGTTAGGGAAAAAAATAAGCAACATAGGATTTCTTATCCCAAAAAAAAAAAGAGGAATAGCAGAATTTGGGAATGAAACGAAGGGGAAAATCTGAGGTTTGGGTTGGTCCTGGGCTGTGAATGGAATTAAGTATCCCGTGAACAATACTTTGGATTTGTGGGTTATTTGGGGCTAATCGATTGATGGAAGGCTTTGGGTTCCTGAATTTTTGGATTTTACACAATTTAAAAAAATGTTGTACCCAATACACAAAGCTTCCATTTTTACAGGGTTTGAGAGAAGTTATTGTTAGACAGTCTTACTCTTTTTTTGAAGTTGATTCCCAAATTCGAACCCTCGACCTACCGCTTTTGGATTTTAGGGTTTTAAATGCGACAAACCATTGTGTGGTTTGCTAGTTTTCATGTTGCTAGGAATTTAAGGACCAAAAAAAACAATAAGAAAAAGAAGAAGAAGAAACCTTTCTAAGTATCACACCTCAGGGAAGGCTTTATCACATAAAGCTCAAACAAAGCTCCATAGCTTCTAAAAGTTTAGAACTTATTTTTCTCCTCTTGAATAGAAGGCATTACATCCATACAAATGGATTACCAGTTGTTATTCCTAATAAAAATTGGACTTATTAAAGTTTTAGATTTTAGGGTTTTAAATGTGAGAATCAATGTGTGGTTGCTAGGTTTCAAGTTGCTGGAATTTCAAAAACGAAAACAAAAAACTCTTCTAGGCATCACACCTAGGGAAGGTTGTAACAGAAACCTCAAACAAAATTTCATAACTTCTGAAAGTTAAATAAAGAGTAATGTGACACACACAACACCTTCTACTCATGTCAGCCACACAAAACCATGAGCATGCAGGAGAGCATATCACAGCCTCAGCTAGGTGGTTTTGATAGGTGGGCAACAGCAGGCTATGTTGCCCCTTTGAAGTGGATGCCTATATGGAAAAGTTGAGTTGGTGGCTTGATGGTGGTCTTATGCTTGTATTGGACCCATGGTCATGGCCTGACACTGCCAGGTTGCAGGCTAATGTGTGTTGTAGACAGCATATGCAGTGTTGTGCAGTGTCAACTTTGCATGGAGTTGGCCGAGGCTTATGTGCAATGGGTGTGTTGGGTGCGCGCAATAATTTCATAATAAAAAATTGGAAAACGAAAACAACCCTACACTACGCAGAAACCAAAGCTATTGCTAGTGAAACATTTACCAAGAGTGAACTTATGACTTCGCTGAAACTCTATTTTCCTATATTAGAATAGATGTATAAATGTATAATACCTAAAATAGAGCAATCCAGGGGAATACCTTCCATACCTTTTCTTGTTTTGGATGGCTTTATGCCACCACCTACATTTGATGATGATGAGAAAGGTCTTTTGGCAGGCAAAGGTTTCATTGATGTTTCAGACTTCTTTGAAGATATCAGAGAAGAGTAAAGAATAGCATCAACAGCATCACGTTGTTTTTTCCTTTTTGCAATCAAATCCTCAGCAGTGCCAGTTTGACTGGGCACTTTATCTCCATCATTAGCATCCCTCTCCTTAAGGCTGCTTTCAGGTAAGGGAATTGCAACTTCCTGATTTTTCTGGCTTCTATCACCATCAGAAGATTTCTTCAGTCTTTTTGACACTTGTGATTTCAAAAGGTTCTGGCTATCACCCGATTCGTGTTCAGAGTGATCCAAATTACTCCTATAATTTTCAAATTTATCTTTTCTTTTGCTTATATGTGCATTCCCCAAACTGACTTTCTTTTCACTACTCTCTTTGCCCTTTCTTCCACCATCTGTAACTTGTTTCCCTGAGATTGCACACTTGACATCCTCAGAGGTTCTGTTGCTACCATTTGTAACTGAAGAAGAAGAATCAGTCTTCACGGGGAATTTGCATTCATCTCTGGCACTTCTTCCAGTACTTGACATATTTTCTCTAATTGCTAGAAAATCTTTTTCATTTCCTATACCCCTTTTTTGACTGTGATCAGCACAGCCTACATATTTCATTTTCCTTTCAATGGTTTGCTTTGCAATGCTCTCATTTTGTTTTGCATGCTGGCTAACATCTTTAGCCTTTTCAACATGCTTATGCTGTCTTGAATGCTTGTCCGGAATTCCTGGAGCAGCATTTTTACAAAAGGCTGTTTTAAACATGGACTTGTAAGGTGTTTTAACTGAAATAACCAAATTTCTCTCTTTAGCATTCTTTATAAGAGCAGCCCAGTTATGGTTTGTCTGCAAAGTTCTGGCATTACCCAAGATCCAGAGCGAGAGTTTGGCTCTTGTCAAAGCAACATTCATCCTTCGTACATCAGCAACAAACCCAATACTGCTTGAGTTGATCCCAAGTGCAGAAGTGCTAGGATCCCCTGCTCTAACAGTGGAAAGTATGAGTATATCAACCTCCCGACCTTGAAAACCATCAACAGTATTAAATTCCATGTCATCTATAACAGAAGATCCAAATGCACTTGAAAAACGAGATCGTAAAAGTGATAGTTGAGACTTGTATGGAGTTATGATACCAATTCTTCCACCTACAAATTCAGATGGGTACCTAAGCAATACATCGAAGTAGAAGATTAGTAGCAACAAAAAAAAAGGCTTGCAATGAAGTTTGTGAACCTCTTCTTGAAAAAAAATGCATTTAAAACAGTTGCTGTACCTTTTCTTGAAAAACCTAAGTACTTCAACTGCAGCATCAGCCTCATGCTCATTGTAAAGGGAAAATGCACCAGAATTCTTACCGCGACGCTCTTGTCCATCAACAATGTCATAGAATAGATATGGTCCAAGGCCCTCAATTTCATGAAATGGAGCTGACTTGCTAGACATTTTATCACCATTTAGCAACTTTCTGTCATAAAAATGCAGAGAAGGAAACCTACATATTTCTGGGTGCATCCTATACTGCAAAAAAAAAAAAAAAAAAAAACTGTCGGTAAAAGTTTTTAAATTTCCCAAAAGGATAAAAATGTATAAAAATAAAAATGACTTCCCACCTCACCCCAAAAAGGGCCTTAAAATTAGTAAATAATATGAGATTAAAAGCATTTGAAAAAAATGAAATAAAATAATAAAAAAAACCTAGATAACATGTATCAGATAGCAATGATATGGGCAATCTTATAGTAAAATATATGAAAGGTAAGAATTAAGCAACAACAACTTAATGAGATAACAATCAATTGACGCAGCCATTTTGTTTGACAGACTCAACTTGGCTAGTCTCAAAAGGACACAAATATTGATTAAAGATTTTTCATGAGAAATTTAGGATCAGGAAATAGGAAAAGAGAAACATCATGAATACACTGTCAAGAAACATATGGATTGGGAAACAAAAGCCATAACATAGTTGGCTGCAAGTCAAAGTTGCAAGACTAGTGGGTGATAAGTTACCACTTCTCCCAAAAACTTAATTTGTTAGGAACGGGTGAATTTAATCATTGAACCATTATTCACACACTTTCTCTCATGTGTGGGCCCAGAGTACCTCTTAATAAGTGAGCCCAATACATGGTATTTTTAACTTTTTTAAATGGGAGGTAGAGCAGAGATAGGTTACAAACTCAAGATCACATATTTTATTATCATGATATATTATCACTTGTCTTAAAACTTGAGCTGTTAGGAAATGATGAATTTAGTCATTTAGCCATTATTTGAATGGTGGGGAGTCAGCTTACCACCTCCTGCTGCATTGTTCAATGGCTTGAGATATTTGGTCAATTGTGTTGGCCTTATTCAAACCTAAGACCTCCAGCTTTGATACCATGATAAATTACCAATTGTCCCACTCCCAAAAGCTTAAAATATTAGGAAATGCTGGTTTTGATCATTTAATCTGATAATAACTATGTATTATAACAACATTTTTTATTTTGGATAACTATGTATACAAATTTAAAGGATCTAATAGAAGCACACAGCAAGAAGTGCCCTAGTAGTTATTCAAGTCAAGAGTCAAGACTAATAATGAAAAACTAAAAGTGATTTAGATCAAGAATGATAATGAAAACTAACAGCAATGAAAATAAAGAAACATACATATTCAACCAACAAACTCTATGCATAATTGACACTTGCCATATTTATGTCCAAATGATCATGTGGTTGAACAAAGCATTAGAGCCAAAAAGTAATTCCAATCAGCTCTCAAGATAAACAACTACAACCAAAAAAAAAAAAAAACAGACTTAAGTTCCAAGGGTTCAGACATAAAAGAACATGGCATTCTATTATTCCTTTTTTTATAAAATAAAGGACAAATTATATATCAGTATACAATAAGTAGTACCCTTGGAATACCTAACAAAAATAAAATAAAAATTAAGTACCCTTGGAATCATTATATGACCAAAGGGGGGAAAACTCTTTTTGATAAATCAATAGAATTTGATATAAACTTCAAAGATATCAGAACATATCCCCCGGTATAGATTGTTGCAAAAGCCAACATTCATTACTAAAGCACTTTTTTGTGCCAAGGTCCAATTACAGTAACACTCCTAAATATGGCTTATACTCATTCGATCATGTATAAAATACAGATGAAGGTAACATTTTGCAATCTACTTCACCTGTTCGGTCAGCATAATGACAGGATGACCAGCCCTTTGTAATCGCTCAAACATGCTGCATTCATACAGGAATTTACTTGCAACACTAGAAAGAACCGTTGCAGGAAGTTGCTTTGGGTCGCCAACCTTAAACGATAGATTGTGAATTTCAGGACCATTCTTGTCATGACATAAAGGTTTATAAACTAACTAAGTTGATGGTCCTCACCATAATACATTTGGTCCCACTTGACTTTAAAAGCTGAAGAGGAATCAGAGTAGCAGGTTCCAAAGCCTGTAGTGGTAAGAAGCAATGCTTAAGACAGAAAAGAGAGCAGTACAAGTAATAAAAAGACAATAAATTCAGCAGAGCAAAGACATTTTACTTGTGCAGCTTCATCAATCACGACTGCATCAAAAAGTGTACGCTCAGATGGACTGCCAAATTTAATATTTGACATAGATTCAGAACACACTCCATAGAGGTCTCCACCACAACCACTTAATGTAGTGACCACAATTTCAGCTTCCCGTAATATAGACTTCCGAAGCTTATGTCTAAGAGCTCTGGTTTCTTCATTAGCTTTCTTCTCCTGTGACTGAACATTGCTAAGATCTTTATAAATTTGCTTCTTTTGTTCATAAAGTTTTCTTAGCTGTGACTCTATTTCTGCATCAGACATTTCTTTCCCATCATCCCCCTTATGAGTACCATCTTCCAAAGAATTCTTAAGATCAACATTTCCATCCCTTAAGTTAGCACGCTTAGCTTCATAGAACCTGATACGATCCACTAATTTCTCAAGATTAGAACGTAGTGCCATCGAAGATTCCACACTTAAATCATTCTTTTCATTGCAAACATTCATCCTCTCTTCCACCAAACGTTGGTCAACGAGTGTATCAATAAAGAATGGTAGTGAATTTGGATGGACTGTTTTCACATTCCCTACCCTTACAAGATATGGCTTGTACATCTTTCCATCACTGCCATAAAGGCCTTGACTAGAAATTCTCGATACCAGCTCATCAACCGCGGCATTTGACTGAGCACAGATAAGTACCCTTCCTCTTACAGAACTTTCCATGGAGTTAGAATTCCTTTGAACATCCTCATGCAGTTGTCTGGCCAAGGCTGCATCTTGCCATGCCCTTGCTATTGCAGCAGTCTCACTAATCTGTGGTCTTGACCAGAATGGCTTACTATGTGTTTTCAAACTACCACCAAGAGAATTTTTTGCATTACCTGTCCTCTGTAAAGGTGAAGCAAGCAAACCACTGACAATGGCCAAAATAGTACGCGTCTTGCCAGTACCTATAAACAAAGACAATACATAAATCACAAAGACAGAAGATTATGAAATCTGCAACAAACCAAGGTAAATCAGATACCCGGAGGACCCTGAATAAGAGATAATTCAAAATCTTTCTTCAACTTAGGTGATCCAACAGCAACACTGATAGCTTGAAGTTGACTGTCATTGAAGGATGATTTCAGTATTTGCTGCAAGGGTTGGGCCAGCTTACCCAGATTCACTTCCTTAGATACATTATTACCAAGAGACTCATTGACAGGATTTAAAATCACTGGAAATATAGGAATGCCATTAATTGATGATAGTGCCTGAAACTCTCTAAGTTGAGGTGTAATGCTCATTACGCGACATGCATGCCATTTACTACGATCGATGAGGTTCTTTCTAGCTTTATTTGAACGTGAAGAACCATTTTGAAGATAGAACCTGATAACTAATATGGTTAACCTTCTCTTATTGTCTCTTTCACGCCTTTCTACCTGAAAATATACAGGTGCTTTAGCAAAATGATGTAACAGATGGAAACAAAAAAAGTATATATACAAAATATCATAGCATAAACATTCAAACATGGGCCATTCATGTGTAATAGTTAATTTCATAATATGCGTCTTGAATATGGAACTTAGATCTAACTTCTAAGTTAAAAGCTGCTTTAGAAGTATGGTCAGTCAGATAGCTTTTGGATCATAAACTGTAATTTCTAGAAACAATTAAATTGTCAATGTTAAGTGGGTTGCACTCAGTAACCAAATAGGGAATAGAGTTATTGTGGTTGCTTAAAATTTAAGTGATTAACAAATAAATTGGTTAATCCTGGTTTATCCCCTGCATTATTGTATGAAACTCTCGCCCAACTCTCCCCAACGATGTTATGAGAAAATGTGATGGCATACCTTTCCAATCATATGAATATCATGGGAAGATTTTTGCAAAGGCTCCTTCGTTAACAAAACAAGGTCATTTTCTGAAAAGGTTCTAGAAGCTGCAGAATCATTGTCATCATAAACAAATCGCACAAGATGAAAATCATCAACTCTCTCAACCGACATCACTGATAGACTGCCAACATACATCTCTTCCCATGAAGACATTTCCAGAAAGGAACTATTTAATTGTGCTTTAAACTCCTCCAAAACCAATGGCCGAAAAATCTCCATATACTGTTCAGGTGATTGAAAACACACAGGAACCTCCTTTAATTTGCTAACAGTTCGAGTCCCATCTTCACTTGCTGATGCTAATCCAACAGTTGCAAAGTAATCAAGTTCCAAAATGGGTCTATACCAGTCATCAAGTCTCGGTGGCTTGAACCTTTTCACTCCGGCCTCCAGTCTATGTAAACGGCCAAATCTACTTTCAAATGGTGATTTAAGTTGAATAACTTGCCGTTTAGGAAGAGAAGTGGACTTTGACAAAACTGACTGCTGAATTCTTGCAGATTTTAGTGCCAACTCAAATGGATCATCTTCACTATCACGTACAATCTCTTTCAAAACAGTATCACTTGTCTTAGAAATAATTCTGTTGCAATTTAGAACCATTTTATTGGAACCGACAGCTTCATCTGAGTTCTTCAAATTAATTCTATTCTGGGACAAAACAGAATTATTTTCATTGTGTTTGGGGTATACTGTTTTCTTCTTATTGTCTACCCCTTTTGATTTTAGGAGAGAAGCAGGTGCTGGTTTGCCTTTTAATTTGTCAATGTCCTTATTCTTAGAAGCAACCAAACAATCAGTAGCATCTTTTTGCTGAAAAGATTCCAGCAAATCCATAGAAGCGCCAGTCCCAGCAACCTTCTCCTTTTTAGGATCAGAATGTGGTGCGCTCCCAGCAATCAGAGGCTTGCCATCCAAAATGCAGTGACCTGTCTCAGTATCAGATAGAATGGCCTCATTGGGTGATATTGATTCCTCTGTTTCACTGTCAGAAAGAACAACCAAATTTTCTTTATCCTTTTTGTAAGATCCCATTAGTGAGTCCAAGATCTCCACATCACTATCATCCACAGAAAGAGGCTGCACATCTGAAACTAAACTCTTTTTCTCAAAAGACAAGGTTTCAGGAAATAAAGATGTTGACCTAAAGGCAGTGTTTTCAATGTTACAAGATGCCTCCTTAGATAATGAAACAGAAAGGCGCGAAACTTGTTCTGTCAATTCATCCGTAGCAAAGTTATCTAAAATCAAGAAGGCATAAAAATATCATGAATAATTATTGATCAAAAAAAAAAATAAAAATATCATGATACGTTAATGATGACTTTTGATGCTCAACAAATAATAATAATAAACTACATCATATATTATGCCCGTGTGCAAATGTTGATATATATACTAAAAGCTCACCAAGTGATATTAGATTTTCAATGGCCTCGATTGTCATTGTAGCGGTGTCACTACGTGAACCTCTGAGGAAAGTCAGCAAAGTAGTAAGTGTCCGTTTCCAATACACGATTATGACTTTAAGTGATGAGTTCCCCCAATCCATCAGGTAGTTTAGCCATGAGAAGTCATATAAACTTTCCACCAACATTCTGGAATCCCCAAGCTTTTTACCAAATGATGGGCAAATTATTTCAAAAATAACAGGGAGGATCTCCAGTAAGCGGACACAAGTCATCTGAAAACACAGACCATGAAGTAAGACTGCCTTCCCAATGAAAACAAGCTCTCATGCATCATACTGACTAATAGCGCAGAGTTGATGTCCATTTTTATTAATTTATTAACTTCCAACCAGAAAATGAAACAGCATTTGAAGAAATTTTTAGGCGAAAATAAAAGGACAGCAGTAAGCTCTTTATGAACAAAGTAATATCCATTGTACATTAAACCACAGAAAAGAACTGATCACCGCATAAAAAGTATGCCTACACACATACAACTGCACGCGCACACATGGAAGAAACAGATGGCTAAAAATAAAATGCCATTAATGACAACACTGGCACAATGCATATGCTTTAAAAAATAAATAAACCAGAGTTTGCAAGTATTAGAAACAGAACTTTCTAAGACAACCATTTACAAGTAGATAGATTGCAGAATACCTGACAAAAACTGTGATCAATAAATGCTTTCCCTTCTAACAAGCACCTCTTAATAGGAGGCCATGCAATTTCTGATAGTAAGCAAATGAACTTTTCCCGTGATTTTGAGTCAACATTTGAAGAATGCTCATTGACATTCACAGGCAATGAATCAAAGACAGGCTGCCTCAGAAATCCACCTTGGGAAGAGAGCCTTGCGATATTTGAACGATCAGATGAATTTTCTGGCATATCTAGGGCCGATAAATCCCCTTCTTTGAGCAATTTGCATAGAACGAAGAAAAAATGTTGTAAACTCTGAAACTTTACTAAAACACAATCCAGTAGAACCTAGAATAGTGCAAACAGCAATGTTAGGAATAACATGATAAGGATGATTATTTTGAAAAGTCCAGACTCATCACCCTTAAAAGGGCATTCCTATAACTGTAAAGAAAATATCATCACATATCTATACATGGGTGTGTACTTAGTTTAACACGTGTGTGTGTGTGTGTGTGAGAGAGAGAGAGAGAGAGAAAGACCCAACTCAGACCACCATAACACAATTTTCAAGAGCTTGCTGAAAAGAATTCTTTACCAGTTTACAAGAATGTCTCAAGCCCAAAAAAATGGCAGACAAAGAATAACCATTAGAACAAAGGAACTTCAAGCCACAAGAAAGACCCCGTGTATTGGAAACTTGTTCCAAGATACACTTCCCAAGCTGCCTCACATTCTGCATCAAACCAAAATATATACATGTATACAACTCTTAACCAAATGCCAACTACAGGAGTTGCAAAGGAGCAAAATTTATCTCTTTAACCATGGATGTAAATGATGGGCGAGATATTAGGGATTAATTGACGTACATCATTAGGATCAATGAGTGAAAGGATCAAGCTTTCACCCATCCTTGGTTCCCAAGTCCACTGCTTCCTTAGTTCTCCTTGCCCCACTTGAACAACAAAGTGTGCAGTTAACCTGTAATACATCTCTCATGAAATTACTCAAGGGACTAGCTCCTTACCAAGATATACATTGCTTCATAAGCAATAAACTTAAAAATACACAGTTCTTTGATACACCAACTTATATAGAGGGGTCTCTACAACATAAAAAATATATAGAAAAAGAGTAATGAAATGCTAACAACCTATTGAATGTTCTTACTAAAGGAAGACACATTGATGATACTTTTACAGAGTTTTTTGACTCCTTTCCCTCTCCACCATCATCAGAACCAGTTGGAATTTTCCAACCAAATGAATTGGAGATCACTGTAGCAGAGGATGAAAGCCAAGTTCTCACTGGAAGTGCCATTTCTTCACTACTTTCGGGTTCAACCATTGGAAAACGAGATCGGGCCCAGAAAACAGCCTTGGAAAATGATATTGGAAAGACTGAAGGATCAATTTCAACTAGAACATCAATCCATAACATGGGTATGCACATCCACTCCCTAAATTCCCGAGAACTAATTTTACTCTGTGCACCAAATTCACTCCAAGAACTATTGTCCTCCTCTTCAACATCTGGAACAAATGGTTCAGCATCATTCAAATCATTAGACATGCTTCTATCAATACTCCAAGGTGTGCAGCTATTCAACACTGAAGTTATAAGGGCAGCAGCATCAGACACTATAATGGTTTGTATAAGATCAAAAGCAGGTTGCCTTAGAGAACTGTGGAGTGAAGAATCCTTCAGGGATGACACAAGAGAAGGGCCCCTGTCCAGCAGAGAAATGAATCATACAACTTCATCTCTATCCACAACCTTGTCCAATTCCAACAAAGTTATACATACAAATATCTTCAAACTAACATATTATTTTAGAAATCATTAGCAGTTATTATCAAAACCTTCAACCTCCAATATAATACACGAGTTTCACGACAATACCAAATATCATTGTGGAGAAGGGATTGCAATGAACGGGTTGGGAAGCTGACCTTTTATATAATAAATTTTTTTAACAAAATTCTTTATCTCAGTAACACTTTAAAGTTAAGAGAAAATTTTAAGATACTTATTCACATTTGAGTTCTTAAGGAATTGTATTCTATAAGCCAAGAACCTTATAGCTCAACTAGCACCTCCTACTGTTTCCAATGGAGACATAGAGAGTTCAAATCCCCCCACCCCCATTGTAACTATCAAATTATCAAAAAAATAAGTTGTTTTCTATAATTAAGTTGCCTCATTTTCATTGTTTGTAATGTTGGTAAGACCAGAATATGCTAAAAAAATTAAGACAAAGAAAAGAACATAATAGACAAAGAAACATGTTAGCATGCCAATAGGAGCTTAGAATTCCAATTGATGGGTAAAATATTGTTATGACCGCTAATTTGAGATTTTAATAAGCCTGTTCACACATGATGCTTATATCCTTCCTATTGGACCATCTCAGTTTTAAGCTGGTTAAATAGGAAACCTGTTGGATAAACCAGATTTGGTCCATTTTTGACAAGCTGACCATCAAGTCAATATATGCTAGTTATTAGTAGTTACCATGTCTATCGATCATTTGTGTGCTTAAATGAATGCAACAGTCACAAAAAACAGTGAAATGATGACTGCTTTACCCAATGCAAACTTTATTTTCTTCCAAAAACTCTCCACCTCTGTAGAGATATACTTCTTTATATGAAAGTCTTTCGTTTCTACTCTCCTAGTCTTAGCCACCAACATTTCCCCTTGATGCAAAAAAAGGAATGCACAAACTCTATTCCATTTCGTTTCTCTCCAAATCTGTTATTCATTATTTAATGATAAAATTGCCCAAGCAAGTCTTTGGAAAAAAAGTTCACATTCCAACAATAAACATTCTTCTGATGAGTAATTAAAATTTATTGAAGAAAAAATAAAGGCAGGCACACCCTAGTACATTGAAGATATACAAGATAAAACAAATTTATAAAATAAAAATAATTAATTAGTTTTAAATTTTAAATTTAAAAATTTAAAAATATATATTAAAAAAAAAAAAACCAACCAAAGAAACAAACAAAAAAGAATTATGAACTAAAGTTACAAAGTTCTAAATACTCCCAAGAGTGAGAGAGAAAAAAGATACTAGAATATGACACACTCAACCAATGACCTTAGAAACACCACAAATTAAAATCATATCAAGTACAAAACAATTAGGATTACATACCACATGTGTGCACATTCAAAGGGTGGGCATGGCGGGTTCATCTTATAACCTCTGTGTATAATTAGAAGTGCTATCTGAAAATAAAATCTTGCATTAAATAGCAACATAGGTGAGCCAAAACAACACAAACCATCGATTGATATTGATTACACCTTCTTCAAAAGTTGAAAAAAAAAAGTATAATCAATATATTATACAACAACAATATTGATACTACTTATCCAAAAAAAAAAAAAACAACAACAACAACAACAACATAATACTAATAATGGCCACATATGGTAATTATTTGACAATCTAGATGAAGAAATTTTTTTTTTTTTTTTTTGATAAATAATAAAGATTTATTGATATAAAAAAAAATAAATAAAAAAAAAAAAAAAAAAAAAGACACCCTAGTACACAGGGAGTATACAGGGGTGTACATATCAAATACAAAAATTACATAAATCAAGTAAATCCAAAATTGAAGAAAAAGGTTGGTTTCTCCACATTGAGAACCAGTCTAATAAGGTTCTGAAAAATAGAAGCTTGAGATCAAGCATAGAATGCTCATTGTCTTCGAAAAACCTACTATTTCTTCCCTTCCAAATACACCACATCAAACAATGAGGAACAAAAATCCATATATCTCCATTATGATGGCGACCAAATCAACCATGCCAGCAAGCAAAAAGCTCAACAACGGACATTGGCATAACCCAACAAACTCCAAATAAACCAAAAACCATATCCCACAACTCCTAAGCACACGGACAATGAAGGAATAGATGGTCACCAGTTTCACTATTACACTTGCACATATAACACCAATCCAAAATGCATAACCCAACAATCTAGAGGAAGAAATAAGAACCTGGCAAGCCTTTTTTCTTGTTAGAACACTAAAGTTACCGCTGACTGGCACTTGATGGAGGAGAAAATATAGAAAATGCCTCCGTTGCTTTTCATGTTCCCCATCTTGCAAAGCTTCAAGAGACTGGATAGATTGGACACATACACATCAGTAATGTCAGGAAACTATATCTAACATGTAAAATAACTCAGAAAACTTGGAAAAATATAATGAATGACTTGAGATGAAGCAACATAATGTTCCACCCACGTGCCTGCAGAAAGGGCTGAAAAAGATCAAAAATGTCTTTATGGCTTTTCTCGTTTCGAGTATGAAAACACTGACCCAATAGAGTGTTGCGCATCACACTTGCAGACAATGTAGACCTCAACCAAAGCTTACAACCTTAAAAGGAATTCCAAAACATCAAAGGACACATTACACACAATATTAATCTTTGTGATCAGAAAAAGAAGAGGTGCTTACCAAGCATTTCAAAGAGCAGTCTCAAGCAGGTAACCGCATGAGAAAATTCAATTGAATCACTGCTTATATGATTGAGCACAAGGTCAAGAAAAATGGGATAGCGCTCCAATATCCCTTCCTCGAAAGCTGGAGGTTCTAAGAACCCAAGCCTTCATAACAACATGCAAAACTAACATTAGCAGGGAGGAGGGGGGGAAAGGAATATTTGTTGAAGATGAAATTTAGCTAACAATTCCTACAATGATTTGATTCCAAGCCATATGGATACACGGTCCAGCTTCACTCTTGACCTTGAAGTCCCGAGAGTTGATGGCAAAACTTCGTTCTCCAAAAAGCCTATAAATTTCTTTAGCAAAGGCTGCAAAGGTTCCAACTCCGTTACTCTCCTACGCACAAAGAGAATAACATGAAAAAGATTGATCCAGGATTTGAGGCCACAAAGCAATGGAAAACATTTCATAACCCCCCCCCCCAAGGGACAGGGTTTTCAGAAAGATTAACTAATGATAGAATTCCAAAGTACATCCTTTGGAACTAGGCTTAAATTTGTGCATCATTTTTAGCCAGAATTGCTAAGATATGAAACTTGGCTTAAATTTCAGATCTCTCACAAGGTAGGTTATTAATCTCACTTATTTTTTCTTTTTTTCCCTTTTTTCCCCCCAAAAAGGGGGTTTGAGTTGGAAGGGGTGTGTTGAATGAAAACCAAATAACTCACAATTTCTTATGAAAAACACATAAGCACAAGCTGTGATCCCCTCATTACCAGAAACTGCAGTAAAAATTAAATTTACGGCATAAAAATTTTAAAAATTAATAAATTATTTTGGTTGTAAGCATTAAAATCAGTGCTGTTAAAAATAATAATCAGCTGAAGACACACCTCATAAACAGAGGTTAGTAGCTCGAATCTCCCTTTCCCCCTCACCTTGATATTATAACTTAAAATTTAGATACATACATACATACATACATACATACATACATATGGTTAGTTAATTAACATACATATATATATGTATACATACATACATACATACATATATATATATATATAATAGATTAATTAATTAACTAACCAAAAAGAGAACATAGACCGTCAAAACTTGCAATGCCAAAATCCCACCAAAACCAACCCCCAACCCCATTGGGGCCAGCGCCATAAATACAATAGCAAATTTTATCAGCATAATTATAAAATAAAATAATAAAAATAAAAAGGATGACAAGAAAAAGGCAAGAGAACCTCAAGGTCCAAATTTTGAAATAAAAAAACAGTACCTCAATTTTCCCATAGATCCAGCAAGACGACGACCAACAGAGCGCACTCTTCTCTTGAAAAAAAATAATGCATAAACACCCTGAATGGAAACAGGTTTACTCAATAAGGCAAAATAAAGTTTAAGAGATAAGTGAAAGCCGTTTGGTGAAATATGCAAACACATAGCCCACTAAATACCGGAAACTGTTGCTGTCCATCCAGAGCCAGTTCATGCTTATTATCAATAGCTTCAATAAACGTTTCAAATTCAGTAAACAATGACTGATCATCCAACAGGACAGGGAACATCAGAACCTGTAATCAGATAGACAACAAATTCAGTCTCCTTCCATCTCAAAATTAAAGGTCTGCAAACAAATCAAAAACATTTCTGAAAATTCAAATATGTAATGGGATAACTAATTTATAGATACACATAAGTAGTTTTATGATACATTGGGTCAGAAAAGCCTAACATAACCTTTTAACTGGTGAGTTACTTTTTTTTTGATAGATAATAAGAGTTTTATTGATGAAAGAGGACAATGTGTTTACGAGTGTAAACACACTGCCCTTGAAACAGATACAATCAAATCATAGGGAAAGACTAATAGAGATAAGGAAATCAAACAAGGAACTACACTGTGTAAGCCCCCAAATATGAGACCACTCAAACAAAGTCCTAGCAAGCAAGGTCTTCAACTTATCTATAGGACTCTCAGTGTCCTCAAAAGTACGGGCATTGCGCTCCTTCCAAACTAACCACATAAGGCATGCTGGTACCAAATTCCAAACCTTTGAAGAGTAAGCTCCCAACCAATTCCTCCAAGCAAAAAGAAGAGAAACAATAGTGTCCGGCATCACCCACTGAACCCCAAACATAATAAGAACCTCACTCCACAAAACAGATGCAAACTTACAATGGATCAAAAGGTGATCCACAGTCTCCTCATCACACTTACATAAACAACACCAGTTAACAAGGGGCAATTTCTTCTTAACAAGGTTATTGATTGTGAGAATCCCACCCCTAGCAGCAGTCCATAAAAGAAAGATACCCTTTTAGGTACCTTTACACACCAAATGCTCTGCCAAGGGAAAGAAACAGAAGGGGCTTTCAATAAAGCAATATAAAAGGATCGCACATCAAAGACACCACTACGAGTCAATTGCCAACTCAAAATATCCTCCACCTCCCCACTAGGAATCTTGGCAGAGACATGCGCATAGAAGGAATAAAATCTCCCTAACTCCCATTCATTACCCAGTGAGTCATGAACTCATATCCTCATCATCCACTTTGCTCATACAAGGGAAAGTGGTGTCATTTGAGCTAGAGCTCATTGGCAAAAATCAAACATAATTAAAGCTGGATTTCCACGTAACAAGCCTAAGAGATCCAGCACTATTAGTCTATTACAGATTTATCAATATATTAGCTGAACATATGGCAGAGACTTCAAAAAAATACAATCATTTAGGTAAAGTGCCAACAAAAACAGTTGGACATCTATAATCACTTAATATCTTGTGTGGCAACCAGGTAAATAAATGAGTAGATAAGTACCTCATAATACACTAGGAGGATCAATTGATGAGGCTTGCATTAAAGATTTCAAGATTTAGGTTAAATTAAAAACTGAAACTCAAAGGAAGATTGATACTGAACCAAATTTTAAATCAATCACAGGAGGTAGAGCATCAGGGCAGGTGTGCAAGAGAGAGAGCACTTAGAGGAACAACAAAAATGGAGCTTAAAAAACCTCAAATAATCAAAGAAATAAATGAGAAGGTAAGAATTCCTCAACAACAAAAAAAATCCGTTCACTCAAGGCAAAAATTAAGAGAAGAAACATAAAAGGAGAAGGCAAAGAGAGATGCAGATATTAGATTTAGCACTATATGGTCTGATCTGGAAGGTTTATAAATGGTCATAACCAGGTAGAATACAATTTTAGGAATGAACCTAAAATTTTTATAAATTTAATTCAAACATTACAGGCATTGTTAGCTGCAAGCAGCAGATCAGATCTGGTTTCAGAGGCTTAAAAATGAGACAAAGACAAAGAAGAAGAATGATAATTTCCTGCCCATTATTAAGCCACTAACGAATACCATATATGGTAAATTTTCAACGTATGATTCCAAAGAGGACCTGATCGAGTACTTCAACAACAACAAAAAGTACAAAAACTAACACAATTTAGTATCCATATTCAAGCCAACACAAACGGTCAACATGATGTCAACTACTTTACAGAAACAAGTAAACAAATGGAAACATCAGAAAGAACTACATGCATACCTCATACATGACACTAATAACTTCAGCATTATCACGAGCTGGATCATACTCTTCCCGTGCTATTCTTGCAGTGATCTCTCTCAAGTGCTGAGTCACCCTTTCCTCATTAAGACTCCGTAACACATCAAGAAGTGGACCTACTGAACTCAACTCATACTGCTCATTGTACATCTCTAGGGCTTGGTGGTGCTGAGAGACACACTGGATGCACTGCCTCGTTTCTTCGGAGATTCTCTTCCATAAAAGCTTGAGAGGAGAATCAGGACGCTCGTCTTTGAAGTAATTGTAGAATGTCTCCAAAAGTGGACCCATTAAATCCCCAGTGCCACACCAGATATGAGTTTCTTTCGGCAAACAAATTAAGAAATTAAACGCGTCTGCAAACCTGACATAATAGAGAGAATAGCAACTTTACCAAGCGCTAAAAAGGCAACCAACCAGAAATAAATCGATATCATACATAAACTATAGCAAAATATGATAAAGCAAGAGAGATTGACTATTTTTTATAAGTAATAATGCTTTATTGACCTCTCCTAGACCCCGCAAAAGTGGGTGCTTTGAGCACTAGGTACAAGCTTTTTAATAAAGCTTTATTGAAGATTAAATGAAAACTACCCCCAGGTACATAGGCAGTGTACTAAGGATACAACAAATCTTCAACTAAAGTTACAAATCCCAAAACTCTGCTGAAGGTAGAAAAAGAGCAACACATGGATCGCAAAAGATACAATTTTAGTCCCATAGATGAATGCTTGATCACATCAAAAGTCCAAAAGTTTCTCTCCCTCCAAATGGTCCACATAGCACAAGGCATGGGTCACCCATATATCAACAGAATGATGGTTACCAAAGCCGGGGCCCATCTAGCACTCCAACAACTCCACCATTTTCTTCACTTCACCCATTGCCCTGAAATGGACAAAACACCGTAGACCACAGATCATGCACAGTCGCAATGAAGTAACAAATGGCCTATGGTCTCCCCATGCATACACATGCAACACCAATCAACGAGGCATATACACCACTTTTGAAGATTCTCCATGGTAGACAGTCCACAAGCAGTTTTCCATGTGAAAAAAGCAACCTTAAAAGGAACTTTAACCTTCCCAATGTTTTTCCATGTAATATAAGGCAAAAACCCATAGTAAGAGCCCTAAAATAGGACTTAACCTCAAATATACCACTCCTAGTACGGATCCAAAATATCAGGTCATCCTTAACCTTACTAGTTTTAATGGGGTGAAGGAGACCCCTAAAAGAACAGCAAAATCCCTACCTCCCAATCATTAATAGATCTGGTAAACAAAATATCCCAATGAAGAACCCCATCATTCCAATTCATATTATCTGCCACAAAGCCTCTTTATCTCAGGCTATATGGTACAACATCATAAAAGCATCCTTCAAGATTGTGTCCCCACAAAATCTAGCCAAAAACGAACTTGTATCCTCACAAACGGTCTTCAACTTTACTAAATGAATTTTAACAACATCCTTGAAATCCCCCCTCAGAAAATCCCATTGTAACTTCTCAAGGCAACAAGCAACACTTACCGGAATGGGAAATAAAGAAAGGAAATAGGTAGCTAAGCTAGATAGGGTGCTCTTGATCAAGGTAACTCTGCCTCCTTTGGATAATTATAGCTTTTTCCAGCCTGCTAACCATCTCTCCATCTTTTCCATAATTGGATCCCAAATAGCCTTTTTACTCTCTTTTTTATAGGCAGATAATGAGGGATGGGGGAGGGGGGGTTCAAACCATAGACATTGGGTACCACAAAGGATGTCATTACTGTTAGGCTATTACTTGAATCCCCCAAATAGCCTTTATGGTCCATTTGGATTGAAGGGGAGGGTGGGGGAATAGAGTAGAGTTGGTCCAAAATTAGCCTATTTTTAGCAAACTCTATTCTACTGCCCTTCACTCTCCCTCCCTCCCCCCTCAATCCAAACAGGCCTTAGAGTTATACGTAGACCCAACGGTGATGCCAAATATTCCGTAGGCAAACTAGAAACTTTGCAATCCAGATTTTCAGCCAAAACTGATATAGTTGCGACCTCTCCTATTGGAACCATCTCAGATTTTCTTAAATTGATTTTTAGGCCAGACACCACTTCAGAAAAGTTTTAGAATATCAGCTGGTAACAAAAGATGCAAAATCATTTAGGGCTTCATTGCCCAACCTCTCACTGTAAACCCCTAAATATACTGTCCATCTACTGCCTTCAAAATCATTCTACTTAGAGCCCTCACCACCACTACAAAAAGAAGTGGTGATAGTGGATCACCCTGTCTCAATCCTCTAAAGCTTTCAAAAAAAATTAATACTAGGAGTTCCCATTCACCAGGATAGAGAATAAACTAGAATAAAAAACCGATAAAACTCAACAAAGAAGCAGAGAAACAATTAGAGGCCACAAGACAGGCATAAAGTGATGCGTAAAGAGTAATGCTAGGACCACCGATATTGGCACAACTTTGTGCCACAACTCGCCACATAGCAAGTTGTGATTGGTGAAGGTATGTCCCCACATGTGGTGAGCTATGGCACAAAGTTGTGCCAATTTCGGTAGTCCTAGCATTACTCATGTGTAAAAATTGAAACTTCAACCTTTTTCTTTCGATAATCATGTGAAGTTTTATTAAAAAGAAGGTGGAGAAGGAGCAAGAGTGAGAGAAAGGCCTAAAGTCCCCTCTAAACACAACCAATAATTCTTACAAGAGATGGGTTTACAACAATTAAAAAAAAAAAAAAAAAAAACTTGATCTAACTAAACTAAACTAACAAACAGTTATCCCAACAGTGAACAGAGTTAAGATAATGGCAATGTGGGAGTGGCTCATCCCACAAGAATAAGTGGAGGGCAATACCCATTTTGAGTTAAACTCTTTTCTTCTATTTTTTGGTTAATCGGGTCACAAGAACAGAGCTCAAAATATGAAAAAGGTAAAGTTCAATGAACACATATTTGACACTAACAATTTTAACTCTATTCCGACCCAATAAACAAAAAATGATAATAATAATTAAAAGTCTAGAATTGGTACAGTCCAAGTTCATTCAGAGAATTGATACATGAAGAGGCACACAATTGAATCATCAACCAAAAGAAGCAAGAGAGAGAGAGAGAGAAGTAACGAACCATTGCTCCTTAAGTTGGTGAAGACGGCGAATTTGGGAGGGGTCGTGATCATGATCAAGATCGTCGTCTTCGTCTTCCTCAATGCCCCTCCAACGCTCCAATAGCTCTCTTCTCGTCGCCAACTTCTTCGACATTTTCTCTCTACGATTTTCTTTCTTTGTCTCCCCAAACCCAACGCAAGCACAGACTGAAACTGAAACAGTGTGTCTTTCTAATCTGAGATTTGATTACAGAAGCAGAGGGTCATGACTCATGACAATGATGACATGACATGACTACATGGGACCGGAGGAGCAGCATATAGGGCTTCATTTCCGACCTCTTCTTCTTTTTCTATTCTTTTTTCACATCTTTGGGCTTTCAAAATTTTAGCTTAACTTTTGGCATAATCTTTTTTTACCTAATTTGCTAAATTCAAGTCCAAATTTAATCTTTAATTATTATACAAGCCAAGTCCAAACTTGTGTTCATGGACAAACTCCATAATAGATTTCAGCATATGTTTATACTTGTATTTGTAAAAATTTTAGAAAAAAAAAAAAACTAATTACAACTTACTCATACGTGGTTTGAGTGAAATTTAAGTTGCATACCCAAAATCTGAAATTTGGCATTTTTTAGCTTGTATCAATGTTTGACACGATTTACAAACACGACTCGAACACAACATGGGTTTTTATGGTCTAGGATTCGGCCTTAGCCGGTTTGGGACATAAAGAGGTTAATCTAAAAGCAACACAATAAAAAATGTGTCATAAGCAAGTCAACTTGGATGGCTCGCAATTAGCATGTTTGACATACTAACTTATTCGTGTCAACTCAAAATAACTCATTTACCACAATCCGTTTAACTCTTATAACAAATAAATATTCATTTTATTTTAGATTTTTTAAATACCTTTTTTATTCAACCTATATCTTAAACTTAAAAAGTAAATTAGAGAGACATAAACCATTTTATATTTTTATATTTAGCATTTGGCAAGTTTTGTAGGTGTTATACTTTTATTGAACTATGTCATCTTGAATTTGGGTTAACGTGTATGAACTTATTTTGCGTTGTAAAGAACTTATTTTGTAAATGTGTATTATATTTTTGTTGAACTATATCATTTTGAATTTTGGTTGAAGTGTATGCACTTTTTTTAGGATGTAAATAACTTATTTCTAAATGGATGGTACTACATTATGGACTTAATATTTATAGAGCACTTTGATATTATTTTGAATTTTCGGATGTTATTAATAACTTTCAAACTTTCAAATTGTATGCCCGATAGGTATTTTGATGTAATAAAGTTTGTATTAAATTTTTTGTTTATTAAATTTATAACAATATTAATCAAGTGCCTTTTTTAAGAGGGTTAAAATGATTGAATTTGTGTCAACCTAACGTGTTTAATATTAAGCAGGTTAAAATGAGTTATGTCATACTCGTATCAACCTAACACAATCCGTATATTAAAAGTGTTAAGTGGGTCGTGTCATGTCAACCCGCTTCATTAATAGATAGCATTAGGGTTGAAGGGTCATGACATAATTATTAAATGAGTGGGTTTCGGGTTGAGTCATTTAACCTCTACCTCTACCTCAACACAATACAAACATAAGAGAGAGAGAGAGAGAGAGAGAGAGAAGCAGATATGCCAATCTCCGTTTGAAGCCACCTTTCTCTATCTCAACCCAACTTGTTTAATATTAAGCAGATTAAAATGGGTTATGTCATATTTGTGTCAACCCAACACAGTCTGTTTATTAAGAGTGCTAAGTGGGTCGTGTTGTGTCAACCCACTTCATAAATAGGTCGCATTGGGGTTGAAGGATCATAACATGATTATTAGATGGGTGGATTTCGGGTTGAGCCATTTAGCCGAATATCCTTACATCGACACGACATAAACACGAGAGAGGGAGAGAGAGAGAGAAGCATATCCGCCAATCTCCGTTTGAAGCCACCTTTCTCTATCTCTCTTTGATCTCATTGCTAGAACTCCATGGCTAAAAGTGAAACCCTTTTGATTCTCTACTGCTAATTTAAATTCGAGAAGAAAGTTAGGGTTTTTGTTGGGATTAGTTTTTATGGTTTGTTAATGGTGAGTTTTCTAGAGGGTTTGTTTGTGTTTGTTGTGTGTTTGAGAAAGGGTTGGATTGAAAGGTTTAGATATAAAAAGGTTTTTTTTGGGGGGGGGGGGGGGGGGGGAAGAGAATATGGAAATGAGATATAGATAATATTTGTTCTTAATTTTTACAAAATTCTCACTTTTTGATCTTGTTTTCTCTTATTCTATAATGTATTTTATGTTTGGGAGAATAGAGACATAAAAAATGATCAAAAATACATATTTACCCCAATTTTTAATAGAGATGGGTTACGAAACTCTAACTAAGTTAAACTTAGGTGGGTAAAGTGTCAAATTTCAAACCACGAGTAGGCAACTTAAATTTCGGTCAAAGTCAAACCACAGGTAAGTAAGTTGTAATTAGCCCTAAAAAAATTATATACTTTTTTAAACTTGGTATTAAATTATTTAAACTTGTAAATAAATTTTTTTAAAATTTTTTATTATTGTTGCCTTCAAAACAAATTACTATGCTTTATAATTTATCGCTAAACATATCAAAATATGACATGTCAAATTGATTATAATTATAACTAATGGTGTCAACAAAAAGGCCAACTGCTAAACTCGTCCATACAGCTCGTCCTCAGGAAAGTAAGCCCATTTATTATAAGCTCGTCTGTTCGTTTGTACAGATGGACGAGCTGATCCAAGGACGAGTTCGTCCAAGGATTAGCCCGTCCAAGGATTCACTCGTCCAAGTCAAAGGGAAGGACGAATGTTCTTAAAGAGCCCTTCCCATACCACTTTTCTATTCCTTTTGAAAATCGTTCCTCCTTTGAAAACGGTTTTATCAACAGGATTCAAATGAAATAACCTCCAAGGCAGTTATGGAGGTTACCTCACCATCCTTCGAACTACACAACGCTTGGAGAAATAACTGCCTCAGAAAAAACTATATAAAGGCTCTTCCGTGGTGACATTAAAGGTAACTGGAGAAATTTTGAATAAAGAATTTTTTCCTTATACTGAGAGGAATAAATCCACTAACTTTGTCATCGGAGGATTTTTGGCCGGTTTCCACCGGTCCCCTCTGACTTTTGTTTGTTACTTTCAGAATTTTGCTTGTAGATCATCAGCGTCCGGAAATTTCAGCCTACTGATCCCTCAACATCATCAGTTGGCGCCGTCTGTGGGAAAGAAAATAGAATTTCATCGTTGAATTCTGCAATTTCTTTCTTTGACAAAGGGCTGAAATGGTCCGGACCAAATCGAGGGCCACCAGTCCAGGCCCTCAACAGAGCAGAGATGCCTCTAGTAACCCTCATCATGACCGTCAATCAGCACCTGCTATGCAACCTTCATCGACCCAACACATGCAATCCATGGTCGCTGCCATGGCAGAATTAACTCACCAAAATCAAGATTTGTGGAGGGAGATTAATCTCAGGAGGCAGCGGAGTGAGGCCCGTGGAGAAGAGCAAGAGCAAAGTCAGGAAAATGAAAGGAATTTTGAACCAGAAAGTCAATCGAGGGGTACTGCTTCTCGAAGGGTACCACATTTAGAGAGGGAAGTTGACCAAATGAGAAAAGCTATGGATGAAATGAGGGAGAACATGAGGAGGACAAATCATGTAGAAGATTTAGTTCACAGGACTGATTCACCCTTTACAGCATCCATCAATGGCCATCCCTTACCACCAAAGTTCAAGATGCCTTCCTTGGACTCATATGATGGCACGCGCGATCCCTTTGACCATATCGCTACCTTTAAGACTACCATGCATCTTCAAGGGGTTCCGGATGAAATAATGTGTAGAGCATTTCCAACTACCCTCAAAGGGCCTGCGAGAATTTGGTTCAGCAAGATACCCCCGAATTCAGTAAGTTCCTTTGAGGAGTTGAGCAAATTATTTGTTAACAATTTCATTGGAGGACAAAGACATAAACGTTCCTCGTCTAGCTTACTGACCATAGAGTAAGGAGAGAATGAAAGTTTACGATCCTTCATCACACGCTTCAATAGGGAAGCACTGACCGTGGACGAGGTAGATGACAAGCTATTACTGGCAGCTTTCCATAACGGGGTCAATTCTGATTTGTTCATACACAAACTTTATGAAAAAGAGCCGCAGTCCATGGCCGAACTCGTCCATTCAACCCAAAACTTTATGAACGCAGAAGACGCGATCATAGCTAAGAAGAGGAAGAGAATTGAAAGAATGGATGCAAACCCTGCACGTCACTCTGAGCAGGCCCCTCGTCCAAAGAAGGGGCAAACAGAAGATAAGAGAGACCGAGATACCAAGAAACCAGGTTCTTCAGTGCGGAATCAACAATACACCCCGTTGAACGTGCCACTCGAGCAAATCCTTATGCAAATTAAGGACGAGCCTTCTTTGAAGTGGCCGGAGAAAATGAAGGGAGATCCCAACAAGCGTAATAAGAACAAGTATTGTCGCTTCCACAGAGATCATGGGCATGACACAGACGAATATTTTGATTTGAAGCAACAAATTGAAAATCTCATTAGGCAAGGGAAGCTGAGAAATTTCCTTGGACGAGACCAGAAGGACGAGAAGATGAAGGGAAAGGTCGAAGAGTCGTCGCGACCACCACTTGGAGAGATAAGAATCATCGTAGGAGGAGATTCAACAGGACGGTCGTCCAAATCAAAGAAGACATACTTGAAAGCAGTGCAAAGCATCCAACTCTCCGGGCGATCACCAAGAGCAAGGATCACGAACGAACAAGCAGTCACTTTCACGGACGAGGATGCAGAAAGAATTCACCACCCTCATGACGATGCTATTGTCATCACTCTCCTTATTGCTGACTACAAAACTAGAAGAGTATTAGTGGACAATGGGAGCTCCGCTGATATCTTATATTATCCAGCCTTTCAGCAGATGAAGTTGGGACGAGATCACCTTCGTCCAGCAAGCTCTCCTCTAGTGGGATTTGGTGGCATGAAGGTACAACCTGTGGGCACTATTCTTTTACCAGTAACAGTGGGGGCATATCCGCGACAAATCACCAAAGATGTGAACTTTCTTGTGGTAGATTGCCCATCTTCCTACAATGCCATAGTTGGAAGGCCGACTTTAAACAGTTGGAAGGCGGTCACATCTACCTACCACTTGTCAGTGAAGTTCCCAATAGAGCATGGAGTGGGGCAAGTACAAGGAGACCAATTGGCAGCAAGAGAGTGTTACCTGGCCATGTTGGTCATGGACGAGCAAATCCAAACCATGAACATTGAAGAAAAGAGAATTGTTGTGGAACCCGCTGAAGTGTTGGAAAATGTTTCTCTAGATGAGAATTACCCCGAAAGGTGTACCAAGGTAAGAGCAGACCTGAGAGACGAAGTTAAGAAAGAACTCGTCCATTTCTTGAGGAAAAATGTTGATCTGTTTGCTTGGAGCAACGAAGACATGCCGGGTATAGATCCTAGTGTTATTACTCATTGTTTGAATGTAGATCCTTCCTCTAAGCCAATACGACAAAAGAAGAGGGTGTTCGCTCCGGAAAGGGATGCTGCTATTAAGGACGAGGTACAGAGGTTGCTGGCTGCGAAATTTATACGAGAAGTGTATTATCCCCAGTGGTTAGCCAATGTAGTAATGGTAAAAAAGGCCAACGGCAAGTGGAGGATGTGTGTGGATTTCACAGATTTAAATAAAGCTTGCCCCAAAGACAGTTATCCACTGCCACGGATTGACCAACTGGTGGATTCCACTGCAAGCCACAGACTACTAAGTTTCATGGATGCTTTCTCGGGATACAACCAAATAAGGATGGACGAAGCAGACCAAGAGAAAACGTCCTTTGTCACTAGTCAGGGACTATTTTGTTATGAAGTAATGCCCTTTGGCTTGAAAAATGCCGGAGCAACATACCAACGACTCGTTAACCACATGTTTCGTCCGCAGATTGGGCGGAATGTGGAGGTCTACGTCGACGACATGCTGGTAAAGAGTCAGAACGAGGAAGGACATCTGGATGACCTGAAGGAGACATTCAACACGTTGAGGTAATATCGCATGAAGTTGAACCCTAACAAATGTGCTTTTGGGGTATCGTCAGGGAAATTCCTTGGGTTTATGGTCTCCCATAGAGGAATTGAGGCGAATCCTGATAAAATTCAAGCAATATTGGACATGAAGCCTCCGTGCAATGTTAAAGAAGTTCAATCTCTCACCGGACGGATTGCTGCCCTCAACAGGTTTGTTTCTAAAGCTACTGACAAGTGTTTGCCGTTTTTCAAAGTTCTGAAGAAAGCGTTTAAGTGGACGGACGAGTGTCAGGGAGCCTTTCAAGACTTGAAAGCCTATCTCGTTACAGCTCCGTTGCTAAGTCCGTCCGTGGCGGGAGAAGAATTATTTTTGTACCTGGCAGTAACCCCGCACGCTGTAAGCTCGGCACTGATAAGAGAGGAAGGAAAAATACAAAAGCCGGTGTATTATACAAGCAGAGCACTGAGAGGAGCGGAAGGACGATATCCCCTAATGGAGAAGTTGGCTTTCGCACTGGTGACAGCCTCCAGAAAACTAAGGCATTACTTCCAGGCCCACGTCATCAACGTCATGACAGATCACCCACTCAGAAAGGCAATGAACAAATTAGAGACTGCAGGACGATTGGTTCAATGGGCTGTCGAGCTCAGTGAGTTCGACATAAAGTACCAACCTAGACATGCCATAAAAGGTCAGGCTCTGGCGGACTTTATTGCAGAGTTCACCCCCAGTCATGACGATGAAAGTAAGATGGAGAGCAACCAGAAGTGGACCGTCCACGTGGATGGATCGTCTACACAGCACGCTGGAGGCATAGGTGTAGTCTTGCAATCCCCAGAGGGGGGTAAACTGAAATACAAAGTTCGCATGCAATACCAAGCAACCAATAATGAAGTTGAGTATGAAACTCTTCTCAAAGGGCTGGAATTAGCCAAGTCCGTGGAAGCAAAATCAATACTCGTCCTGGGAAATTCTCAACTAATCATGGGCCAAGTGAATGGGGTGTACGAGGCTAAAGAAGAACGAATGAAGAAGTACCTTGGCAGGGTAATGAGACTTGTGAAAAAATTTGAGGAAACTAACTTCGTTCAAATCCCAAGAGAGGAGAACGTAGAAGCAGATACACTAGCCAAAGAAGCTTCGGCTAGTGAAGCCATCCAAACATGGGATGAGATCTAGTATATGCCGAGTATAGACATCTCGGAAGTGCAGCAGGTGCGGAGCAGTGGAAATTTGATGACTCCAATTGTATCATACTTAAAAGATGGACGACTTCCAGAAGAAAAGGACGCAGCAAGAAAATTAAGGGTAAGGTCAACCAAGTACGTTCTTATGGACGAGACTCTGTACAAAAGAGGCTTTTCCCAGCCTTATCTCCGGTGTCTGGCTCCGGACGAAGCAAACTATATACTCAGAGAAATTCATGAGGGAGCATGTGGCAATCATTCGGAAGCTATATCACTCGTCCACAAAGTCGTCCGTGCAGGGTATTACTGGCCAAACATGCAAGCCGATGCCAAAGCCTATGTCAAAGTCTGCAACCAATGCCAACGATTTAGCAACATTCCTAGGCAACCATCAGAATACCTAACCCCAATGACGGCCCCATGGCCTTTTGCACAGTGGGGACTAGATATTCTGGGACCTTTTCCAATAGGTGTGAGGCAAATGAAATTTCTTGTGGTTGGTATTGATTATTTCACCAAGTGGGTAGAGGCAGAACCTTTAGCTAATATCACGCAGCAAAGCGTCAAGAACTTTGAATGGAAAAATATAGTGTGCAGGTTTGGCGTGCCCAAGGTGTTGATATCGGATAATGGACGACAATTTGACAATGCACTCTTTAAAGAATTTTGCATACACTTCGGAATTCAGAATCATTACTCCTCACCCGCCCACCCACAAGCAAACGGTCAGGCTGAAGTTGCAAACCGATCCTTGCTAAAAATAATCAAGACTCGGCTTGAGGGGGCAAAGGGAGTATGGCCAGACGAATTACCAGGAGTTCTATGGGCGTATAGGACGACAGCAAGAACCCCGACAGGTGAGACTCCTTTCAAGTTAGCTTACGGAGCTGAAGCAGTCATACCCGCGGAAGTGCACATGGCCAGTCATAGGGTGGCAGCCTACCAGGACGAAGCTAATGAGGAACAACTCCGTTTGAACCTTGATTTGATAGACGAGGTAAGGACGGATGCTGAGCAAAGGATGGTAAGGTATAAAAATCTTATGGCAAGGCGATATGATGCAATGGTCAAGCCAAGACGATTCAGCATAGGAGACCTCGTCCTGAAAAGGGTTTCCTTAGCAACAAAGAACCCAGCCCATGGGAAGCTAGAACCAAATTGGGAAGGCCCCTATAGAGTTGTCAACTACAAAAGGTAAGGATCCTATTACTTAGAAGCCCTTGATGGGAGGAAGCTGGAGCATCCTTGGAATGTGGAGCATTTGAGGAAGTACTATCAGTAAAGTACCAGTCTAGAGGAGCATGAATCTGGACGAGATCAACGGTTAATGTTTGTGTGATTTTATTATTATATGTGGTTTTATTACTATTATTATGTTAAAATTGTGGACGACATTATAATTTGTGTTGTTTAAATAAAGGCATTAGATGTATGCCTCGTCTATGAACAATACTTATGTTATGAACAATATTTGTGGAATGTACATAATGTTGTGTAATTCACATTTTCCCATGCTACGTTTATTCAAATTTACCCCTAAAAAGGTTGAAAAGCTCAAGACGAGAAAATTCTCTGGGTTCAGAGATGTGATCTCAAGCTTTCCTAAAAGTAAAAACAAAGGCATGCTCGTCCGTCTAAGAAAAGGACGAGGAAAATCCCACGCCTAAAACCATATTACCAAGCATTCTCGTCCGTCCAAATAAAAGGACGAGGAAAATTCCATGCTCAAGGGAAAATTAGTCTTAAGGCATACTCGTCCATAATACGGGCCAAGTAAAACATAATACTCAACCATTCTATGGACGAGGAAAAGCATAGATGTTTTTAACTTGAGCCATCCGCTAAAAAGTTGGCCATGGACGAGTGAAATGCAAAGACAAGTCTAAGGACGAGAAAAAGTACAGACAAGTCTATGGACGAGTGATGCTTACACTACCATTTCAAGAGGTTTTTACTATTTCTCATGAACAAATCACAAATAAAGCTTCCATAAAAAATGGTTATGTATATGAAGTTTAGACGAGCAAAACAAGATACCATACATATAAAATTAAACATTCTCGTCCATGCATATGTAAAACAAAAGGTACTCAGTTGATTGTTTCAAGGGCGGACAACCAATGTCCAAACACCCTTGTTAAAAGATAAAACTTGAGTTTTCTAAAAAATCGTCCTTGAACTGTGGATGAGTCTAGTAAACTTACATAAAGGTCCAAGACAATAGACCTAATTAAAAAAAAAAAAAAAAGAGTACAAAACGTTGACATTGTTCAAGTCTGGGGGGCATTCACATTGGAGGCGTCTAGAGGGGGAAGTGTTGAAGCATCATCCTCTATGTTAGCGTCTTCAGAACCTGTTTGCAGGAGAGAGCTGGTGGCAGCGTTCAAATTAAGTTTAATGATGCTGAAGTCCACTTCAGGAAAGTTTTCCTTAGCATCCAACCTAAAATCTTCAAAACCTGCTGCATAATTGGCGTCTAGAAGATCAGTGTATTCCTTGGACGCTTTGAACTCGGTCACTGCATCTTCTTTCGCCTTGGTGAAAAGAGTACTCAGCTCGTCATTCTTTTTTTGCATGTGGTCAAGACGAGTATCCTTCTCCACCGCATCAGCCTTCAACTCCTCAACCAGGTTTTGAGCCTCCTTCAGCTCTTCCTTAGCCTTTGAAGCCACTTCAGCCCACTTTTTGGACTCGTCCTTCACTTCCTTTATCCTCATCTCCAGCAGGATTCTCGTCTTGTCCAGCCCAGTAGCTTGCCTAGACGCCGCTATGAATTTGGACATGGCCTGCAAAAACAATAATTAATCAAAGGACCTTGGAATAACAAGGACGAGACAAAAGTATGTTTACATACCTTAAAAAGATCATGAACACCAGAGTGTTCAAAATCCTTCAAGGACATGTCATAGCAGGTGTTTATATCCTCGTCCGTAACGGCGTTTTGGAAGCGCTTCCAAGCTAAGTCTTCATTCTCAATTGTGTTTGAAGGTGCTTGCTGGAAAGGCTGAGACGAGGGAGTTGCAGTCGTCTTAGACGGAGGAGTCTTGGACGGAGTCACCTCAACTGGTGTAGACGAATCCACATCAAAAATTGGTGTTGGCTGCTGGGACGAGAGGGGCTTGGGCTTGACAACCTGGGGCAAGTCATGCTTCCCTTTCTTACTTCGACGACTGGGGAGGCTTCCCAAATCCAAATTCTTGGATATGGTTTTTCTTTTCTCCCCAGCCGTTGGACGAGTCTGAGCCTGTGCCTCAAGACGACCCTCCTCAACCACAACGTCCTTTCCCTTGTTTTCCTTCAAGGTTGCCATTCCTAAAGCAAAAGAAGATAAACAAGTGAGATTATAGAAAATTGAATAAAGTCAAGAAATAATATAAAGATAAAAAATAAATCAATAATAATATATGCTTACTTTTTCGCACTGTAACTTCGTGGGCAATAGCCTCGTCCGAAGGATCAGGACCAAACCCCCACTTAAAGAGATTACGAAGATTAACTAAGGAATGAAAATTCCTATTGGAGTGAAGGCGAGCCCTATGGACGCGATCACGGTGAAACTTGCTCAGAGACGGACGTTTAGCACCTGTGAAATAAATCACAAATAAGACGATTTGGATAAAGTTAAAACGAAAAAAAAAAGGGAAAGAAAGATAAAAGAGAAGGGCGTACTTTCAGGACGCAGGTTCCCTAGCTCTCCAGTGTAAGGAGCAAAGGGGTCCCTTCCAACCTCTACAGGGTTCCCAGACCAAAACCCAGAGACGAAAATAAATTCCGTCTTCCAATTCCTGTCGGACGAGGCTAGGGACTTGATTAATCTACAATCCCTGCCCCTCGCTGTAAATTGATGAAAGCCAAGGGATTGGCTTATCTCAAAGGGTTTATAGCAAAATAGAAACTCGTCCACGGTAAGAGGACGGTCTCTACCAAACACTTCATTCCACAAAATTTGCATTGAGATGATTAATCTCCATGCATTTGGGTTGAACTGACAGACGCCCAAACCCAACTTTACCAACAACTCTCTAGCAAATGAATTTAAGGGAAATCTAAGGCCCCCCAAGAAGTAGGCTTCATAGACGCCTATTCCGAAGCGGGGATTGCAACACCATTCTCCACGGACGGCTAACCGGGGGTTAAATTCATCCAGAATCTGGTACCACGTCTTGAGGTTAGAAAGCCTTTGTTCAGATGTTTTAGAATGGATGCCTACTGCACAGCTATAGACAATCTCCTCTTCGTCTGGAGGGTTGGACGAAGGGACATTGGACGAGGTTCCAGCTCGGGAACCAGAAGCTTTCCTAAGTTCCTCTTGAAGAGCCTCTATAGGGAATCCAGGGACGCCAGAGACGTACTCCTCGTCCGTGAAACCTCCCTTGCTACTCTCATCACTACTATTACTAGAACTACAATAACTAGAGGAATCCTGATACTCGTCTATAGCCCTATCTGTACTATCGCTAGAAGAAACAATGGACGCAGACATTTTTGGGGAAAACGAAAAGGAAAACCTAAAAAAAGGGAAGGAGAGAGTACCTGACTCTAGACGCGGAGACTTCTAGACGAGGTTCTAGACTAGAGATTTCAGGAGGAAAATTTTAGAAAATGTGAAGGGCATGGGAGGGATTCCACTATTTATAGCCAAGCAAGTAGGGCAGACGAAACGACCGGAACCAATCAGAAGGAGCCACGTGTTGTGCGCATCAAAAGAATAAAACAGCATAATTTGAAACCAATGGAATCGCAACACGTGGCACATTCAAACATTAATGAATAAACATTGAAAAATAAAAGGAAGGGAAGAATAAAAAAAGGGCGTTACAAACAAATATTCCTTTGGACGACCTATGGACTGGGGGCAACTGATGGTGTCAACAAAAAGGCCAACTGTTAAACTCGTCCATACAGCTCGTCCTCAGGAAAGTAAGCCCATTTATTATAAGCTCGTCTGTTCGTTTGTACAGATGGACGAGCTGATCCAAGGACGAGTTCGTCCAAGGATTAGCCCGTCCAAGGATTCACTCGTCCAAGTCAAAGGGAAGGACGAATGTTCTTAAAGAGCCCTTCCCATACCACTTTTCTATTCCTTTTGAAAACCGTTCCTCCTTTGAAAACGGTTTTAATCAACAGGATTCAAATGAAATAACCTCCAAGGCAGTTATGGAGGTTACCTCACCATCCTTCGAACTACACAACGCTTGGAGAAATAACTGCCTCAGAAAAAACTATATAAAGGCTCTTCCGTGGTGACATTAAAGGTAATTGGAGAAATTTTGAATAAAGAATTTTTTTCCTTATACTGAGAGGAATAAATCCACTAACTTTGTCATCGGAGGATTTTTGGCCGGTCTCCACCGGTCCCCTCTGACTTCTGTTTGTTACTTTCAGAATTTTGCTTGTAGATCATCAGCGTCCAGAAATTTCAGCCTACTGATCCCTCAACATCATCAATAACCATTTGCAATCATTTGTTCATAATCACATTGTGATAGTACATCTTGGCCATTAAAACTTAATTTGATGATAACTTTCAATCTGATGATTTGATTAAGGTTTATGACCAGTCAATTTGATCGTTACAACATTATGACCATTTTGACGAAATGAAATTAAGGATCTAGTAGTCAAAATTAAGATGCCTATTTCTAAGGTAAAATTGCCTTTTTACCCTCCATGTGAGGTTAAACGCGGGTTGCAAAATGGGGTGTCAACAGTTATGAGTTTCATAGTCAAAATATTATAGTATGATGTCATTTTAATAAAGGAAATGTTAACGAATGTCCTAAGGGCATTTTTTAGTAAACCATTTTAAGAAATTTATATGGGTAAAGAAAAAAAAGCAATTAGTATATTAACAGCCTTTTCAATTTTCCATAAAAGTAGTATAAAAATTATCCTAAGATAGTTTATTAATAATTACCCTAAAGGCACATGTTAACATGACCCTTTAAATAATTTGGACAATTTAACATGTATTCATGGTTTTTAAAACCGAAACGATCAAAGAACCAAAAAAAGGTTAGGTTCTTGATTTTTTCCAATTCTTAACTGGTTTTGACTGATTTTTCTAGTTTTAGGTTCGATTCTTAGTTCAACCGGTTGAACTGGCTGGTTCGGTCTAGTTTTTAAAACAGTGTCTATATTAGCTCACTTTCTTGGAAGGATTGACCTCTTTTAAAGTTGGTAACTTTTGGAATATGTCACTTGGCATTAAAATGATAGATTTTATTAATTAAATTCTTAGTGAGATCTATAATGAATATGATAAAATTGGGCATTGCTTTATCATACTCCAAAAGTATCAAGTAATTTTTCAATTTAAATAAGGTTTGGCTAATAAACGTGTTTGACAGACTTGCAGCGGTGTGTTACTCATTAGGTGCATTTGAAAGTTGCCTAATTAAGCCCATTTTATAGTCTTCCCATGAGTGGGCTTAGAAAGGAAAACTAATTTTTTTGCTCTTTCAAACCAGACTCCAAATTTGTGAATGGGCTTCCCACGTGGACTTGGACTACAATTACATAGTAGAGAAGAAAGAGAGCGGTTGGTATTATTTTGCGGTTGTATTGGGCGGGCCTTAACATTAAGCGAACTGGTGTTGGTATGGTATCTATCTATAGATATAGATATTGTTGATTAGTGCAACAAATATCCATAATCCAATATTGTTGATTTAACATCAAACTGATCAAGACTTGAAGATGAATTGACATTGAAGTGTCCAAAACGTGCATGAAAATGGCTTGTTTGTATTGTATGTATATGCTACGACCAAAGTCAAATATATATACATTGATACAAGTGGCATTTGGAACTTTTGCTTGATGGTTACAGCACCTTCTCTTAGATAACAAGGTAAAAGGAAAAGGAATACTTCCAATTCTTTCAGCTCCTATCCTTTTTTGTGTGCAAAGAATCTTTTTTAGTGCAGCTAGTGGTCCTATTTCTATTTCTCTTCTCTGGAACATATATATATGGTAGTGGAAAGATGGAAGTATCTATCTCATCAAAGGAGAAAAAGGGTGAATCAGTGATCGAGACCCAATGCCCACATTTTTGTTCTGCTTTCCCAATAATTCTTTCACTTTCACTTTCATCATCCAACTTTTTCGTGGGGGTAAAATAAAAGACACCAAAATAAAATGTTTTTCCTGAAAGCACAAGGCTCATTCCAATTGATTGCAGACTAGTTATATGAACAGTACCGTGTTTTCTTTGACTAGACTTTACCTATAAAACCCAAAAAAAAAAAAAAAAATGGAGCAAATTCTTTGTCGTTTCCCTCTCTGTGTGTGTGTATATATATATATATATGAAATGAGTTCAAATTACACCTAGTGTAACTTCATAATAATTACACATTTTTTAAATCATTAATTACTATTAGATGTAAGGATAAAAAAACACTCATAATAATGTCATTATTACTCCGTAGGAATTAGTAATTTAAACATTAACTCTTTTTACTAAAAAAAAAAAAACTATAGCATTAACTCTCCACTGTCTTCCACGTCATCATCTCGTTCTAATGTCATTATTACACCTAGTGTGGTGTTTTTGACTTTGGTCGTAGCATATACATACAAAATTACAAATACAATACAATGTTTTTCCTGAAAGCACAAGGCTCATTCTAATTGATTGCAGACTAGTTATATGAACAGTACCGCGTTTTCTTTGACTAGACTTTATCCATAAAACAAAAAAAAAAAAAAAAAGGAGCAAATTCTTTGTCCTTCCAATATATATATATATAGGGAGAAAATTGTCCTTGGGTATGATCATATGAAATTCAACTATTTTAACAAAACCCTATTGAATCATATGAGTATCATGATGACTTGTGTCACTATATATACTTTAAAAAATATATATATATATATAGATATATTATTTATTTTCTTGGCTTGAAGAAAAAGAGACTTTGGCTGCTGACTTCTTCAAACTTCATTAATGCCCATCCTTATTAAATTCTGTCAATTTCCAAGTTTTTTCTTTTTCTGTAAGGTCCTTCATCATTCGAGAAGGCGCCTTTATTTATTTTGATGGAAAGCCGCCTTTATTTTAAAATTTAAATGAAGGACTTGTTGATGAATGATGATTCTAGCTTCTTCTTTTCTCTTCTTTTTTTCTTTTTAATTGATTCCATGGTTGTCTGTCTATTACAAAATTGACTTTAAAGACTATCTATTAAGTATTAACCCTTCTCTCATCCAAACATCCTCTTTTTTTTTCTTTTTTTTTTTAATGAAATCGAGACATCCCTTTAATCATTATAAATATCCAACTTTAGATCAAAATAAAAATGAAAAGGCATAACTCTTCCCCCCTTGTTGATCTAAATCCCATAGGAGAATTAGATCTAAAAATGATCATATTCCAAAAAGGTTCACGATTATCTTTTAGGTGCTCATTTAAAATTTAAAATTGAGTAAACTGCTGATTTAGTGTTTGATAATTTTTAGGAAAATTATATCAAGTGTGTTAATTTTAATATAAAGTGTGCTAATTGAGATATATTTTAATACAGAGTGTGCTAATTTTTAGGAAAAAAGTTTATCTGATAGTTTTTTTTTTTTGAATTTTGTTGAATTATAATTTTAACCCTATTTTTTACTTTTTAAGAATGGATTATCTAATTAAATTCTATACAAAGAAAAATCAATTCTATACAATCTAATGGTATCGGAGAAACCAAAACTAGTAGGAATATACTATCAGTTCCCTTTGATAAATGGATAGAGTTGAATCAATTCAAAGAATGATGCAATTTTGTAATGATTTTATTTATTTTTAATAATTAGATAGTTACGAAGGATTATAAATGATTTAAACCCTCGATGTTTTTATTAGAAGTATAAAGAGGTTTTAGTTAAGCTACAAGTTGTTGACATTTTGAAATCAATTCTAAAATTTGAAATTTGTGCAATTCCTTGATACCATTATTTCAATTTAAGCTTTATATAATAAGTACAAAAAAAAAAATGACAATTAATAGAATATTAATGTAATTTTTTAATTTAAATTTAACTATTGGTAGTGAAATTACACAGGAAAGAATTTTTAAAAAACCAAAATTTAGGATTTAAAATTGAGTAAATTATGGGTATTTTTGATATTTTATGAAGATATAACTAACTTTTTGAATCCTCTTAATTTATAAATAATAGATAAAAGGAGAGAATGACAAGAGTATTTATAAACAAAAATAAGGTTCTATAAAAAAAAATGTAACTTTTTTTTTTTTTTTTTTGAGAAGCAAAATGAGGTAACTTATCCGTTTGTGGAACTTGTTACCAACTATGGGTACTTTTATATCAAAAATCTTGTAATTTAATTGTTAACCTATTTATATTTCCGAAGATGAAGTCAAAGATTCAAGTTCCTTCCCAACTCTGAAAGTGAGAATCTATTTTTTTTTCACTTTTCAATCTATCACCAGTCACCACCAAAAAATAAAAAGCATTGGTCACAGAGATTGAAGTAGACACAAACACAAACACAAACAAAACAAAAAAACAGAGCACCCCCACCAAAACACACGGCCGCGGGCAACCCTCCAAAGTGCATTTAACTCATATATGTCGTCAAAAAGCAAAAAACTCCTATACCAAAATTCCAAAACCCTCCAAAGTTGAATGGAGAAGTATTGGTAGCAACCATAGGCAAAGGAAAAAAAAAAATCTCACATACCCATCTCTCTCAATGACCCAAAAATCCTCGTCTCATTCTCAGGCACGTCATTTCTTCGCAATTACCTTGTTTTTTTTTTTTGATGGAACACAATTACCTTGTTTGTTTGTTTGTTTGGTTATTTCTCTCTCTGTTGTTATTTTATATACATAGACCATAGTCATAATGTGTATATGAGAATCCATCTATAACATCCCTGCCCCTGCCTCTGCCTCTGTCTCTGCTTATTCTTTCTGGGAAATTCCCATAAAAATTTATTTTATTTTTGCTAAAAATTTTAAAATAAAAAAAATGGCATTTGAATCGCAGTCTCTGAAGAAGAAGAGCTATGCTGATGCTGGGATTTCTGGAGAGGTGTACAGTATGGTAATGATGCTTCCCAAAGAGCTTGAAATGGAGAAAGACACCAATTTCGACCTCAAATTTCACGTTCCTGACCTTGGTCGTGCCTGCAAGGTTTGACTCATTCTCACTTCTCTATTTTTCTTATCTGGGATTTTTTTTTTCTTTACTTTTCAGTGTTATTGGCCTATTTGCGGTGCTTCAAGATATTCTGGATCGTTTCAAACGGTCAAGAAAACAAAACCCATTACTTCAAATAGAGCAAAATGTGAAAAAGATTGCTACTTTTTTATTTTTTTTTTCTCTCTCTCTCATTTGGGGATTAAATTTATTTCCTTTTGTTAGGGTTGCTGAGAAAACGTAAACAAGTCCTGGAAAGAAAGTTTAGATCTTTTTGTTTTTTTACCTTGACTCCTTTTTGATTTTATAGAAAAGAATGTTAGAAATGGTTGTATTAGGTTCACTGCAGTATATCTTTTGCTAGAATCAAACTTTCTGCACAGATATAAAAAATATAATTTCTCCTATTTTTGGTTTTGAGGTCTTCAGATTGTTTATTCCTTTTCTATTTATTTGCTGCTGTAAATTGCAATTGACCATGTTCATGATCTTTTGCTTATGTGATATCTAGACTGTATCAATTTTTTTGTGGTGACCACCCAAACATGAATTATATTTATAAAAAAAGAAAAAGAAAAACGATGCTTACAGTTCTAATTAAAAGTGTCATTATCCAGCATCACTTATAGTAGTTATGGAGGACCTGCTGTATTAAGTATCATTAGAATAACCCAAATTTGATAATGTGACAAAAAATCATACAGCACTAGAGAATAAGTCTAGGATTTTTTCATATGGGCTTGAGGGGCTCTTGTACTTCATCTTCCATTTCTTCATGGACTTCCTACTATTAGAGTATCCAACCTAAAAACTTAAGCTTTTCAGTATCCAATCCAACAAGTGTAAATACCAGGAACTAAGTAGACATTTCACTGATGTGGAATTTCCCAACACTATATCAGGCTCAACAGAAACCAAAACAAAGACAGACAGCTTGATGACTAAAAAAGAGAAACAGGCTTGGCATGTGGATTCCCAAGACTATCAAACCGCAATCTGATACCTTGTTAATATGTCAAACCCAAAAATCTAAGCTAGTATGTGGAGTAGCTAACTAGTACACATACCCATTTCCAAGCACAAACTTACTGATGTGGATTTGCTTAACACCCATGGTAAGATAGGTGACTACATGACCAAATAGTCCTAAATACGCCTATCTTTTCCTCTACTGATTATATCCTTGGGTTTTCCTTTAACTTCTTATATATGAGTTTGACAACTGGATTGTTTAATCATATCTGTCTCTGGGTATGGTTTTCTTGTCCCATGGACATTGGAGCTTGTGTTACATGGTTTTTGGTCAACTTTTTCATAGTATTACACTTCTTTTTTTGACCAACTGATTCCCCCCTTCTCATTAAGGTTGGTTTTGGCATTTCATTTTGGGGCTGAAAGAAAAATAAATTATTATTTTTTAATGTTTTTTAATTGGTTCTATCACATTGACATGCTTTGATGTAATTCAGGTTTTCTTCAGGACTAGAGAAGTCGGTGAGTTTCTTAGTGGGGCTTTAGCAGGGGCTATGACCAAGGCTGTGCTTGCTCCTCTTGAGACCATTCGGTTGGCTTTGCTTTCTACTTACATGCATTTCTTATTTCATGAAGTAAATGTATTTGTCATCACATTTAATATTTCTTGTTTACTTGCTCAAATATCTACAAGCATTGGCCTTTACCTACCAGTTTAAATCAGTAATAGAAAATGTGCTTAATTGGAAAAGGACACAACTTCCCAGGCGTACTCAACAGTTAGGCTTATAAATAAGAATATTGGCTGTACATATCTTTTCTTCTTGTTGTGTAATCTGTCTACTGCTTGAAAATCTTGTAAAACAATGCATCCTATGTTGAACAGTTGAAGGCAACTTGGGTTCATAGGATAAATAGAGTGCTCCTCTACCAACACACCATCCCTTATGAAGCTGATTTGACCTGAGGTGGAGGCCAAAAGACTTAAAAACAAAGTAGAAATTACACTTTACCACTCCAAACTAGACTCCCCGATTTCACTTTGCACCATAAACTTTGGATTTCCATCCAAGTTAACAAACTTGAAACTGGGGAACAATATGTAACAAGGGTCATAGTTTAGGGTGCAGAACGTGTATTCTAAAAGTTAAGGGTGCAAAGTGTAATTTGGGGTATAGTTTATAGTGGCGGAATGTAATTTCCTCCTATAATTTTTATATGATGTTTGTAGGGGGTTTAAGTCTTTATTCTTTTTTACTCTTCTCGAATGGTGTCTTGTTTTACCATCTTTTTCTTGTATGTCCCTTCCTGTGTTGCTAGATCATTGTAAGTTGGTTTCTTGATGTTTTTGCCTTTTTGTACATTTCCTATGTACTCGGCTGTGTGTTTTTAATAAAATTTTTATGTGAACTGGGGGCTTCTTTCTATCTTGCTTGAGCGCTGTGGATTTTCTAATAAGTGGAGGCAATGGATCTCTTTTTGTATTTCTACGGTTCGCTTTTCCATTCTCATTAATGGTACTCCCCATGGGTTCTTTGGAAGTTCTAGGGGGTTGCGGCAAGGTGACCCTTTGTCCCCCTTATTATTTGTGTTGATTATGGAGGCAGCCGGTAGAATGTTGGACAAGGCTATCCATGAGGGTCGTTTGTCTGGCTTTAGTGTTGGCGCTTCTTCTGGAAGATCTTTGATGATCTCCCATCTTCTTTTCGCTGATGATACTTTGATTTTTTGTGATGCTAATATTGATCAAATTCTGATTCTTCGTATGGTGCTCATTTGGTTTGAGGCTGTGTCTGGTCTGAAGGTAAATCTGGGTAAGTCTGAGCTAGTGGCTGTGGGGGCTGTTCATAACATGGATCTTTTGGTGGCTGTTTTAGGCTGCAAGCAAGGTTCTCTCCCTATGAAATACTTGGGTCTTCCTTTGGGGGCAAAATTTAAGGACAAGTCTATTTGGAATCCAATTCTTGAGAGGATGGAAAGAAGATTAGCAGGTTGGAAAAAATTATATCTTTCCAAGGGAGGTAGAGTCACTTTGATTAAAAGCACTCTCTCTAATCTTCCTACTTATTTTCTTTCCTTATTCCATATTCCTGCTTCTGTGGCCAACCGTATTGCTAGACTTCAGAGAGACTTTCTGTGGGGTGGCCTAGGAGACGAGCCCAAATTTCATTTGGTTAAATGGTCTACAGTTTGTACTCCGCTCACCTCAGGTGGGCTGGGGATTAGGAACCTAAGAACCTTCAATGTAGCTTTATTAGGGAAGTGGTTATGGAGATTTGGGCAAGAAAGGGATGCTCTTTGGCGTCAAGTGATAGAGGTGAAGTATGGTTGTGATTGGGGCGGTTGGTGTTCTAGCTCTTTCTCTACTCCTCATGGAGTTAGCTTGTGGAAAAATATTAGAAGAGGGTGGCACTCCTTATCTCGGTTTATTCTGTTTGAAATTGGAGATGGATCAAAAGTTCAGTTTTGGCTTGATCGTTGGTGTGGCTCTTCTCCCCTCGCAGATCGTTATCCTGACTTATACAGAATTTGTTGCAACAAAGAGGCAAGTGTAGCGGATCTTATGAGGTTCACCAATGGAGTTCTCCATTGGGATTTTCAGTTTTGTAGGGGGGTTCATAACCGTGAATTGGAAGCTTTCTGGAGCTTCATCAATTCCATTTATTGCACCCCTGTTAGGGGGATCGGGGAGGATAAGAGATGTTGGCTGCCTTGTAAGAGTAAGGGTTTCACGGTCAGTGCTTACTACCATCTTCTTGTTGGCCATAGTGAGCAGTTTTTCCCTTGGAAAAGCATTTGGAAGCAGAAGATCCCCTCTAGAGTGGCTTTCTTTGTTTGGACAGCAGCTTTGGGGAAGTGTCTGACTATTGACAACTTAAGGAAAAGAAAGGTTTGCATTTTGGACTGGTGTTTCATGTGCAAGTGTAATAGTGAATCTATTGACCATCTTTTCCTTCATTGCCCGGTTGCTTTGGAGTTGTGGGATATGGTTTTTGGGTTATTTGGAGTTTGTTGGGTTATGCCTTTCACTGTTGTTGGGCTTTTAGCTTGCTGGCAAGGTCGTTTTGGTCGCCATCGTAATGGAGATCTTTGGATGGTTGCTCCTCATTGTTTGATGTGGTGTGTTTGGAAGGAGAGAAATAGTCGGTGTTTTGAAGACAAGGAGCGTTCCATGCCTGATCTCAAGCTTCTTTTTTTTAGAACCTTACTTGATTGGTTTTCTGTGTGGAGAAACCATCCTTTTTCTTCTATTTTGGACTTACTTGATTTTTGTAATGTTCGTTTTTGATTTGTTCGCCCCTGTATACTCCCTGTGTACTTCGGTGTTCCTCTCTTTTTGTTTTCAATGAATCTTATTACTTATCAAAAAAAAAAATTTTTATGTTACTTATAAAAAAAAAAGTGATGGCTTAGTGGTGATGATACCCTCTGTGGTGCTTGATGTCGGTGGTTTAGAATGGTCTATTATTTTGGCATTTTACATTCTTGTTTCTTTTTGGCATTGGGCATCAGGTCTATCTAAATACATGTCTCATCAGTTCTTTATTTGCTACCTCAGTCATGTTCCCTTTTGGCCTTACCCTTACAGCACCTTAATTTTCTATCCACTTTTGTTGTCAAGTAATAAATTCTTACATGGAAGTGTGCATATATCTGAAATCTTTTATGGCTGATTACTTATAAATTCTATGACCAATCTGAAGTGTTTATATGGATGTATAATTTCTTGATGAGCTGTATGGCATATGCTACACACCCACATCCACATCCACACGTCTGTATGTTAAATATGTACTATGGTGTATACAATACTAAACCAGTACACACAGTTGCAATAGTCACTGACTTACATCATCAATGACCAACTTACATGCTGCATAAATCGGTGACTATTGCAACCCATGATATCCATCCATGTCAAGCTTGGTGGTTAGAGGATGTTTTAAGGCTTCCTTCTCCACACTAAACTTCTTAAGATACATGAACCTTAATTAAATTATACATTTTGAAATGTTTGTAATTGTTACCAATTTTATAATAACTATATATTAAAGCGTTAAAATATTCTGATTTGTAATGTGTAATATTCAGGACGAGAATGGTGGTTGGTGTTGGATCCAAAAACATTGCGGGTAGTTTCTTGGAGGTGATTGAGAAGCAGGGTTGGCAAGGATTATGGGCTGGCAATGCAATCAATATGGTCCGTATAATCCCTACCCAGGCAATTGAGCTTGGAACGTTTGAGTGTGTAAAACGATCAATGACATCAGCACAGGAGAAATGGAATCAGGAAGAATGCCCAAGATTGCAAATTGGTCGTTTCAGTTTGAAGTTTTCTCTCTCCTGGATTTCTCCAGTAGCTGTGGCTGGTGCAGCTGCTGGAATTGTTAGCACACTTGCTTGCCATCCCCTTGAAGTTTTGAAGGTATTTGCACTATGGGATCCAGTCATGAAAATAGAAAATTGAGTCTAGTCAGACACATCTTTTATGTTGTTCGCTTTTGATAAGTTCTTTTATATTGTTTTTGGACTTTAAAAATTTCATCTTCCATCTGTTATTTCTCATAACAGAGATCTTTGCTGGTCTATTTACTTTGTACTTAATGATGATGTCATATATCCGTTAGGTTCTTTTATTTATATTTTACAACTACATCTTTTTCGGTTGTATTTATAGTTATCTTTTTACAGGATCGCTTGACTGTCAGTCCTGAGGCATACCCTAGTTTAAGCGTTGCAATTAGTAAAATTTATAAGGATGGTGGGATTGGCGCCTTTTATGCTGGTATCTCACCTACATTGATTGGAATGCTTCCATACAGTACTTGCTACTATTTCATGTATGAGACATTGAAGACATCTTACTGCCAATCAAAAAATAAAAAGTCTTTGAACCGTCCCGAGATGCTCCTGCTTGGAGCTTTTGCAGGTGAGAAATATGGCTTCAATTATGTCTTTTATTTTATTTTATTATTTTAAAAAAAGAATATGACTTCAATAGTATCATATGGTATTTATGAAAAATATCTCTTGGTTTTCTTCCAATATATGTATTAAAGCTTAAAACAAACTCATTCAATTATTTTGGATAAAGGTAATGAGAATCTGACATCCTCACTCCCCAGTCCCTAATTCTCTCTTTTCCCATCCAGTTGGTAATGAACAGTTTCTTTGACAATGTTATGGATCAATAGCGTGTGATTGATGTAGTACCTCCTATTTTGAGAGTGGGAAGATCTATCCTTGACAAGTATAAGAGACTGTTGGACCAATTGCACCATTTGAGAGCATATTATACTTTGTCACTGTATTACTTTTATGTGTTATTCTTGAAAGTTTACAATCTACTCTAACCATGTCGCTTGTCAAAGAAACCAAAATGATAAAGATAAGCTTGTGTTTTGACCATTGATTATAATTAGATCATCACTCTTAAATAATTGGACTTTCATACACTTTTCCAGGTTTTACTGCTAGCACAATTAGCTTTCCATTGGAGGTGGCCAGGAAACGATTAATGGTGGGAGCTCTACAGGGTAAGTGCCCACCCCACATGGCAGCAGCACTTTCAGAAGTCATCCGTGAACGAGGTCTGTTGGGACTCTACAGGGGGTGGGGTGCTAGTTGTTTAAAGGTCATGCCATCGTCTGGCATCACCTGGATGTTTTATGAAGCTTGGAAAGATATATTGCTTGTTGGAAGAGGTCATCTATGACAACATCTAGCATTACCCCACATAAGTTCATGGTTATGTTTGGGATCATTTATTTAAAAATTACAAGGTGGAAGGAGTAGACTAGCATGCTAAAGTCGCTTCGTGGTTTTGACAGTCCTGAGATATAACTTTTGCCTTCCTAAGGCTGGGGAAGTTCATGGTTTTCGGGAAGGGCTTCCCCATGTTGTCTACACCATTGTTACTTCTGACAGGTAAAAAAAAAAGAAAAAAAGGAAAAAAAAAAAAGAATGTGAGCTTCAATTTTGGTGCCCGTGAGATCAAAAGTACTAATAGGCTTTTTTGTATGAGTATAAAAGGATGTTTTACCATATTTGTTGGATTTTTGTCTTCCTAGTTTGCATTTTCTTGATGCTTGGCGATGTGGCTTAGACCACCCAACTTCTACTAGACTTCATATGCCAAAGACAAAAAGGTAAGGCATCAGCGCATGGTATAGAACTCGATCACTGCAAGCGATTACTATAAAAGAGTTGAGGGAGGACTCCGAAGAATATTAATAATAATTAGTTAAAATAAAAAGAAAGCTTATCATTAGGAGATAGATATGATTATGCACATCCACTTCTTGTTAACAACAAAAACAAGACAACACCTCTCTCCTCGCCCCTTCTTTTCTTCCCCCATTTATTTTAAATAATTTTGTTTATAAACCTTAAGGAATAATAATGTGGATCCAAATATAAAATGTGATTGAAGAGGTGTGCATGAGTTAAGTTGCAGTTATACTTGAAATCAACTTAACCTCCTTTCTTTCTCAAAAAAAAAAAAAAAAACTTAACCTCCTTTGGGTTAAGAAATCTCTAACCGAAATTAAACCCATGACAACTCTATCAATCAACCCAACTTGCAAGAACTTACAACTTAGGGTGTCACGTGTGTGTGTGTGTGAATCGTAGGTGAAAAATAATAATTAAAAAATATTTTTAAAAACTGTAAATAGAAAATCTTTTCTAATTAAATTTGATGTAATTTAATTCAACTTATTAACTAATGAAAAACCAACAAATGCCAAAGATTTGAAATACAAAATCTACCCTTAAGATTTGAACAAATGCCAAAGATTATTTTTTTTTTTTTTGTTAATAACTTGTTAGTTGGGAGATGGGAGATTTAAACCCTAACACTATCTCAATTGACACCACCAATAAGTTAAGCAATTGAGTTACAAAGCTCTTGGCAATATAAAAACTTTTCTAAAGCTATCACTTTGCTTCCTAAGCACAAACATCACTTAATATTGTTTGAAAATTTTCCTATTCCTCTTGCTTATTTCTTCATTTGTAGCTGCTATATACCTACCATTGGCTAATCAAACATTCTCTCACGGATATAATTGCCATAATGCAATCACTGAGCATTCTCATCAGGTGTGTCAAATGTGCCAAATGCCAAATATTTGGCACATTTGACACACCAAACACAAAAAACTGACCCCATGAGGTGTGCCAAATGCCAAAAAATTTGGCACACCGCTACAGTACCGTCTCAAATATGAGACGGTACGGACATGAATGCTATAATTTTTTTTTTCTTATTTTATTCACTGAATCACTTTTCTCTCTCCTCTCTGGTCTTCATCTCTTCGTTGCTCCTTCCCTTCTCACTTTCATTTTTTTTTCTCACTCTCTTCCTATCTCCGTCTGCAACAGCTCCTATTCCCTTCTCACTTTCATTTTTTTTTTTCTCACTCTCTTCCTCTCTCCGTCTGCAACAGCCATCACCACCACACTGCAACTTTCATACAGAGACCGAGATCCGACCCGATTCATACCGACGAGGCAGAGATCAGCGATACCGAAGGTGGTGGGTTGATCGGGTTGTGGGTGTAAGGTTTGGCAGCGACAGCGGGTGGGTCTGCGGTGGGTGGGTGTGTGGGATGCGGTGGGTCGGTGGTGGGTTTTGTTTTTTGTTTTTGTTTTTCTGTTTTGGTGGTTGTGATTCGAGTGGCTGTGGGTTGATTCGAGTTGCTGTGGCTGTGGGTGCGGCGGTTGTGGGTTGTGATTCGAGTGGCTGTGGCTGTGGATGCGGCGGTTGTGGGTTGATTTTGGTGGTTGTGATGGGCTGATGTTGGTGGGTGCGGCGGTTGTGGGTTGATTTTGGTAGTTTTCTTTTTTTGTTTTTTCTGGTGGGTGCGGCGGCAGTGGTTGTTGGTGGCAGTGCTGGTTGTTGGTGGTAGTGCTGGGTGTGCCGTTGTTTGTTGTTGTTGATTTGTTGAAGATGATGAAATATTATTTAAATGTTATTTTGAAAATATTATTGTTGTTGAAAATATTATTTTAATGTATAGAATTGAAGAATAGAACATCTGATAAATGGTCCTTGTCGAAGCTCCTCCCATTGGCATTCTTCATAAACTTCTTAAACTGCCTTGTAATGTAGGACTTCATCTTGGAATCTTCATCATCGGAAGACTCATCTGTATCACTGCTCTTTGCCTTCAAGGCCATGCTCTTGCCTTTGCTTGACTTGCTAATCCTTGATAACCTTAGCTTGTAGGTTTGTAAGTTCCCAACCAGCTCAGTCAAAGGAATTTTATCAATATCCTTTGATTCTTCTATTGCCGTAATCTTGGCATGAAATCTCTCAGGTAGAGATCTGAGCACCTTCCTTACAACCTTGGGTTCAGGGATGGTTTCCCAAAGATTGAAGGCTGAGTTCACTATGTCTTTAAGCTTGGCATAAAACTCATCAAACGACTCATCCTCCTCCATCTTAGTCTCTTCAAAGTTAGTAATGAGCCTCTATAACTTTGAATCTTTGACAACCTTTGTTCCTTCATAGGTTGTCTGGAGGATGGTCCACGCCTCCTTAGCAGTTTCAGTTGAGGATATCTTCTTGAACTCCTCATTGGTGACTGCGCTAAATAGGGCATTCAACGCTTTGCTGTTGAAGTTTACCGCCTTGATCTTGGCTTCATCCCAATTGGTTGGCGCTTCTTTTGGCTTGGTCCAGCCAATCTCAACAGCTTGCCACACCTTCTCATCTAAGGACTGCAAAAAAACTCTCATGCGTACTTTCTAGTAGGCATAGTTAGTCCCATCAAATAAATGAGGTATTATTAATGATTGTCCTCTATCCATGACAAACAAGGGTCAATGGATCAACACAGCAAAGATTAAAACCTAATCAGAGTGTGCCTACTCTGATACCACTTTATAGGCTACAAACTGAATGACCCCTTTGTGATTAAACAAATTAATTAACTAGCCAAGTTATTAATTAATCAATTTATCATGCAATTGTGTGGCAGCACAAACAAATCACTAAATAACTAAATATGCAGCGAAAATTAAATAACACGGTAATTTGTTCACGAATGGGGAAAACCCTAACAGCAAAAACCCCATCGGGTGATTTTCAGGTCACTACTCCCGAAACTCTACTATTATCAAATCAAGCGGTTACAAATAAAGGAATCCCAAGTACCTTATCAACCTACAGTTGAACCCTTACCCCAATACCCAATTGGACTTGATCTGTAGTGACAATTTCCACCTTTAATGCACGGCTCACAAGTACGTGACTAACCAGATGCGCGGATCCCAGTACACGACTTTAAACACCAACTTAGAAAGAGAGGTTGGTTGTAAAGTTCTTCAGTTCATCCTACACGATGAAGATCAGGAAGATGCTTGGTCACAAAACCCTTTGATGCAAATACACAGCAACTTCTTCAGAGAAGATGAACTAGGTCAAGAACTTCGTCTTTGATCACAATTTGCTTGAACAAGGATTGCTCAATGCTTTTGCAACTTGTGTCTTTTATGACGGCTCTTAAAACAATTCTTTTATATGTTTAGGGTTAGAAGAAAAGAATGCCTAAAAACATATTCACGGATCTCAAGAAATCAAATCAAAAAATCTGACTTTTTAATTCTCGACAGATAACAAGTGTCGAGGAGCTATCGAGCAGGTGTCGAGCTTTAATGATTTTGCACTTCAGCTTGTTTTTCTTGGACAAACTTGATGACTTCAACACTTGATCTTGAAACCTTGTTTCTTGAAGTATTAAAAACACCTAGAACTACCCAATTACAAGTAGAGTGCGTTTTGTCAAAGGATTAGCCAATTTACATAAATAAGTATGACATATGTTCTTAACATGTGAACCACATATGTCATAACACTATATATACCCTCATTACCCACAAATGTAAAATAGGCCATTCAAAGAGAAAAACTCTAGATAGGTTTTCTGCAACATACACACCCATCTTTTAAAGAGAGAGCTACTCATCCTTAGTGAGAAATCTTTCTAGCCTCTTCTCCTTCCCTCTCCCACTTTTATACCATGAGAGGAGATTTGTACCCAAACACAACCCACACTTATTCAGAGTGTAGAGAGTGTTTTGGAGCTTGGGATGCTTTAGGGATTTGCCAAAAGAAGCCGATAAGGCTTAGCGGATGCAATCGAGCATATTGCAGGATCTAGAAAGCTAGATAAGGCACTATTCCGAGAAGCCTTGTTGGAGTAGGAGCTTGGAGGGTTTAGGTGTATTGGGTAGATTAGGCTTGGAGGGTCTCTTGCTATTCGTGTATCCTAACTTATTGTCTAGTGGATCGATTTATCGCTTAAAGGGTAGCGGAGAGGTTTTTCGCCGAGTTCTTCGGTTTTCTCTTCGATAACACATTGCTGTGTTATCTTGTGTTTGCATCTCTCTTCTCTTACTCTTGTGCTTTACTTTTATTGTTTGTTGTTCATATTTATGCACTAGAGTAGTATTGGTTGATTGCGCTTCATTTACTCTTGTTTCTGCACTTAGATAAGTTAGAGTAAAAGCAATCTAGCCGTAATTTTTAATTGAAGGTCTAAACAAGCTCTTGTGTTTTAACACATTTTCGAGGTTTCAATTGGTATTAGAGCAGTTACACATGCTTTTGTTTCATAACCTAAGTGTGATCCTTGATCCCATGTGTGTTTTGCCATGCATAGTGTTTTGTATGCTTTTATGGATGTTTTGGATGTTGTCGAGTGTAACATGCCATGTGTTTGTGAAAATGCCTCTATGAGTGTTAATCCTCAAAATTGTGATGACATGTTACATGAATCTATGGGTGTTGTTGTTGATATTCAAAATGTCAAACTCTTAAAGAAAAAGGCTAAGAAGTTTCATAAGAATTTCAGCAAATTTAGTTGTGAAAATGATGATTTGATTACTAAGCTCAATGAATCCAATAAATTGGTTGAAAAGTACAAGAAACTTGTTAAACATTCTCTTCAAAAACTAAAGGAGTTTGAGTTTGAATATGGACTTGGATGCTAAACTTGTTTTGTCTAATAAACTTGTTGATGAGCTAAAATGTGAAAATGAATCTCTTAAGATGCATGCTAAGTGTTTGATTGCTGAATTTATTGCCAAAAAGGATGAAAATATTTGTTGCAATCATGTTGTGGTACCTGATTGTGTGCCTACTGTGTATTCTACCTCAAAGGACAAATTAGTGTATATTCCTCCACACAAAAGAAATCAAAAGGTGGAGAGAAAGGCTTTTAAGTCAAAGCCTTTGTTTAGGTCTCAACCTAAGGTTATGGATGGATCTAAGTGCCACCATTGCGGTGTGATCGGTCATATAAGACCTCAATGCTCCAAGTTGAAAAGAGAACAAAACCATGTTGCTAGATCCCTTCCCAAAAAGCCTAATGGACCTAAACACATTGTTTGTCACCATTGTGGTGCCTTTGGTCATCTTAGACCTCATTGCTCTAAGTTTCAAGATCTTAAAAGACTTAAAAGAATTAAAAGAAAAGAGAAACTTAAGCTTTTTAGAAGTTGTGCTCTACAAGCTAAACCGGATTTGATAGAAAATGGTAAGTTGTTTAAGAAAGTTTTTGATGTTCTTACCTCCTTGTTTATGCGCATCTCTGGTTCTCATTCTTCCAACTTTTTTCTCACTTCTCAAGAGAGACTCAATCCAAACAATCATTCCGTTTGGATAAGGAAGGGTTCCTATGGTTGAGCTTTTACTCTTTTAGTCCTTGATCTAATTCTTTTGATCTTTGTAGGACCCTTCATGCATTAGATGTTTCATTGTCATGCATTTATGCATCATGCATCTCTTTATATGCATTGTTTTGTTTTTGTGTTTGATCTTACTTTTATGTCTTTGTTTTGTGTGTGTTAAAATCCAAAACTACATAAAAAGTGAAAAATTCAAAAAGTTTGATCGTATATGTTTGAGCACATATCACATGTGAGTTTGGCCTAGTACCTTCGTACTAATGGCGTAGTGCATTTACGAGCTTAGCTTGTTTTGTATGCACATCTATCTTTATGGAAAAATCTTGAAATCTATGTGTAACTGTTGTAAATCGATCTTCAAACTTGTCATGAATGATTGGTCAATAGTTTTGTTGGTTTTGATACATGCATAGACTTGTGCCTATCTTCACACACTTTTTATGTTTTTCCCTAAAGAGCTCAACAAATGTAAATCTCAAAATGAAAAGAGATAATGAGCTGCAAAAGCCATTGCACATACTAGTATTTGACTAGGAAAAAGGAAAAGTGACTTTTTATTGAAATGTATGGTGCTCAAAAAGCCAAACGCTTATTCTCAATATTGAAATATCAAAAATTTCAAGCACCGATCTCAAAATGAGATGTACTGGTCAAAAATGATCAAATGTTATGATTTGTATAGAAGCCAAATGAAAAGTTTCTAAGTTGTGTAATCATTTTATTGTGGGAGGTCATATATGTTCACTTCTATAATTGAGATAGACCACTTGACTTAGTACTAGTTGTGTATGAGTTGATTGAATTGATCATTGAAGTTTCACTCTAGACTAAAGACTATTCCACATTTGATACACACACACAACACACAAGTCTAATATTCAATGAATGTCTATTTCATTTGTATGATTGTACATGTTCAAATATGATGTGTGTGTACTCAACCATATATGGATTAAACCAAAAAGATTTTTGTTCTTTTTGTTAGCTTTTGAAAGTGATTTGTATCACCCATGTTTTTCAAAAAATTTCAAGTTGTTTTGGTGTGAAAAAATATGTTTTCTAAGTGTTTTCGTGACTTATTTCATGTGTAAGCTCAACTGAGAGTTAAATGGTCCAATTCTCAAGTTTTTCAACTTTGGACAGAGAGTTTCGCGACTATTTCGCAAGTAAGATTTACCTGTGAAAATTTTTGCAAGTAAGCTTCCCGCAAAAATTTCCAAATCAGCTTTTTAAAGGGCATTTCGTTAGACATTTGTTTTAAACTTCTCTCATCTTCTCCTAAACCCCTATTTTAATGTTTCTACATCAAAACCCAACTAAATTCAATATCTAAGGTAATCTTTAATTCTTTTCATTGATTTTGATCCTTAGATTATGTTTTTGGGGATTTATGTTCATAGTTGGGATTTTTTTAAATGGGAGTTGGAAAACTTATTTTTTATCAATCTTTTTGATTGGGTCTTGTTTTAAATGGTGATTTTCTTTGGTTGTTGGCCCCTTGTGGCAAAAATAACATGTTTGTAGGCAATATTTTCATATGTTTATGCATTGTTTAACATACATTTGTAGTGTGTGCACTCTATGTATTTGATAAAATGCCCAAATGGCATTTTCTCGTTGTTTTGGACTCCGATGAGTACCAATTTTTGGAGATCATCATTGTTAGGATTAGTGCCCTTAAATCTTATTGTATAATGCTATGTATATATGATATTATATATGATTTAATGTTGTGATTAATAAATTTTTTTTATTATTATCTAAAATAATGGTAATATGAATATTTTGACATTATCATATAGTCTATGAGATGCATAGTATGTGATTTATGTGAAAAATCACAGAAAATATAAATCACAAGTTTTTTGTAAACTTAGAATTTTGGTTCGTAGTCGGTGATGAAATTAGGCATTTTATTTGCAAAGACTATAATATATCAACTAAGATGATTTGTCTTGATCATGGAAGTCGAGATTTATAGTTGATATGTTGATATGTTTTAAGAGTTAAGACATATTGAACTGGACCGCTATGAGATTTATTATTCTCCTAATGACTGTCAAATAAATAATAAATCTCACAACTTTTATTCACATGAACTCTTAATCCTGAGAGAATAGTGGACCTGATCATGAAGTGTAGGTTACTTTGATATATCAGGAGTGAGATCTAAAGTAACGGTCAAAACCTCAGTATGTTGGGCAGTAACATTTAGTGTTGATGGAACATATATTCTCAAGATAGAATTTATAGTCTCTTAACGAAGATATAAAATATTCCCTTAAGATAAGTTTAATGGGTTTGTTATTTAAAATGTTAGGCCTAACTACTTTAGTAAATAATTACTAAAGTATATATTTATGAAATTGGATTTTATAAATATATGATGAATAACTTAAAGGATTAAATCAGGTACTTAAAGATTAAGATGTAATAATTTACAAAGTGGCAGTCTATATTTATGACTTTGTATTACTATGAATATTTAATGAAGAGGTTGCATATACAATAAAGTCTTGGGATATAATTTATTAATAAGGTCTGGAGTGCAATTATATTTATATAGTGGTATTAAATATAATTAATGATAACTTTGGACTTGTCAAGAGTTGACAGAAAAGTCTAAGGCCCATTGGAGCTAGTGTCTTATTTGTTCCCTTTTGGTCCCACTCCAAGCCACATATTAAAATATAATTGGAAATACTCAAAAGGCTAGCCCAATTAGATAATCAGTTATATGGAGAGAAAAATACAGAATTTGTAAAAATATATGAATTGGTATGCATGTGAGGGTTGGACTCTCTTTGATTCTCTCTAGAACATACACATATAACTGATTGTGAGACCACACTTCTTGGGCATCAAGTGGAATTGGAGTAAAGATTGAAAGTCTTCTCAAGAACTTCTAATCTTCGGTTTTGAATTTCACCGCTTCAAGGTACACTCTCTTGTTCTTATATTCTGATAAATTCGTTAATTTTCCGCTGCATACGTGCATATTTCCAACAAATGGTATCAGAGTGGTCTTCAATTTCCAATTTGTATAACATGTTTTGTGAGTTTTGGAATTAGAGATAATAGTTTCATGTTGTTAGAAGATTATATATGTATTTAATTTTCTGCATGGTTGTCGAAACTACGGTTTGATGAAAACTGATATTGATGTTATTTAAATTTGAATTTAAGTATATTAAATTGAACTTTAAGGCTATAGCATTAATGGAATTCCGTTTTGACATCAAATTTTATCTATCATGTTCATATGGTGATTGTTTATTCATGAAAACCGTAGAAAACTGTTCAGATCTTCCTTTTAAAAATTGAAAATACGGGTTTTTCGCGAGTTAGCTTCTCGCGAAATTACTCGCGAAAAATGCTTCTGAAGTACAAAAATTTTTGTGGGTAAGCTTTACTTACGAAACAGTCACGAGATAATAGCGAAAGTTTCTATCTGGATTTTTTAGTTTTCACTATTTTGCCTTAACTCAATTTCGCGGGAAGAGCTTAGTTGTGAGACAGTAGCGAGACAGTAGTTAAAGTTTTTGTTTGAACTTTGTGTTTTCACTATTTCATTTTCGCGGGAAGTTCTTAGTCACGAGATTCTCACGAAAATGCCATTAAAGGGAATTTTGAACTTTTTCCAAGTGTTTTCAAATGTATAAAGTGCAAGGCTGTGTGTGATTGGTTTACACATGTTTACAAAATAAAAACCTTTAATTTAAAACATCTAGTGGGAGAGAGATACAAGGGTTGGATCTCACAACCTCCATTGTCAGTTCATAGTAGTGTGAAATATATACTTTGTCTTTGCTTCGAGGTTAGCATTCCATGCGGATATTTTATTTCATGGTACCACAGGATTGAATTTCTTGGTTTATAGTGGTTTGATCAAACACCTTGTCTTAGCCTCGAGCTTTGCATTCCATGCGAAGGGTGTTTTGTATCATGGTACTACAAAATAAGCCTGTTAAGGGGATGAAATGTGGCTACACATGATTCTAGACAATAGTATACAATAGACTAAATATTATAGTATCCTCTATGCTGAGTTCTTACTATAATTATTTAGAGGCCAAATGTATAACGGCATATTATTAGTATTTGATAAGAGTTATTATGATAGCATTAATAATGAGAATAGTTCTCAATCAATCATAGTATTTTATATTCACTCTATGCTGAGGGATATTGAATATGGGATTGAGTTGTCGTTGCATATATTATATTATGGTTTTTTAAGGTTCCATGCTATATGTTTATATGTTAAATTGAAAATGTCCAGTTTACTTATAATATTCATGTTTATTATTTTCAGATTTGAACATGGCATCTTTTAGGCCACTTGTTACTATTCTTAATCAAAACAAACTGACTGGATCCAACTATGTTGACTGGAAAAGAAATTTGGACATTGTTCTTACTGCTGAAGAGCACAAGTATGTACTTACTCAACCATGTCTTAGCTTTCATTCATTAGATGCTCCTCTTGAGGAAAAATAGCGATATGATCGTTGGCAGAATCTAATGAGATGGCCAAGTGCTACATCCTAGCATCTATCTCAAATGTTCTACAGTATCAAATGCAAGACGTAGAACTAGCTTCAGACATAATGTTCAGTCTGAAAGAGATGTTTGGTGAGTAAGGTTGTTCTACAAGGCAAGAAACCATTAGGCAAATTTATAATACCAAAATGGCTGAAGGCGGTTTAGTGAGGGAGCGTTGTCTTACAATGAACTCTAATCTAAATACATTAGAGGTTTTAGGTGCTAATATTGATGGAGAATCCCAAGTGGATATGATACTCTAGTCACTACCGGAATCATTCAATGAATTCAGACTTAATTATAATATGAACAAAAAGATTTATTCTTTGTTTGAATTAATGAATGAATTGTTAGTGGCGGAATGCATTCTTGGCACTTCTAGTGTTGATGCTAATATGGCTGAAGCTTCTATTTCTCAACCTAAGTTAAAAGACAAGGGTAAGAAGAAGAAGAAGAAGAAGAAGAAGAAGGACTTCACCAAGCAAGACCGTAAACAAATTGCCTTAGGGGTTGCCGACAAAGGAAAGAAGATCAAAGGAAAATGTTTCCATTATGGTGAGAAAGGACATTAGAAGAGGAATTGTCCAATATTTAAGGCTGCCAAGAATAAAGGTATGAAAAGTTCATTCCTCCTTGAAATATGTTTAGTGCAGAATCCCACAGATTTTGATGTGTGGATTTAGGTTGTACTAATCATATCTACAATTCTTTGTAGGGGTTCCGGGAGACTAGAAAGCTTAATCAATGGGAATTGTTTCTTACTATGGCTGATGGGAGCAGGATTCTAGTTGTAGCTGTTGGAGTATTTAATTTATGCTTTGAGTCTAGAGTTTTAATATTGGAAGACTGTCTATATGTACCTAATGTTCGTAGGAATTTAATTTCTACAACTTATTTAGGTAAACATGGATATTGTGTTATCCTTAAAGACAATGTTGTAATAAAGAAAGATAAAGTGTTTATCTGTTCTGGCAATATTGTGGATAGTCTTTATATTTTAACTCTTGATAAGTATGAATTATATCATTCTAAATTAGATAATAGCTCTCATGTGAAATCATTAAAGAGAAAGTTTCCCTCTACTAGTGATGCATATCTTTGGCACTTGTGTTTGGGTCATATTAATTCAAACAGAATTCAAAGACTGATCAAAGATGGTCTCTTAGAGCCATTAGATTTTGATGATTTTTCAGTTTGTGAATCTTGTTTGAAAGGTAAAATGACCAAACGACCTTTTAATGCAAAAGGTAGAAGAGCACAAGATTTGCCAGAACTAGTACATTCAGATGTATGTGGTCCTATGTCAATCCAAGCAAGAGGTAGCTATGAGTATTTCATTACTTTCACTGATGATTACTCTAGATTTGGTTATGTGTACCTAATGAAATGGAAGTCCGAAGCCTTTGAAAAGTTCAAAGAGTTTAAAGTTGAAGTTGAGAATCAATTGGGTAAATGCATAAAGGCCATTTGATCTGATCGTGGTGGCGAATACCTTCTTGGGGATTTTAAGGATTACTTAACTGAAAATGGGATTGTATCCCAATTGACTACACCTAAAACTCCACAACAAAATGGCGTAGCAGAAAAAAGGAATAGGACTCTTTTAGATATGGTTAGGTCCATGATGAGTTATTCGACTCTACCAATTTCCTTTTGGGGATATGCCTTAAATATTTCAATGTATCTTTTGAATTTAGTACATTCGAAGTCTATTCCTAAAACACCTGTAGAGTTATGGAATGGGTGTAAACCTCGTATGAGACATCTCCATATTTGGGGTTGTCCAGCATATGTGTTGAAAGGAAAGTCTGACAAGTTACAGTCTAAACCAGAAGTGGTATTCTTTGTAGGGTATCCAAAAGGAACTGTTGGAGATTTATTCTATAGTCATAAAGAGAATAAAGTATTTATTAGCACAAATGCCAAGTTCTTGAAAAATGACTATATGAATGAATATACTCCTAGAATTAGAGTTGTGTTGGTTGAAATGAATGAACCTGTAAATGAACAACCAATAGATCAAACTAGGGATGATGTGGTTGTATCAGATACACCACAAGATACTACTCATGAAATGTCTAGTACATAGGTACCTCGTCGTAGTGAAAGAATTGTTCGGCCTACTATAAGATTTATAGGTTTGGGAGAAACTTTTGAAGTTATCTCAGAAGAGGTTGAATTGGATCCTTACACTTATGAAGAGGCAATGAATGATATAGATGCACATCATTGGATCCAAGCTATGAAATCTGAATTAGATTCAATGTATTCCAATCAAGTTTGGGATCTTGTAAAGGCACCTAACGGCATTAAACCTATTAATTGCAAATGGGTTTACAAGAGGAACAGAGGGATAGACAGAAAGCTTGAAACCTTTAAAGTAAGGCTAGTGGCGAAAGGGTATACACAAAAAGAAAGTATTGATTATGAAGAAAATTTTTCACTAGTAGCAATACTTAAATCTATCAGAATTCTCTTATCCATTACTACTCATTATGATTATAAGATTTGGCAAATGGATGTCAAGACTGCATTTCTTAATGGCAATCTTGAAGAGAAAATCTATATGTTGCAAACAGAAGGTTTCATAGCAAAGAACCAAGAGCATATGGTATGCAAGTTGAAAATGTCCATTTATGGACTTAAACAAGCATCTAGGTCATGGAACATCAGATTTGATCAAGCAATCAAGTCATTTGGTTTTGAATAAAATATTGATGAACCATGTGTGTACAAAAGACATCGAGATAAAGTAGTAATGTTCCTAGTGCTTTATGTTGATAATATTCTACTCATTGGGAATGATGTAGGGGTAATGTCATCGGTAAAGGTTTGGTTGTCAAGTCAATTTGATATGAAGGACTTGGGTGAGGCTAACTTTATTCTAGGGATCAAACTTTGACGAGATCGCAAGAATAAGATGTTAGGTTTATCACAAGCTGGATATATAGATAAGGTTCTAGAATGGTTTAACATGCAAAACTCCAAAAAAGGATTGCTTCCTTTTTGACATGGAGTTCCTCTGTCTGATAACCAAAACCCTAAGACTCAAGAGAAAGAAAATATTATGAGACAAGTTCCTTATGCTTCTATAGTAAGAAGTCTCATGTATGTGATCAGTCGATATCAATCAAATCCAGGACCAAAACATTGGCAAGCTGTAAAGTATATTCTCAAGTATCTTCGAAGAACAAGAGATTATATGTTTGTTTACCAGTGTGAGGATTTGATTCCCATTGGCTATACAAATTCATACTTTCAATCGGATCTAGATTTTAGAAAATCCACTTTATGATGTGTTTTCACCTTGGGAGGTGGAGCCATAACTTGGAAGAGTGCCAAGCAATCTTGTATTGCAGACTCCACCATGGAAGCTGAGTACGTTGTTGCTTATGAAGTAGCCAAGGAAGTTGTATGGCTCAAGAAATTCCTCTCTGATCTTGGTGTAGTAAGAATGGAGCAAGTTCCCATTACATTGTTTGCAACAATAGCGGAGCGGTTACACAATTCAAAGATCCAAGGAATCACAAGAAATGAAAACACATTGAGAGAAAGTACCACATCATTCGAGACATCATTGCTCGTGGAGATGTGGTGGTAGCAAAGATTGAAAGTGCAAATAATCTAGCAGATCCCTTTACCAAAGCCTTGCCTTAAAGGACTTTCGAGTCACATTTGGAGAGAATGGAAGTTAGATTAGTACACAATAGTCTTTAGGGCAAGTGGGAGATTGTTAGAATTAGTGCCCTTAAATCCTATTGTATGATGCTATGTATGTATGACATTATGTATGACTTAATGTTGTGATTAATAAATTTGTTTTTATTATTATCTGAAATAATGTTAACATGAATATTCGGACATTATCATGTAGTCTATGAGATACATAGTATGTGATTTATGTGAAAAATCACAGAATATATAAATCACAAGTTCTTTGTAAACTCAGAATTTTGGTTCGTAGTCGGTGATGAAATTGAGCATTTTATTTGCGAAGACTATAACATATCAACTAAAATGATTTGTCTTGATCATGGAAGTGGAGACTTTTAGTTGAGATGTTAATATGTTTTAAGAGTTAAGACATATTGAACTAGACCGCTATGAGATTTATTATTCTCCTAACGGCTATCAAATGAACAAAAAATCTCACGACTTTTATTCACATGAACTCTTAATCCTGAGAGAATAGAGGACCTAATCATGAAGTGTAGATTGTTTTGATATATCAGGAGTGAGATCTAAAGTAATGGTCAAAACCTCAGTATGTTGGGCAGTCACATTTAGTGTTGATGGAACATATATTCTCAAGATGGAATTCATAGTCTTTTGACGGAAATATAAAATATTCCCTTGAGATAAGTTTAATGGATTTGTTATTCAGAATGTTAGGCCTAACTAATTTACTAATTAGTTACTAAAGTATATATTTATGAAATTAGATTTCATAAATATATGATAAATAATTTAAAAGATTAAACCGGGTACTCAAGAATTAAGATATAGTAATTTACAAAGTGGCAGTCTCTATTCATGACTTTGTATTACTATGAATATTTAATGAATGGGTTGCATGTACAATAAAGTCTTGGGATATAATTTATTAATAAGGCCTAGAGTGCAATTATATTATATAGTGGTATTAAATAGAATTAATGATAACTTTGAACTTGTCAAGAGTTGACAGAAAAGCCCAAGACCCATTGGAGCTAGTGTCTTATTTGTTCCCTTTTGATCCTACTCCAAGCCACATACTAAAACCCAATTGGAAAGATTCAAAAGGCTAGCAGAATAAGATAATCAGTTATATGGAGAGAAACATACAGAATTTGTAAGAATATATGAATTGGAATATATGTGAGGGTTGGACTCTCTTTGATTCTTTCAAGAACATACAAATATAACTGATTAAGAGACCATACTTTTTGGGCATCAAGTGGAATTGGAGTGTAGATTGAAAGTCTTCTCAAGAACTTCTGATCTTCGGTTTTGAATTTCACCGCTTGAAGGTACACTCTCTTGTTCTTATATTCTGAAACTTACATAGTATATGTTATCAATTATGAATGAAGTAGATCCGTTAATTTTTCGCTGCATACATTCATATTTCCATCAATCATAATTATTCATGTTTATCATATTTTGATTATTGGTTGTGTGTTTTATACACTTTGCCTCTTATATGCTTACTCATGCATTGGTCATGCATCTCACACTAGATGCACACTAGATTCACACTAGATGCACCTTGCTGCACAAACTTTAACACTTGACATATTTTTGCATTCACTCATGCTAGTTAAGTTTTTTTGGACTCTTTTAGCACATATAACATGTTCTTGTGTCTATGTCATGCCATTGGTGTACACCTTGTTCCATCATCCCTAACATGTCATGTTTACTTTATACTTTGTAGCATTATGTCTTTAAGATGTTTTGTCTTTCGTTTAAGTTTTATTTTCTCATTCATCTTGCACCCCTCATGCATCATACCTTTGCTCATATCTTCTTTTCTTTCCCTCCTTTCTCTTAATTGATTTGTCTATTCATGACAAAAAGGGGGAGAGTATACCGGTGTACTTCGTCATTTTTATATGATTCATGTGCACATTCGTAGGGGGAGAAAGCCATAGGGGAGATGCATATACCAAGGGGGAGAAGATTTTTTTAAGGAAACTTTGTTTTGTTTGTTTTACTTTATGCTTGTTTTTTCGTTGCTTTATGGTGCTTTAAGTAATTAGTATCTATGCTTTGTTGCTCTCTTCACATCATGCTTATGTGTTGGACATGCATTCATCCTTATGCTATTGTGCCTTATGGGTTGCATGTTCGGACGATCATTTGCTTTGCTATATGATCATTGTGGTCATTTTCATATGACTGTCATGTATTTGATCAAGTTGCTCATTTTTTTTACAACATGTTTACTTGATCGTATTTTACTTGTTACATTATACTTGTTCTTTTATCACTTGATTTACCTTGAGGGCCTAATGTGTTTTGTGCAAGTGTTTCAGGTTACAGTATACATGTTCCAAGTTCATAACAGCTTCTAAATTTAGGTGTGAGTGAGTTTTACCATTGTTCTCAAACTCATGTTTAAGTCTAGAGTATATTATAGGGTGTTTTGTCATGGAATAGCCAAAGGAGGAGATTGTAAAGTTGTGATTTACAATTATGTTTTATGTTGGCTTTATTCCATGATAAAAAGTGTTGTAATTGCTTTAATTTTGTTCCTTGTATTTTGTGGGGTTTTATTGTATTGGGTTTAGTATTAAGTTGGTGAAGACTCAAGCTTAAATGAAGAATCAGTGGATTTCACGAGAAGTTCGTAAGAAGCTAACCCGCGAAAGAGCCACGTGAGGAGCACATGACTGGAAGCTGAAGAGTCGTGCCAGGCTGTCGTTTTTGCGAGTGTTTCGTGGGTAAGGCCTTCTCGCGAGGTAATTGCGAAACATTCTGCCTGAAAGAATTTTAAGTGTGACTTTCTTACCCTTCACCCATACTATATATACCCTCATTACCCACAAATGTAAAGGAGGCCATTCAGAAAGAAAAAACCCTAGATAGGTTTTCTACAACACACACACCCATCTTTTAGAGAGAGAGAGAGAGCTACTCATTCTTAGTGAGAAATCATTCTAGCCTCTTCTCCCTCCCTCTCTCATTGTTATACCTTGAGAGGAGATTTGTACTCAAACACAACCTACACCTATTCAGAGTTATTAGGTTCTAAAGACTTAGGATTTAATGTATTTAGAACTCTAATGTGTAATGTTGGCAAACCATGATCAAAACAATATGGTTAGTCTTGTTTAGGCTTGCTCAAAGTTGATTAATTATTGTAAAGTTGGAATCGAGTGGCTGCAGAAGTCTTTGTGACTTTCGGCCTGGCTCGATCGATTAAAGAATAGACTCGATCGATCGAAAGTCGGCCAGATTGTTTTTTCTGCAGAATTTCCAACTCAGCCCTACCTCATTAAACGTTTAGGGTTTTATGTTTTTGTCCTAGGTATTTAAGCAAAATCCTAGCCATGTTTTTTACAGTTGTTCCTATTGTATTGTTGCTCATACTATTCTGTTTTGTGTAAATCTCTTGTGAGATCTAAAGGAGATTTCCTTTACACAAAACTTAGGATTTTCAAGGTAGAGATTATTTCAACATCTTGATGATCAACTCGGTTGCTGCTATTGGAGCTTGTATCTTATTGGAGAATCCAAGAAAGAAGGAGTCCGTGGATTCGGAGCTTGTACGTGGTCGTGTCAGTAAGTTCTACTGGTTGGTAGTATTAGGAAGTCAAGCGGGGAGCTTGTAAGTCCTTTTGTATGAACTTCGATTCTTTCATAGTGGATTCAGGTTTACCTTGAGGATAGCTAGGTTAAATCCTTCCCAGGTTTTTACCGTGTGGTTTCCTAGGTCATCATATCATTGTGTTCTTTATATTTCCGTTGCTTTGCATGATATGATTGTTTTGTGTTAACCTAGATTCAAAATTTGGACTAAGTAATCACTTGGCTAATTAACTAGGTTAATCCAATTGTTGTTTTAAGGGGTCTAAAAACCCATCAAGTGGTTTCAGAGCAGGTAGCTCTTTTATTGTAGATCTTTTGATCTCTGAGCTGATCCTTGACCTTTGTTGTCATGGATTTTTGGAAAATATTTTTGCTTGTATATCAACTTGTCTACTTGTTGTCTTTACCTTTTATTGTCTTTGTTAAATCTTTCCTTGAGTATCTTGGTATAATCATATGTGATAAGAATTATTTATGCTATACTGCTTTAATCGCCTTAAAGGCACGTGATTCTTGTCTTTGGTATTTGAATAGTGGTTGTTCCAGGCATATGACAGGAAACAAAGGTTTATTCAAAACACTCTTTGAAGGAAAGATTAGGACAATCACTTTTGGAGATGGAAGCAAATCTGTGATCAGAGGCATTGGAACTGTGGATATTCCGGGATTGCCAGTGTTTAAAGATGTTTGGTACGTTGATGGACTGAAGGCCAATTTACTCAGCATAAGCTAGATTTGTGACAATGGATTAAATGTTCTTTTCACCAAGTATGAATATGAGATACTTGATGGAGGAGGTGACTGTATGTGTGTTGGTGTAAGGACAGCTGACAACTGTTATGGCATAACACCAAGTGTGAACAACAAGTGCTTTAGTGCAAAGATTGATCAAGTTGATTTGTGGCATCAACGATTGGGACATGCCAGTCATAAGCAGTTAGAGAAGATTTCCAAATGTGAGGCAGTTATTGGTTTGCCTAAGTTTGAGAAGATAGATAAGTGCATTTGTGGACCATGTCAGATAGGTAAACAAGTGAAATCCAAACATCCGTCTGTGACTAGTGTTCAAACTTCAAGACCTTTAGAGCTACTGCACATTGATCTCATGGGTCTTGCCAAAGTTCAGAGTTTGGGTGGAAAGAAATATATTCTAGTTGTTGTGGATGACTTCACTAGATATACTTAGGTTGTGCTTTTGAAAGATAAAGCTGAGGCTCCTGAGAAGATAATACATCTGTGCAAGAAATTGCAGGTTGAGAAAGATACTATGATAGCCAAAATAAGAAGTGATCATGGAAGAGAATTTGAGAATACCAAGCTGGCTACTTTCTACAATGATCAAGGCACTCATCCAGAGTTCTCCTCGCCCAAGACACCTCAAGAGAATGTGATTATGGAAAGGAAAAACAGGGTTGTTTAGGAGATGGCATGGGTTATGTTACACAACAAAAAGTTGCCAAAATCCTTCTGGGGAGAAGCTATCAACACTGCTTGTCACACACTTAATCGAGTGTATTTCAGACCTGACTCCAAGAAAACTCCCTATGAACTCTGGAGAGGGAAGAAACCTGTTGTCAAATATTTCAGGATATTTGGCAGTGACTGTTACATTCTACATGATAGAGAGAACCTAGAAAAGTTTGATGCAAAAAGTGATAAAGGATACTTTCTATGATACTCTTCTACTAGTAGAGCTTATAGAGTGTACAATCTGAGAACCAAAACAGTCATGGAATCTTCAAATGTTGTGATAAATGATGAAGTGTGTTCAGAAACACTGTCAAAAAGCACTGCTCTTGGTCAAGATAAGTCTCTAGAAGTTGATGATTCACTTCCTGCTGAGTACGTTGGGAAACATAGTGAGGAAGAGCTGTTGGTGTTAAATGATACAGTTTCAGTACCATCAAGTTCAGAACCATCCACTCCGGTTCGTGAAAATCAACAGGTACAAAGTGAGCTCAGTCCTCCATCTGAACAGAAAGGTACCTCCACATCTTTAGTTAAAGGTCCATCCTTTAGAGTGAGATTGAATCATCCCTCCACAAATATATTGGGTAGTCTGAATGATAACAAGAGAATGAGATCAAAAGCCTTGAATGTGATTACTCACTCATGCTATCTGTCTCAATTTGAATCGAAGAAGGTGGATGAAACACTTCAAGATGCTGATTGGGTAAATTCCATGCATGAAGAACTTCATCAATTCATTTGGAATGATGTGTGGGAACTAGTTCCTAGATCGAAGAATGTAAATGTGATTGGAACTAAGTGGATCTTTAAGAACAAATCAGATAAACATGGCACTGTGATCAGAAACAAATCAAGACTTGTTGCACAAGGGTACACACAAGTGGAAGGAATTGACTTTGATGAGACTTTTGCACCAGTAGCAAGGTTAGAATCCATCCTGATACTGTTCGCCATAGCTAGTCATCTAAACTTCAAGCTGTATCAAATGAATGTCAAGAGTGCTTTCTTGAATGGGATGATACAAGAAGAAGTATATGTTGAACAACCTAAAGGCTTTGTTGATCCTTACAGACCAGATGATGTCTACAAATTGAAGAGAGCTCTCTATGGGTTGAAACAAGCTCCTAGGGCTTGGTATGACAGATTGACTACATATCTCACAAAGCATGGATTCAAAAGAGGATCTGTAGATACAACTCTCTTCATAAGAAAGGATAAGACTGGTTTTGTTGTAGCTCAAATTTATGTTGATGACATTGTTTTTGGTGCTACTAATGATTCTCTTGCTCATTCTTTTACAAATGAAATGAAGGCGATGTTTGAAATGAGCATGGTTGGTGAACTGACTTACTTTTTAGGATTGCAGGTAAAGCAAACAGAGTCAGGAATCTACATCAATCAAGCTAAATATGCAAGAAATTTAGTTAAAAGATTTGGCCTGGACAAGGCTGCTCATGCTAGAACACCGATGGCTGCTAATGCAAAACTAACAATTGATCCATCAGGTGAGTCTGTTGATGTTACTTTGTATAGAAGCATGATAAGATGTCTTTTGTATTTGACTGCTAGTCAACCTGATATCTCTTTTAGTGTTGGTGTTTGCTCTAGATTTCAGTCTAATCCAAAGGTTTCTCATTTAAATGCTGTTAAGAGAATTATAAAATATGTAAGTGGAACCTGTGATGATGGATTATTTTATAGCAAGGAGTCTAATTTGTCTCTTGCTGGTTTTTCTGATTCTGATTGGGTTGGGAATGCTGATGACAAAAAAAGCACCATTGGGGGGTGTTTTTATGTAGGAGCCAATCTTGTGGCTTGGATGAGTAAGAAGCAAAATTCTGTTTCTTTGTCCACTGCTGAGGCAAAATATATTGTTGCTAGGAGTTGTTGTTCTCAGCTCCTTTGGATGAAAAAGCTTTTGAGTGATTATGGGATTTCTCAAGACACCATGTTTGTCTATTGCGATAACTCTAGTGCTATAGATATATCTAAGAATCCTGTTCAGCACTCTAAAACTAAACACATTGAATTCAGATATCATTTCATTAGGGATTTGGTTGAAAAGAAAATTGTTGTTCTTGAATATATCCCTACTGATCGTCAAAACGCTGACATCTTTACCAAACCGTTTGATGGAAGTAAGTTTGAGACACTTCGTCAAGTAATTGGTGTGCTTCGGTGTCCCTAGTTGTTTTTGGCTTCCTTGGTCCTTGTACTTCATTGTTCTGTTCATCTGTGACCATTGTTCTTTGGTTTTTGTGTTTTTTTGTTCTAGGATTTGCATTGCATTACATTCATGCATTTTATTCTAGGATTTATTTGTTTTCTCTTTTAAAAAAATAAAATAAAATAAAGGGAGAAGAGGAAGCAAAACTATGTTTGACACTATTTTCCTTGGTTTTTGAAAACAAGGTTGGTCAATCTATCTATACATATCATGTCTTGTGTACCTTGTTTAGCTTTGATGAGCTTATTCATTGCACTTTACTAGTTAAAGCTTTGTAGTGCATGTTGTGTGGGAAAGATGTTTATGGTGTTTATCACTTTGTCTTAATCTTGAAGTCACATGTTATTTAACTGTTGGACTTGATCCTTTTGAGAAAGGCATAAATAACCATCTCACCACTGTTCACTAGCCAATCATGAACACCGTAGTGTATATCATAAGATTTTGTGCTCGAGAAAGTGTAACACATGCATAAAAAGAACATAAGGTGTAGCCTCGGTTAAATCTCATAATTAAAATTGGTGTGTACTATTAGGCTTTATGCCAATTCACTTAATTAAAACTGGTGTGTACTATTAGGCTTGATGCCAATTCACATAATTAAGAGGCAAAAATTCAAGAAATATAAATGATTGCAAGCTTTTGTTCTAAGAGATATGGGAGTTATATGATATAACTCTTTTGGTGATAGTCTCTTTTAAATTCTATGTAATGAATTGTGTAGATTTTGTATTTAATTGCTATTCACATATCACCTCACATGTATCTTAAGTTTTTGCTAGTAGCACACACTACATAAGTTACTCTTTGTTAAACACTGTACATGTTATTGTGTGTGTTTTTAGTCTGACCAACCAAGTTTGAAAATATCTTGAGAATTATGTACAACATATTTTTTTTGCCTGAGAATTTCAAAAGGAGAATGATTGAAATTGGGATTAAAATTGTTTTTGAAAAAGCATTCCATTACATCTCATACTCACGCATTATTGTTTCATTGATTTTAATGCTTTAAGGAGTTATTTTCAAAAAGTGGTTTAAGTTTTTCAAAACTGTAATTTTTCTCAAAATACTGTGAGCCGCTGCCTATTTCGATCGATCCAACCTGTTTTTCGATCGATCGAAAATACTTAAAATGCTTTTAAGAGTCTTGAAAGTTCACACAACTACAAAAACTCATCTACAAGTCTCCAAACTCTACTCTCCCTTTTTGTGATGGAATGTCAAAGGACAATCACATGCCATCATCAAAAAGAGGTGGTGAGGGTGAACGAAGATGCGCCAAATTAGCTCTCAGAGCACGAATCTCATCAAGCAAGTCCACCAAAATCTAACCATAAGCCGCCTGAACGTTCATGACAGTTTCCAAGGTACAACGTACATCAAAGTCATCCGAAGGAGGTAGAGGAACAGCAGCAGCATCAGCACCGGCAGGATCAAGAACAGCCTCACGAGTAGGACCTGTAGAAGAAGAAGGAGGGGGTGCGGTACCAGAAGGCTCAGACCTATAGTGTTTAGAGCCAGCTCGAAGATGAGCAGCCCTCTGTCTAAGAAAAGACGCATCTATGGGAGCAATCATATGGACGGGCACAGAAGAAGGGAAATCATCTAGACCAAGATGAACCAAAATCCAATGAATGAAGATAGGATGGACAAGAGCATAAGCGGTAGATGAACTCCTATAAACTTCGTTCAAAGAACAAAGAAACAAGTGAGGAAAACTGATAGGAGCATCAATGACAAGAGCATACAAAAATATACACCACTCGAGAAGAATGGTGTGAAGATGAGAAATGGGCGAAAAAGAATGACACGCTATCCTAAAGAAAAGATAGATAGTCTCAGGAAGCTCAGCAGTGGTGATCCCAGGATCAGAACCCCACTGGATAGAAGACCCAGTGATGTAAGACATGACATCACTCAATAAAGGAGACTCATCATAAGGGTAGACAAGGTGCTGGACTAAAGGTACCCCTGGAGCATCAGCCACTACCGTAGGAGTAATGACATACTCTACGCCTCGTATCCAACTCTTAACTAAAGTGTTGGAATCATAGACGCGGATAAAGATGTTCGAAAAGAACTCTCTAATCAGGGTAGCAGGAGGAGGAGGATCAGAAACATCCAGCAAAGGTAACCAGCCCCGTTGCTCAAAATTTGCCCTAATGGCAGGATTAACCTCATCTAAGATAACAGAACGCTCAGCCCAAATTTTTCTCTAAAAGTTCAGCTTCTCAAAAATCTCTTGGTTTTTCTCACTCGGAAACCTCTCACGGTTAACAAGTAGTTCTTAAATTTTGGGGTTTTTGTTAGAAACCCTATGTTCAAGCCAATTTTGTTAATCTAACCTTTAATTAAACTTCATTTTTTACTGCATTAGAACATGCATCATGACATTTTAATTGTTCATGCATCATATAGTTATTTTTTCTATTTTAGTAGTCTGCCCTTGGATTTTTTTTTTTGTTTTCTTCTTTTGGTTCTATTTTGTGTCTCTGTTCTTTCTTTAGTATCATGCCTAAGAAGACTAGAGCCCGTAGGTCTGTTCCCTCTCCTTCTCCTCCCCCACCTTCCTTTGACCGTGAGAGGTTTCCAAGTGAGAAAAACCAAGAAATTTTTGAGAAGTTGAACCTTCAGAGAAAAATTTAGGCTGAGCGTTCTGTTATCTTAGATGAGGTTGATCCTACCATTAGGGAAAATTTTGAGCGTCGGGGCTAGTTACCTTTACTGGATATTTCTGATCCTTCTCCTCCCGCTACCCTGATTAGAGAGTTCTTTTCGAACATCTCTATCCGTGTCTATGATTCCAACACTCTAGTTAAGAGTTGGATACGAGGCGTAGAGTATGTCATTACTCCTACGATAGTGGCTGATGCTCTAGAGGTACCTTTAGTCTAACACCCTATCTGCCCTTATGATGAGTCTCCTTTGTTGAGTGAGTTCATGTCTTACATCACTGGGTCTTCTATCCAGTGGGGTTCTGATCCTCAGATCACCACTGCTGAGCTTCCTGAGACTATCTATCTTTTCTTTAGGATAGCGTGTCATTCTTTTTGGCCCATTTCTCATCTTCACACCATTCCTCTCGAGCGGTGTGTATTTTTGTATGCTCTTGTCACTGATGCTCCTATCAGTTTTCCTCACTTGTTTCTTTATTCTTTGAACGAAGTTTATAGGAGTTCATCTACCGCTCATGCTCTTGTCCATCCTATCTTCATTCATAGGATTTTGCTTCATCTTGGTCTAGATGATTTCCCTTCTTCTGAGCCCGTCCATGTGATTGCTCCCACAGGTGCGTCTTTTCTTAGACAGAGGGTTGCTCATCTTCGAGCTGGCTCTAAACATTCTAGGTCTAAGCCTTCTGGTACTGCACCCCCTCCTTCTTCTACAGGTCCTACTCATGAGGCTGTTCCTGATCCTGCTGGTGCTGTTGTTCCTCCATCTCCTTCGGATGACTTTGATGTATGTCGTACCTTGGAGACTGTCATGACCGTTCAGGCGGCTCATGGTCAGATTTTGGTGGACTTGTTTGATGAGATTCGTGCTCTGAAAGCTGACTTGGCGCATCTTTATTCACCCTCACTACCTCCTTTTGATGATGGCATGTGATTGTCCTTTGGCATTCCGTCACAAAAATGGGGAGTAGAGTTTAGAGACTTGCAGAGGAGTTTTTATAGTTAGGGGGAGTTTTCCTTTGTTTTTACAGAGCTAGTGGAGATATTTGATATTATATTGTATCTAGGTGCTTCACCGTGTATACTTTCTTTTTAATTTTTTAGGCTATTCTTGTTGGGAAATACATTTTTTGTTATATGATTCTTGATTCTGTGTTCACTGCTTATTGATTTATATTTATGAGTTATTCATTGATATATGTCTTTATTATGTGTTGCGTGTGTTGGAAAAATAGATGTGCGCAGCGGAAAAATTATAAAATTAACGGATCTACTTCATTCGCAATTGATAACATACACTATGTAAGTTTCAGAATTTGAGAACAAGAAAGCGTACCTTGGTGTAGTGAAATTCAAAAACGAAGATCAAATGTTCTTGGGAAGACTTTTAATCTTCACTCCAATTCCACATGATGCCCAAGATGTGTGGTCTCTCAATTGGTAACCAAAAGGGATGATTAGAGAGTGACCAAAACTCACATATACACCATTTCAATATGATGTTACTCTCTCTTCTTAATATTCTGAACGTTTTACCCTTTTGTATCTAACCAATTATCTAATTGGGCTGGCCTTTTGGGCCTTTCCAATTGGGCTTAAGTGTGTGGCTTGGAGTGGGACCAAAAGGGACCAATAAGACACTAACTCCAATGGGCCTTGGGCTTTTCTGTCAACTCTTGACAAGTCCAAAGTTACCATTAACTATATTTAATACCACTATATAAATATAGTTGCACTTTAGGCCTTATCAATAAATTATATCCCAAGACTTTATTGTACATGCAACCCCTTCATTAAAATATTCGTAGTAATACAAAGTCATGAAATGTTGACTGCCACTTTGTTAATTACCACATCTTAATCCTTGAGTACCCGGTTTAATCCTTTATATTATTCAATATATATTTATGAAATCCAATTTCACAAATATATATACTTTAGTAACTCTTTACTAAAGTGGTTGGGCCCAACACTTTGAATAACCAAACTCATTAAACTTATCTCAAGAGAATATTTTATATCTCCGTTAAGAGATTATGAATTCCATCTTGAGAATATATGTTCCATCAACATTAAATGCGGCTGCCCAACATACTGAGGTTTTGACCGTTCTAATAGATCTCACTCCTGATATATCAAAGCAACCTACATCTCATGATCAGGTCCATTACTCTCTCAGGATTTAGAGTTGATATAAATAGAAGTCGTGAGATTTATTCTTCATTTGACAGTCATTAGGAGAATAATAAATCTCACAGCGGTCCAGTTCAATATGTCTTAACTCTTAAAACATATCAACATACCAACTAGAAATCTCAATTTCCATGATCAAGACAAATCATCGTAGTTGATATGTTATAGTCTTCGCAGATGAAACGCCCAATTTCATCACCGACTACGAACTAAAATTCTGAGTTTACAAAGAACTTGTGATTTATATCTTTCTGTGACTTTTCACATAAATCACATACTATGCATCTCATGGACTAAGATAATGTTCCATAAGTTCATTAATAAATAGTCTCATATAACTAAATAATCTAATTATTTATGACATGCCAATAAATTGGATTTTAGGGCATAAATCCCAACAGCGTGAACTTTCAAGAATGTTTTTATTTTTGGTTGTATCTAACTTAGGGGGAGAGTTAGTTTACATATCTGTTGATTTACTGTTTTTCTGTCACATATGCGTTTATGCGTTTGTTGAGTGTTTCATGAATATACAGGTTGATTCGATTTGGCTGCTGTCTATACTTGCAACTGATGGATAGTAGTTAGGATTGAATTGTGTTTTATGAGCATTACTTTTTGTAAAGGGCTTTTTATTTGTACACTTTAAACTTTTAGTTTGTGTTTTGTCACGGATTGCCAAAGGGGGAGTTTGTTAGGTTCTAAAGACTTAGGATTTAATGTATTTAGAAATCTAATGTGTAATGTTGGCAAACTATGATCAAAACAATATGGTTAGTCTTGTTTAGGCTTGCTCAAAGTTGATTAATTATTGTAAAGTTGGAATCGAGTGGCTGCAGAAGTCTTTGTGACTTTCGGCCTGGCTCGATCGATCGAAAAATAGACTCAATCGATTGAAAGTCAGCCAGATTGTTTTTTCTGCAGAATTTCCAACTCAGCCCTACCTCATTAAACGTTTAGGATTTTATGTTTTTTCCCTAGGTATTTAAGAAAAACCCTAGCCACGTTTTTTACAGTTGTTCTTGTTGTATTATTGCTCATACTATTCTGTTTTGTGTAAATCTCTTGTGAGATTTAGAGGAGCTTTTCTTTACACAAAGCTTAGGGTTTTCAAGGTAGAGATTACTTCAACATCTTGATGATCAACTCGGTTGCTGCCATTGGAGCTTGTATCTTATTAGAGAATCCAAGAAAGAAGGAGTCCGTGAATTCGAAACTTGCAAGTGGTTGTGTCAGTAAGTTCTACTGGTTGGTAGCATTAGGAAGTCAAGTGGGGAGCTTGTAAGTCCTTTTGTATGAACTTCGATTCTTTCATAGTGGATTCAAGTTTACCTTGAGGATAACTAGGTTAAATCGTCCCTAGGTTTTTACCGTGTGGTTTCCTGGGTCATCATATCATTGTGTTCTTTATATTTCCGCTGCTTTGCATGATATGATTGTTTTGTGTCAACCTAGATTCAAAATTTGGACTAAGTAATTACTTGGCTAATTAACTAGGTTAATCCAATTATTGTTTTAAGGGGTCTAAAAACCTTACAAGAGTGTAAAGAGTATTTTGGAGCTTGGGAAGCTTTAGGGATTTGCCAAAAGAAGCCGATAAGGCTTGACAGATACAATCGGGCGTATTGCGGGATCCGGAAAGCTGGACAAGACACAGTTCCGAGAAGCCTTGTTGGAGTAGGATCTTGGAGGGCTTAGGTGCATTGGGTAGATTATGCTTGGAGGGTCTCTTGCTATTCGTGTATTCCAACTTATTGTCTAGTGGATCAATTTACCACTTGGAGGGCAGCGGAGAGGTTTTTCACCGAATTCTTCGGTTTTCTCTTTGATAACACATCGCCGTGTTATCTTGTGTTTGCATCTCTCTTCCATTACTCTTGTGCTTTACTTTTTTTATTTGTTGTTCATGTTTATGCACTAGAGTAGTTTCGGTTGATTGCGTTTCATTTACTCTTGTTTTCGCACTTAGATAAGTTAGAGTAAAAGCAATCTAGTCGTAATTTTTAATTGGGGGTTTAAACAAGCTCTTGTGTTTTAACACATTTTCGAACTTTCATCTTCCCGACAACCAAGTAATTGACTTGCTGCTAAGTAGTATGCATCAGCCGATTGATGAGGGGGCGAGGGCTTTCACTGGTTTCTTGGGGACGATTGTGCGGAAACCCCACATATGCCCGATTAGATATTTGAGTTGGAAGGACATGCCAAAAGAACTCAAAGAAGAGTGTTTGCGTCTTGTAGAGGTAAACCAGGAACTTATAATACTTATAATTATGACATTTTAGCTTGCTTGTTGCAGTTTTAATTCTAACTCAACTATTTGATTGTAATTTGCTAACTCAACTATTTGATTGTAGCGAAAATATGCTATCCCTACTAATCCTATTGCATATGCGGGTTTGAAGACATTCACCTTACAAAAAATTGGGAAGGTTTCGAGGGATCACAAATGTAGGCTGAAAACAGCTCATTACATACCGCATCCAAGAAACAAAGCACTGGTGAAGAGCAACGGACCCAAGGGATGCATACCAGAAGATTGGGATATTCTTGTTGACCATTGGTATATTGAGGATGCAGTCGTATGTTCTTTTTAATTTTTTTTTTTTTTTTTAAGATGTGCTTAATCTGTGTTTTTGGTTTTCATTACTACCATGTTGGTACTATGCTTTGTTTCTTTGGATATGGTGTTCTTTGGTTGCATAAAGCAACTGGTTGGTGAGTTAGTTTTATCTAGGAATTGAAATTTTTGCATATCCTTTTGTGGATTTGATTGTTTTGGCATTATTGTTTGGTGGGCTCAGTTGTCTTTGTAAAAGTGTAAATCCTTACATAGCATTTTCATAGTTCAATTTTCTTTGTAAAAGTGTAAATCCTTACATAACCTCTTCTGTACTTAAATGTAGAATAGATTACAATTTACAACTATTTCTTGAACTAGGTTTTGCCTCAAAATAGATTTTTAATGGTTTATGTATATAATTTTAAGACGATTGCTTGATCATAGCATTTCATGTTTGGAATTTTACTTATTTTCTACAAATTTTTTTTTTTAAGAATTCCACAGCTACCCAATTGTATATCTTGAGCTTGCTGGAATTCTTTGTTAAGAGGCAAGTTTTGTTTTACTTTTTTTTTTTTAAAAATATAATAAGAACTTAGTGAAAGTGTGAAACTACATTAAGATCTCTATGAATAGTTTAAAAACTTTTCACATAAGTGTGAAGTGATATTCTAGTTAGAAAAACACATGAGATAAATAGCACCTTTACTAAACAATGTTAATTTTCTATGATTTTTTTGTATGAATAAGTTTTTATTTTATTTTATAACACAATAGTTAAATTAGTAGAACACTTATGGTTGTGTGTAAAAATGTAAGTCTGTTTGTTTGTTTTTGTATTCTCTGACTCCATAATTTTGTAGATAGAGTCAAAGAAGAATAGGGACCATCATTCTAAACAGGAGGATTTACATACTACTGGTTCATGCAGCTTTGTCGTGCACGCTGCAAATAAGGTAATAAGTATTATGACTAATATGTAAATGATTTGACTTATCTTAAGTTTATGTGGAACCAATATGAATCACTACATAAATATGCTATTCATATTGCAGGCAAAAGTGGATGGACGTCCTGTAGAGCATACAACATTATATTCAATACTGCATACTCATAAAGATGGAACTGCAGTTAATCCTGTAGTGCAAGCAAAAATGGTGAGTAATCCATTTTATTACATTAAATTTTATTACTACCTGCTTTTGAGTTTGTATATGGGTGCTTAATGAAATGAAGGTTAACGAAACAATAATATGGAGGTTAACAAAACAATAATATGGAGGCAATGGCCTCCATTATTTGATTCATATGATTTTTATTTGTTAAGTGATTCTTTTGTTCTTTTTTGGCCTCCACTAGTGATATGAGCTATAATATCTAAAAATCTATGGTAGGTGGAACTTCTAGATTGTGGATTAAGTAGGTTAGGTTATTTGATTTGTGTTTTTTTGTTTCCCTTGTTTTGCTGGAAACTAGCTGGCTTCTACAGAGAGAGAGCCTACTATGAGGCTTTTTTCTAAACAAGCAATCTATTATATTATATTGCTCCTTTTACATTATATTGCTCTTTGTTTTTGAATTAAATTTTTTCCTTGAAGAATTAAGATTTGGTGGTGTCTTTGAACTTATTATTATTTAGATTTTGATCTTCTAGTATATATTTTGCTTTGCATTTGCTTTATGCCAATCATAAAAAACTTATTCTTTTTTATATCTTGTTGTCTTCTCCACATTTTGGTTAGAGGGTGAAATGGTGTTGGGGGTTGGGATCAATATGACTTTTGACCACCACAAAAATGAACATTGAACCTTAATCTACTAGTGAACCTGGGGACATTAACTACTATTAGCACCACAACACTGCCCATTTTAAAATGAGTGAATATTCATTGAAAAGTAGATCCATTCAAATCACAAATGTTTTTATGATAATATGAATTTTTTGGAGGAATTGCTACAATTTGAGGTTCAATCTTTGTATAAAGGGGTTTAGAGACCTTTGGTGACAAGTTTGGAGAGTAACCTTTCCTAGAAAGGTTTTGTTCTTTAGGTAGACAACTATTTGTGTTCTCTACATCTGAACTAGAATTAATGTGCCTAAAACAGTTTAGGAGCTGTTTAAGTGTTAGGAAGTAAAGTTTGGTCAACATAATAGCACTAATCTTTGGATCACAGTTTCACTGTCTTTTAGGGAGTAATTGGAAGAATACAATAGTTGGGATTTTGAGGTGGAGCATAGTGTTTCTTCTTTTTTGAGAAGGTTGTATCATTGGATGTGAAATTTTGTTAAAGATGTTCTCTTTTGAGCTGTGGCAGCTAGATTGGAAAAGATACAAAGGAATTTTCTTTGGGGGACTTGCATTCAAATTTAATCTAACTTGCATTTAAAACTTTCAAAATAACTTAGATATAATGGTGTAAGTCATGATTAAATTTGAATGAAACGTACTGTGCTATTTCTTTAAATAAATTATACTCAAACCTTTACCCTTTTATGCTACATTGCAAAAATCCATTCTCTCCCACCCCCCCCCCCCCCCCCCCCCCGGTCTCATGTGGTGACTGACTTGAAGTTAATGATGATGAGATATATGAAATGTAGTTATAGATTTTTAATTTACAATTGCAATTTTAGCATTGGTTGTAGAATTTGTAGCCTATAGTTGTTTTAAGCACTCTAGACTTACAGTTGCAATATTATGTAAACTTAGTAGGCTTTGCCATGTTTGTTGGATGAGTAGGCCTCTTTAGAAAGCATTTCATTGTTTATTGTTGTTACAGATTGAGTTCAAGATGCATAATATTATAGGATGTGTTTGAATGTGAGAAAAAGGTTGCACTAAATAAATGATAAGGATCAAGATTTATTAAACATATTTGTATCTTTTCAAAGGTTGTTTGGACCTGAACTATGAGGCTTTTTTCTGTACAAGCAATCTATTAGACATTTGGTTCTTGCGGAATATTGCTCAAATCTTGTTGGTACTACTATGCCATAATTTCAAATCTTATTTGTACTATTCATAAATGATTGCTCACTAAATGCTATTTAAAAATTGCTCATTGAATTCATATATCAGGATAAAATGAAGGAGTTGTTGGCTGAACCTTCAAATCAATTGCAATCATTTGACACAAGTGGTAGTATTGCATGGGCATTGGACGATGTGTTTGCCAAAGTGATGGGTAAGGAGCACAAAGGTCGTATTCGTGGGGTAGGATTTGGTCCAAGCCCAAGTGGCTGAAGTAGCAAGCATGCTCTCATGGACCTTCAAATACGATCAAGTCAATCAAGGGACGATGAAGTTGCACAACTAAAGGCTTCCTTGGTTGAGATGTAGGAGAAATTTTCCTCTTTTGATGAAATGAAGGAAAGACTTGGCCAATTTGAAAAGATGGAGCAAAGAATGGCTCGCATGCTTCAACAAATGCAACAAATAACTTCACAATGCAGTCAGGTTGGCATTAATGTTTGTTTAATTCCTTTTATTGGTTATTTTGGTATGCATAAAGATTTCTGTCGTTAAATGTGGGTTTCGGAGTTTGATTACAAGATAGCTAGTTCTCAAGTTATAGAATTCTTTGGTGTAATATGTTTGCAGTTTGAGTTCTTTGATTAAAGCAGTTGATGATCACTGCCACTTGAATACCTTGAGACTGCTCTCTATAAAGTTTCCAAATCTTAAAGTCTTAGCAACTCCAAATGCTAGGCCTTTGTCCTTTGGCTTGGTAGCTTTGTATGATACTGTTATTAATTGTTGTTGTTTGTTTTAATTTTGATTTGGTAGGAAATAACAAGCTTTATAATGAGCCAATTTTGTAGCATGATGTGTTTGAAGATGAGTTGTATAGATTGGTTGTCATGGTTGAAAACATAATTGATAGCACAATGATGGATTTGATAAGTTATACTTTTAAAAACAAATATATAGTTTGATACTTTGATGCATACTTTAGTAAAATTTTGGATGGCTTTTTGTTAGTGCGTGATGCTGGCTTGTTTTTTTTGGTTGTTATGTAATGGTGAAGGATTTCTTTTTTCTTCATTATATATATATATATATACATAATGAAAATGCAATTGGAATACTAAATGATGATGGGATTCATATTTTATGCTGAAAAACTCTTAGTTGGACACGTACTTATATTGATTTTTTTGTTGCTGTGTATTTGCTATTTTGTGATGATGGTTCAAATTTTGGTTGTTATGGAATTGTGAAGGACTATGGAGTCAGTGGTTTGAGCTTTGAAACAATAAACTCAAATTCCCACCAAGAGCTTTGATTCAGTTAATTCCACTAGGAATAAAATTAATTTTAATTAAGTTAAAGTTACTTTTAATTAATTGCTGATGGCATTAAGTACTTGGCTGCACTACACTGCACTTGCACATGTCTGGGTTCTTTCACTTGTATTTGAAGGACTTGCTCTATCACATTTCATTGTTATGGCACTTGTATTTGATACTTTTGTAGTACTGTTTGTGCAAGTATAGTTCTTTGTCTTGGTTTTTTTTTTTTTTTTTTTTTTTTTTTTTTTTTTTTTTATGTAATCACTTTGATTGCATTGGTTTTAATATTGTGTCCTAATTATTGCCTTTTTTTTTTGTATGTAGGACGTTCCTCCGATCCTACAATCCCTAGCTCTCCTACAATCCCCAACTCTCCAAAAATCATTAGCTGCATCCCATCAACCAGGCAGTTCATAAATTTTATGTTGAGGACATTTTGTGTACAAAGAACATCATTTAAGCTCTAAACACATTTTTTGCAAGTGTTGAAAAATATTTTGCAAGTGTACAAAGGACCACATCTTTCTTTTGTTAATTTTATGACGATGGTTATAGACAAAGTTATGTATTTGATAATATATTTCTATATTAATATAATATTAGTTTGGAGACATTTGTGGTATTGTCTTAGCAGAGCTAAAATTGTTATAAGTTATTTGTAATAGAATATTTCTATGTTAATATAATGTAAGTTTGGAGACATTTATGGTGTTATCTAGTTACATTTGTGGTATTGTCTTAGTGGAGCTAAAATTGTTACAGGTTATTTATAATAGAAATGTGGTTTTAGAACCGAGGAGGAAAAAAAAATTTAACCTATAGCGACAGGCAAAAACCACCACTAAAGGACTAAAATTATGAAATAATTGGAGGCCTATAGCGGCGTTTTTGGCCCGCTGCTAAAGCCTCACACATATAGCGGTGGGCATAACCACCGCTAAAAGGTGCAGAGAGTCTGTTATTTAATAAACCCTATAGCGGCGCTTACAACCCACCACTAAAGGTTATCACATATAGCAACGGGTCTGCTAAAAGGTCAATTGACCCAAATGATGACCTCATATGGCAACGTTTTTCTACCCGCCGCAATAGGACAAAAGCACTGCTAAATGGTCAATCTATTGTGGCATTTTTTAATACCGCCGCAATAGAGCTATTGCAGCAGCGCAAGGCTAGCGGGTGGAATTGCCGCAATAGGCCAAATGGACCTTTTGCGGCAATTTTTTGGGCTTTTGTGGCAGTTTTGACCCACTGCAATAGTTTAGTTTTCTTGTAGTAAAAGTGTACTAAAATATTTTTTAAAATAAAATTTTAAGAAGTTATCTGTTGGACCCACCAAAAATCACTAGACGCGCAAAATGCTATCCAAATGTATACATAATAAAGCTGGACAAAAACACCATGCCAAATACACTTGCCTTCGGGTGTCATCATCATTGTTATCGTTATTATCCTTTGATGCTAACTACTATTTCTATTCTTATAGGTTGACCCGGCCCCTAAAGAACTCGCTCACTACAAAAAACACGCGTGAAGGCTGCGTTTTGGAGCTGCGTTTTTCAAAAACGCAGCTCAAACAGCACCCTGAAGCTGCGTTTTTGTAAAACGCAGCTCCATTACTGGTCTATAGCTGTGTTTACTAAACACAGCTATAGACCAGCTCTAAAGCTGCGTTTTGTGATCCTCAAGCTGCGTTTATCTCAGTAGGGCTGAAGCTGCGTTTTTTAAAACGCAGCTCTAGACCCATATGAGAATTTATTTTATTTTATTTTTTTCAATATATCCTAGAGCTGCGTTTAACAAACGCAGCTTCAACACTTATAGAGCTGCGTTTGATTAAACGCAGGTCCAGACATATTTAAGCTGCGTTTATTAAACGCAGCTTTAGGTTTGCTATAAATTGAAAAAACCCCTAAATTTCAACACAATACTCAGCCGAAATTGAAAACCCCTCTCAGCCGATAGCTCTCAACCTAGCACCCGATTCCTAATCTCGCCGCCGTGCTCTCAACCTCTCAGCGCCGTGCTCGATCTCAACCCAATACCCACAAACCTCAGATTTACAACCCCTAAGCTCTCGCTCTCTCTCATTGATCCTCTCTATCTCTCTCTCTCATCGATCCTCTCTCTATTTGTTGGAATCGTTCCTCACAGTAAGACACTCTCTCCAAGACTCAATCTCACGAGGTTTTCTCCTCACAGCAGTCGGCGTATCCACCTCAACAACACAGATAGAGCTCTTCTAGCAAACCCTTTAGCTCCATTGGTATCTCTCTCTTTCTCTCTATCTTTGTTTGTATGTCTATTTATTCCTAAATTTGGTAACGTGTTTGTGTTTGGTTTTCGTCTTCGGCTTTGTTTGCAGCTTCCGATACTTCCTCATACCCACCTTCATATCCTCCTTCGGATACTGAATAGAGTGGGAGTGAAAGAGAGATTAAAAAGAGAGAGAGAGAGATTGAGAAAGGATGGGAAAAGGGTATGCTTTTCTTCTTTCTCTTTCTGTCTCACCTTTTTTCTTTTACTAAAATGTAGTATATGATATATGTTTTCCTTTTCTTTGAATGTTCTGTTGTGTTACTTAGGAACTTTAGATTCATCTAATTTCATATTTTATTGTTGTATTGAGAAATCCTAGATAAGTTTATAAAGAATGGAGTACAGTTTTCCTATTTTCCATCTTCTTGGGTTGCTGAATGTGTATTACTAGTTAGTACTAATGGTACATTTCGTGGAATTACAAACTGCAATTAATTTGGGACTGTTATTTAAGTTCATTCTACTATGGGGGCAACTGGGGAATTAAAATCCTTCAATTTTTAAGTAAATTTGCTACTGAATTTCATATGGGGAATGTGCTATATCTGTTATTTTGGTGTCTATCTGCAATTTGTCAAATGTGACAAGGTTAAGAGATTTTGTGGGAGGATGTTAGAAGGTTAATGGCATTTTTCACATTCTGAATGTAGATATTGCACTTGATGATTAGTTTGAATTTGGGAAAGGGCAGTCCTCATTTGAATTGTTGATAAAGTAAAAGGGGGTTATGGAGAAGTGACTGTATTTTGATACAGAATTAGAAGTATGAGATGGAATCCTGGGCTTAATGGATTCAAGAACAGCTTTCATGAAAATTGCATTTCTTCGTATGTAGTCTAGTGGGGTATCACATTTGCTAATGTGAGAACTTATTCCAATGATTAGGAATTTGTAATGAGTTCAAATATAGAAGAACTAGTGGATAGTTCAATTTGGATTAGTCAAAGGACACCACTATATAGCAGTAGAGTTTGATTGATGTTTATGGGCAGGATTTGGATGCCTGTTGTTGTTAAAATTTTTATAACTAGTATTTTCTTTTTCCTTTCTGTCACATTTTCCTTAAGAAATGATCATGTCATTTGACTGAGAATATAAGCAAACCTGCCTCTTAACACTATGTCAAAACCCCACCATGACAGGACAGCTACTGCTCTATATTTTCTTTATATTGTTAATCATTATGTACTACATAAAATCTTTTATTTATGCTTTTATTATTTGAATGACATTAATTATATTGTGTCTTTTTTACAGGGAAACTATTTTCTTATAATTGTGTTTATTTATTTATTTATTTTTTTACTAATACCAAAAGTCTACAAAGAATAACTGTAATAGAAGTTAAACATCAAAAACACCATAAGTGTTAGTGTCCAACCCAAGGGCAAGGTGCATGCATTTTAATAAAACGTGCCTTTCGTTCTTAGTCTTTTTCTTTTTTTTCTTTGTGCGTGTGTGGTTGTAAGCATCAGAAGATGATGCTTTGTATATCCAAAGAAACTACTAGATCCATCCAACAGTTGACTTGGATCGCCAAATCTTTAGCTTCTTTAGTCAAATAGATTCATAACACTGTTTATTGACACCTGGTCAGTTTTTTTTTTTAAAGAAAAAAGTAGATATACACACATATATATACATATATCCTTTACACCATGTTACCCTCTATACCTAGAGAAGCACCAAGCTACAGAAGATACCACTAGCTTGGTGATTGCTTTAAATTTGTGTACAATATTGCTGGCTTGACATTAATGAGGTAAAAGAGTCACTAAGGTAAATGATCCTTTTTAATAATCCGAAAGTTGACATTATCACATATAAACAACTACAAACTCAAGTTTGCCCTGCATTACTGATATACTCAATCTATTGTGTTAGGTTTAGGTTTTAGATTGGCAAACCAAAACAAAACAATCTTAGTTTTGTATTTTTAGAGTGTCAAAGTGCTGTCAAGTTTTCTACCTTGGTGCTGGAAGTTATTGTGCTAAACAGTGCTGCTCGACACCTCTTGACACTTACTTGACCGATAGAGAAGCCTTTATTTTAATAAATTGAGTTGCATCTCAATAGATCAGATCTTGGGATTACTGAAATGTAAAATCCAGCTCATCAACCCATTAAATGATTAGGGTTTGGTGTAATCAAGTTAAGGTATTTAAACAAACCCTAATAGAGGTCCAAGAGACTTTTGGACCTTCTGTGTTATAGATCTAAAGATTTTGTGCCTTTTGCTTAGAAAAGTCACTATTAGAGATCATTCCACACATAATATGAATTGGTGATTATTCAAGTTGTTGCATACCAGTCATCTCATATATTGGATTTAAGCCTTTAAATGGAGTCTTAAAAGTTGTGGATTGGAGGTTTGTGTTGGAACAAATTTATATTAAAGAAGTCCCTGGATCTTAGAGCTAAGTTTGGTAACTTTAATTAAGGTTACAAAGTATAGAGCTATTCGATTTGTAAACTTCCATTTGATAATGGGGCCATTGAAGTCTGTGGGTTTTATTGTGGACTTTCTATTTTATTGGTTTTTTTTTTTTTTGAGTCATCATATATGCATGTTCTAGTTCATTTTTAATGTAATTGATAATATTGATGATTGTTTCAATAACCAAAAACAGTTCATAATTTATCTAATTAACAACTTAACCTTAAAATCGGTTTAATAATTGTTATACAGGGTCTAAAAGCCAACATTGATTGAGACCAATTAAATAGTTTGGTGCAATCTCTTTGACTCAATCAAACGAAATATCAACGTGAGTTTGGTGCAGTCTTTGTTACTAAACCTAAATGGGACCATTGAAGTCACTATTGTCCTACCAGCCAACAATAACACCATCACATGTCTTGAAAACTATTTAGTCCAAAGGGTAGGTAACTGATTAGGTTTTTTTTAATTATTATTCTATATATATATATATATATAGGATTTAAAAATTTATGACATTTATTTCATAATAATTGTTTTTTACCATTTGACCAAGACACCAATAGGTTTATTTTATTAAGTGTAAGCAATCGAGGTTCATATTAACTCAAGATACTTATTCGACAACAAGAAACTTTAGTTTGCCAATTTACCTAATTGGAATCCATTGTTTAGGGTATTATGAGTTATAATTTTATTTTATATATATATATATATATATATATATATATATAACCGCTCCTGTCCCTACAGCTATACAAGTCCAATAACAAGGTTCCATTATTTTGTTGGTAGGTGATAACTGTTGCATTATTTATATGAAAGGCATGAATTAGCCAGGTTGGTGGAATCAGTTGGGGTTGTCCTCCATTTGTCTTTAGCTTTGGAAAGTTCCTCTGTCTTTGGTGCCTTTGGTTGACAAACAATGACATATAGAAAAGCCCAAATGGAAGGGAAAGGACCACTGCTTATTTAAATAGTTGTGATTAATAGATAGGGTCACATGTTTTCTTCCAGTTTCGTTTTCCAAGTTGATATATATTTGGCCTCATGAAACCAAGGTCAAGGGGCACCATGCATATGGAAAGGAAGAGGGAATGAGTGACAAGTTGTACCATTGGCTGCTCTGGATTTGTCTCTCTTATAGCCTTTAAATTCATTTTATTAACTGCAAAAATAGATGTGTGTAGTTTGTCTGATCTGCCCATTACTTTGGAGTTTGGACCATTCATCATGAAATCTTTTTCCTTACCTATAGTTGAAAACTACAAGCAACTAAATGGACGCATTATATACCCTGGTATGACTAGTTAGTTTAAGGAGTAATTCTTAGATACTCGGAGAGCATAAAAAATAATGCTCTCTCTTCTCATATTAATAGTGAGGTCATCCATGAATTAAATTTATAGTAGGATCCATCCTTAATATAACAGTAGTGAGCATGATTTATTCGTGTTCTAGGAGTACGTACCTTAGAATTTTCATTACTAACTAAAATAAGAAATACTCATATAAGCTGTGTAATATAATATTTAGCTTTCTTCTACATCTTGTGTACATGATTGTACTACATTGTGTACATGTGGTCTAATCTTCTACATCTTGCCGTACTCATTTATTTTTGCTTTTTAATGGAGGGTTTAGGTAGGAAGACAGTGAGCCACCACCTGCGATTCTTCTTCATATTCCACTGCTTGCTGAAGATAAGGTAGCTTTCTTTTCATTACTTGCTTAGTGGGAAATGCACCTGTGTGTAATATATGATTACAAAAAATAAAAAGAGTATGCCTTAATCTAGCTAGCTATAGTTTCCCTATAGCTGCGTTTCTTATAAATGCAGCTAAAACGATATGCATGTAGCTGCGTTTTTAAAAATACAGCTATAGGTTTAGTTGTAATAAGTTCTTATTACAAATAGAGCGACCTATAACCATTGCAAATAGAGGGTACCTATAGCTGCGTTTTTTAAAACACTGCTATATTAGTTAAAGTTAAAGATTGTTGGATATATATATATATATATATATATATTACATTTTACATTTTACATTTACTTAAAGAAGTGGTAAATGATCATTGAGATTATGTTTGGATGACCTTATTTTGACTGTCTTATTTGTTTAACCGCACGACTATAGTTACAATAAGTGAGGCTTTAAAAAACTTTACATATCCCATTAAAATATTCCAACAATTATGCTTAAAATATTCTACAACAACTCACAGTCAGTAATGCTTAATTTAGTGTTATTATTTACAAAGTTGAAAGCATAGGCTACTCTTCAACCCTTTCGGAATATATTTATGTGAATATCTAAGCATAGCTAAGTATGTCTGTTCATAACAAATCACCTATTCTTAAGAAAGCACCTGTTGGGTTCTAAGAAATTAGGAATTAATGTATTAGAATTTCAATTTGTATTTTGTTGGCAAACCATGATCAAAACATTTAGTCTAGGTTTAGGCTTGCTCAAAGTATGTTTATTTGTAAAATTGGAATCGAGTGATTGCAGAATTTATTGGACTAAATCTGTAAGTCTCGATCGATCAAAAATTAGACTCGATCGATCAAACCACGTACAGATTTATTTTTCTGCAGAGTTCCAGTTCAGCCCAAACTCTATTTAAACGTCTTGGGGTTCAAGTAAAACTCTTATATATATAAGGGAAACCCTAGAACGTTTTTGAGACTTTTGTAGAGAGAGATTAGAGTGCCTCTTGTGCCTCCTTTTATTAGGGTTTTGTACCCAAACCTCTCTAGGTCTTTGTTGCTCATATTTGCTGTTTATGTGAATCTCTTGTGAGATCTTTGAGGAGCTTTCCTTCACATAAACTTAGGGTTTTCGAGGTAGAGATTATTTCAACATCTTGATGATCAACAAAGTTGCAACCATTGAAGCTTAAAGAAAAACAAGTGAGGAGCTTGTAGCTGATTGAAGGAATACAAAGAAAGAAGTAGTCCGTGGATTCGGAGCCTGCACGTGGTCGTGTCAGGAAGTTACTACTGGTGTGTAGCATTAGGAAGTCAAGCGGGGAGCTTGTAAGTCCTTTTGTAAGAACTTCAATTCTTTCTTAGTGGATTCCGTTTTGCCTTGAGGATCGGTGGGTAAAATCCTCCCCAGGTTTTTCCGGTGTGGTTTCCTGGGTGATCATATCATTGTGTTATTTATTTTCCGCTGCTTTATTTGTTTTATATGCTTGATATGATCTTGTGATTGTTTTAACCTAGAATTACATAATTTGACTAAGTAACAACTTGGCTAATCAATCTAGGCTACGCAATCTGGTTATAGTTTTAGGGGTCTAAACCGTTCAGCACCTACGAATCTAATTTTAAGGTTTATTGGCTCCACATTACGAAATGTTGTTGTAGGTCTGATTTTGTAAATATTGTATACCAATGGATAAAAGTTGGATGAAGAAGAGGAAGGGTGACAGGGAATATATTGAAGGTGTACTTAGCTTTGTGGAATTTGCATCTAAGAATGCACGCGGTGGAAAGATCTTATGTCCTTGTACCAATTGTGTGAACTTGGAGTTAGTACCGCCTAGGGTGGCACAAGCCCATTTGTGGAGTAACGGGATGCTTGGAAGTTACACATATTGGAAATTTCATGGGGAATCGGCGGCTGCGCCAACGGCCCCTGAATGTGGGAGTAGTCATGTGCAAGACTCCCATGAACAATACGGTGACTTCCGTGGGATGTTGCATGATTTGTACCCCACGCATGAAATGGCAGCTGAACCAATGGGAGAAGGTGAAACTGCGCAAGAACCGGCTGACAGTCCGAATGATAGTGCACGAAAGTTTTACAAAATGATAGATGATGTGGACAAACCTCTATATGCTGGTTGTACGAAATTTAGCATATTCTCAGCCATTGTTGTGCTGTTCCAATTGAAGACTCTTTGTGGTTGGACAAATAAGTCATTTACAATGTTGCTTCAAGTCTTGATGGATATGCTTCCTTCAGATGCTAAGTTGCCAAAGGACCATTATGAGGCTAAGAAGATAGTCCGAGATTTGGGTTTGGATTATGAGAAGATCCATGCTTGTCCCAATGATTGTATGCTATTTTGGAAGGAGAATGTTAACCTCGAAGAGTGTCCTTGTTGCAAAGTTTCGAGGTGGAAAACGAATGAGGCATCTGTTACAGGTAATAATGCCTCACCCAGTAAGGGAAAGAAGAAAGCTGCAAAGATCCTACGGTGGTTCCCTTTAAAGCCAAGATTGCAGCGATTGTTTTTGTCACCCGACCTGGCTAGTTCTATGAAATGGCATTTTAATGGTCGTACAGATGACGGAGTAATGCGGCATCCTGCTGACTCGGATGCATGGAAAATGTTTGACAACACGCATTTACAGTTCTCGTCTGAGCCTCGTAATGTCAGACTTGGATTAGCTGCGGATGGGTTCAACCCTTTCGGAATTATGAGTACTACTCACAGCACTTGGCCTGTCATGCTAGTCCCTTATAATCTCCCACCTTGGCTATGCATGAAACGGTCATCCTTGATTCTATCACTACTTATTCCTGGTCCTACATCACCAGGGATTGCGATAGATGTGTACTTGCAACCCTTAGTAGAAGAACTGAGGGAATTATGGGATGTTGGAGTAGAAGCATTTGATGCATCTTCAAAAAATGTATTCCAATTGCGTGCGGCATTGATGTGGACCATACATGATTTTCCTGCATATGCAGATGTGTCTGGTTGGAGTACGAAGGGTAAGTTTGCGTGTCCTTGTTGTGCCTCGGAGACTGATTCTCGATATTTAAAACATGGTCACAAATTCTGTTACATGGGACATAGGCGATGGTTGGATAGTGACCACGAATTTCGGGATGAAGATACGTTATTTGATGGATCTACTGATACGCGAGTGGCTCCTGTGGCACCAGTTGCATCAGACATACTTCTAGATACTGAAAGTTTAGTTGGACGTTGTCTGGGGAAGAAATGTCAACTTCTTTACAACAAAAGAAAGAGAGGTGAGGCAAATCAATGTGGTTGGAAGAAGAGAAGTATATTTTTCAGTTTGCCTTATTGGGAGGATCACAAGTTGCGACACAACCTTGATGTGATGCATATAGAGAAGAATGTGATGGACAATATACTTGGCACGGTGCTAAACTTGAAGGACTGGACAAAGGATAATTACAAGGCACGCCTTGACTTGGCGGATATGAGAATAAGGAGTGAACTCCACTTACGGCGAAAAGGTGATGATAAGTATACAATACCGCCTGCGTGTTTTCATATGACTCCATCAGAGAAAGATGGTTTCTTACAAGTTTTGCGAGACGTAAGAGTGCCTGATGGATATGCTTCCAACATCTCACGCCGTGTCAATCTGAAAGAACGCAAGATTTCTGGTTTAAAGAGTCACGATAATCATATCTTGATGCAACAGCTCCTTCCAATCGCTTTACGAGGATCTTTGCCATCGCATGTTACTGGGCCTTTGATAAAGTTAGCTTGTTTCTTCAGAAAAATTTGTTCCAAAACCCTTACGGTTTCAGAGATTGATAATGATGAGGCAGAGATTGCAGTCACGTTGTGTGAATTGGAAAAGATATTTCCTCCATCTTTCTTCACTGTGATGGTACATTTGGTCATGCACTTAGCTACTGAAGCTAAGATTGGTGGTCCAGTTCAGTACCGTTGGATGTACCCCATTGAGAGGTAAGCTATATGTAATACATGTACATTATGGGCTTTATGTGTACTTTTTAATAGCTAGTGTCAATTGCTAATCTTCTCATGCACATTATAGGTACCTTTCACGCCTTAAGTCTTACGTAAGAAATAGGGCTGCTCCAGAAGGGTCTATTGCTGAAGGATACATAGTGGAGGAATGCTTAACGTTTTGTTCACGATATATGGAGGGAGTAGAAACTATATTCAATCGACCCACGAGGGCAATAGAGGACTCAACAAGGGCGGTTTCAAGCGTGACACTAGACAATAAGGAGTTCACCCAAGCGCATCGTTACGTATTATTCAATTCCGAGAACATTTACCAGTTTCGTGAGTAAGTACTACAGACACTAATATAATTGCACGTCAATTATTCTATATGCTAGGTGTATTAACACTAACACAATTGGCATCACATGTAGGATGCACAAAAGTATGGTGGAGGATGAACTTCGAATGGGCCACCGCCGTATATCCCCAGCTATTATTCATAAGCACCACATGGAGAAGTTTTGTGGTTGGTTTAGGTCTCATGTACGTTTCACATCTTCAAATTCTCAAGCTTGTTACTTTCTTATAAGTATAATTACAGTTTGTTTATAATAAGTTTGTTTGGTTATAATAGGTGATGTCAATGACTGATGCTGATAGGGAAAGAACTGCACTTACTGATACAATTATCACACTTTCCAAAGGGCCGTATGCTTTCGTACATCGGCTGAAGCATTATGTCATAAATGGGTTAAAATTTAGGAGTTCGAATGTCGAGGAAAATAGGAAAACGCAGAATAGTGGAGTTAGTGTTGCCACTGAAGGTGGTAGTACATACTATGGTATATTAACAAATATTATTGAACTGAATTATTCTGGCAATATCAGACACGTGTTATTCAAGGGTATATGGGTTAATGATCAAAATAGGAGGGGATATAAGACTGATGAGTTTGGGTTTCCTATGGTGAATTTTACACACTCCATGGGTGGTGGGGAGGAAATCACGGATGAACCATATGTCTTGGCATCTCAAGCTACACAAGTTTTTTATGTTGAGGATAAAAGGCATAAAGATTGGCATGTTGTTGTTAAAACTAAAGCTAGAGATGTCTTTGATGCCGGTGTTGGCCCCCATTATGATGAGGATGACACGTATGGGTTTTATGAGAACATTCCGTATAGTGTAACTAGTAATGATACTGGTAGGGAAAACCTTCGTTGGGGTCGAGATGATGTGGAGGGAATGACAATTGATGCCTCTATCATTGGCGAAAGAGATCTTCATGAAATGGACAACTTAGATGACTGTGAGTTCATTGATGATGAGTCCACTGATGAAGATGACAATGAAGTCGAGTACAGCGATGATGAATAGTGTAATAGCATACGATTGTTGTATGTATAAAACTATTATAGAAAATTATTGAAATTGTAAGTTGCTAGAAGAGTAAAGGTCTATTGCGTGCAAATTAAGTTGGAGAATCTTGCATATATATATATGTGTGTGTGTGTGTGAAAAAATGTGTTCCTCTTCATGTTGTTAAGAAATTAATAACAATTATAACATTAGAAATTATCATATATGAAGAAACTGTTATTTCTTTATGTTGTGAAGAAATAACAGTTTTAACATATATCATTAATGGTAAAACTGTTATTTGATCATGTTTTTAGTATAACATATTATCTTTATGTTGTTGAAATTGTTATTTGTTCATGTTATTGGCTGTTGGCTATATTCATCTTTATGTTTGTGTTGTGGAGGTGTTGGACGCAGGTATGGGGAAGAGGAAACGGCAATTGCCACTTGTTTACGTTGGCGAAGGATCGTCAAATGGACGACAGAGGGTGGAGGCAGAAGATGAGGAAGCACATGGACAACAAAGGGTGGAGGTTGAAGTTGAGGAAGCCCATATTTCTCAGGAGGCCAGACCAGTTGCCTCTGATGACGATGAGACAGAGGCCCCTGGTACTTAACATGTCTTTGAATAAAATTCCTATTGATATTTCTTTTCTTTTACTTTTCTAGGTAGAGTATGCTTTTAATAGTTCAGTATAGTGTAAAAACAGTTTACAATGGTTGAATTTAGTTAACTCAGTAAAACAATTTTCTAATAGACTCAATCATAGAAATAGTATTTACATGTGCTGTGAAGGCTAAATTCTCCTTAAAGAAATAGAGAACGTGGCTTGTTTTACTAAATAAGGGCACTACTATGGTAAACTTAATACACCGTTGATGGTGAAACAACAAACTACCCTTTATACTTAAAGGGCAGAACTTGAGACAGTAAGGAAATCATATTGTCAATATTGCAATGAAGTAAGGATTGCTTTTCCAAATGCTACATCACATAATCTTCAACATCAAGTAAAAACAACAAAGTTAGTGCAAGTGGGATATATATCTACTTCAAATAGGGTATGCTTAGAATTGACCACAATCTTTATTTTTCGTATGATTGTTTTTAGTGTATTTTAATGATCAAAAATATATATAGATTATCGACTTTACATATTATCTACTTTAATTTAAATCTTTAATATTCCATTATCATTAACTTGATACTCCATTATCATTAACTTCATGGGTTGGCTGTAAGATTATATAATGAGTTTATTTATTTATTTAAATAATGGTTTTTTTGTCCCATAAAACCATTACGTTAATAATTAAATGCAAAATCGTCTCTTGAAACTTATCCATGCATAAATGTACTGATGTTTTGTTTAAATGAAATTATAAACCCTTAATATCACATTAAGTTACTAGATGACTAATGTTTTAATGGTGTGATATGTTTCATGAGTTGTGGGAATTGATAATTCAGCCCTAACATTGGTGGTTTTGTATATATAGATGATTATGAACAAAGCCCAGCAGCAGAAAAGAGGCTTAAAAGACGTGGTCCTACAAAGCTAGCTGATATATGGGCTTTGGATGGATCCTGGAAGATCTTGTTGCCGTTAGATGGCCAAGGGCGCCCAATTGGCCCGGACGGTAAAACATTTGTTCGGTGGTTGGGAACTTTTTTTAACAATCCCTTATTATGCCCACTTGTCCCTGCTGACTGGCCAAAAGTCTCTAAAACTTTTAAACAGGATTGTTGGACTGAGATTGAGGTAATATGAAAATAGAGTATAAGTAATAGTTATTTACAGCCGTTGTCATAATTAAAAGTCATATTTACTAGGGTCCATGCTTGTGTTTTGCTAACTCTACGTTTGCATTTCAGAAACGGTATCTCATTGACAATGAAATTGTTAAACCACCCAATCAAAAGGGATGGGCACTGCATATACTTGGGGTCCTTAGGAGAAATCGAAGGACTAAGTTGAAGAAGGATCACATTAAACCCGGGATGACAAAGGAAGAAGTATTGGCCAAGCGGACACCGCCAAGGGTAATGGAGGACCAATGGACGGAGATGGTTAACTATTGGTTTAATGAGAAAACTGTGGTACTGCTACTTTATTTGTCTATCTCATTTTAGTCATAAATTAGTCAATATACATATGTTGGCCATGTTTAACTCTAATAGCCCTTCCTTTTAATCTAAATTTTCTGGTTATATATAATATAATTAGTGTAGCTGAAAGCACTTTGCAGTAGATGTGATAGAGTTGTTTTGCCCCCATCAACAACATAAACTAAAGATTACTATTATTTAGAGATTGGTTGGGGACTACGACCACTACAAGGGTATGCGAGTTCATCTTATTTATGCCAAGGGTCTCAATAAGAAATATATATGTAGCTTAGGCTGTGGGCAAAGGCTTACATACTCCATAGTCCATTTTATCCCCTTTTTATGTCTTATTTCATGCTTGGGTTATGATGCATCTTCTTCTTAATATTACTAAAAACTTGCTTATTAACTACTTTATGTTGGTACTTAGAAGAGATAAAAAGCGACATTAAGTAGTAAAATACCTTATTCAAGAGATGTTTAGTTTTCAAATACTTTGACTTGTAATGTGGTTGCAGACATTAAGTAACAAGAATAAGGTTAGTCGAGGGAAACAGAAGGAGATAGCAACGTCTGGGGCTCAAAGTTTTGCACAAATAGGTGATGACATGGTAAGAAATGCATTACAAGTGCTACTGTATTCGTATATCACATAAGCTGATTTTATGCTTCTGAATCACACTAAATGTTAAAAATACTCTTTTAATTTCTTGTTGGTGGTAGATATAAACTTAGAATTTATGAACACCTAAGTCAATGCAAATGATAAACAACATGACAAATTTGAGAGCAATTGTGTGATTTGTATGTGTGATTTGGTTCATCATGTAGGCGAAAGCTAGCGGGACTCCGGTCGAGCGCGCAGACGTGTATCTAAAAGTATACCGTAGGAGAGATGGGACTGCTGTTACTCCCCGTGCACAAGAGAACATAGTAAGCACAATTTGAAACTTCTTTTTAGTGTATTTTGTGTTTCTATTGTTTATGGTGTGTAATATGTTATTTGCTTCTTGTGGGAAAATGTACAGAGTAAGATGGAAGAACTGTTGACACGAGAGGGTGTGCGACTACGAGGAGAGCCTGGTAGTGGAGTTCTTTGGTCTAAAGATGATGTATATGCTCAGGTGTTTGGTCCAGAGCGCCCTGGACGTGTACGGGGGGTGGGACTAGGCGTCACTCCATCTGGAAGAAGTGCCACAAATGCTTCAGAGTTTACTTTGACTCCATCTTTGCCAAGCAGAACAACACAAAGGATTTCGGAGTTGGAGAACAACTCCTCTAGACTAACTGAGCAACTAGTACAAGTACAGGAACAACTCTCCCAGTCAGAAGCAAGGCGCCAAGAATCAGAAGTAAGGCACCAAGAACAACTCTCACAAATGGAAGCAAGGCACCAAGAATCAGAAGCAAGGCACCAAGAATCAGAAGCAAGGCACCAAGAACAAATGGCCCAAGTGATGACGCGCATGAATGCAATGTTCGCCCGAATTACCCAAGGTGCACGTGATTCGGATATCTCTCAGGTACCTCATTGAAGGCGTATTTAGCAAAACACTACTTTTTGCAATGCATTGTTATATGATATTAATATGATGCCTTTAATATATTCAGGGTGACAGTGCTTGATGGGGACTCTCCAGGTGAATGAAATTGTGAATCCTCTGGTAAAACAAATACAACTATTCCTTATAACATATACAACTATATTGGGAAAAACATAAAAATAAAAATCAGATATATTCTTGCCTTTGTTGGTTTTATTTCAAGTTGAAGGTCCCACATCAGTATATATGAAGCAAGAAGTAGGGAAGTAGATGTACTATAAGACATAAAAACAAAGTAGAAAATTTCAACCATGCCTTTTTACACTTGCTCAATGTAGTTGATAGTTCCCAATGCAATATACATAATTTATTTAATTTTTTTTAAAGGCAGTGAATATGGATTATGTAAATTTATGTGCAGCTAGTGAACTGTCTCACTGTTAGTCTTTTTTAATTTTAAGTGTAAGCAAAAGGACTATGTGTAAGCCTCATAGATGATAATGACTCTAAAAATTTAAGGGATGTTGACCATTGTTAATAGACTAACTGAGATGATTGGTTATTTGTTTAGAGTTTGTTTGTTTTAGCTTAAAATGTTAGCTTATTTCCGGTGTTCTCATTGTCACAGCGCTGTACGATGAACACTCAATGGAAACTAGCTGCTGAAGTAGGATGATGCTTGCTATTTATTTTTTGTGATGTAAAAAATCTTTGAGGGGTCTGAGAATATTTTGTGATGTGGAACTCTTTTGGCAATGATTAATTTTTGTTTGCTGGCAATTGGTTGGGAATTGCTTGCATGTAATTACTGTACAGGTTGTGATGTAAAAAATCTTTGAGGGGTTTGACAATATTTTGTGATGTGGAACTCTTTTGGCAATGATTAATTTTTGTTTGCTGGCAATTGGTTGGGAATTGCTTGCATGTAATTAGTGTACAGGTCTTATTTTGATCAGGAATTGCAGGGATGTGTTTCGGAACAAAAAAAAATTAAAAAAAAAAAAAAAAAAAAACCCTATGGCTGCGTTTTTTAAAACGCAGCTATAGGAAAACCCAATGTCTGGGTCTAGAGCTGCGCTTGTAAAAACGCAGCCCAAACCGGTATATAGCTGCGTTTTTAAGAACGCAGCTCTAGGTCGAGGTCTACAACTGCGTTTTAAACGCAGCCTAAACCATGTCTATAGCTGCGTTTTACATAAAACGCAGCTATAGCTCCCACAAATGATGATAAAAAAACGCGGCTATAGAGCGAAAAAACGCAGCTATAGACCGGTTTAAGCTGCGTTTATAAAACCGCAGCTCTAGGTCTTTATCCTAGACCTGCGTTTCAAACGCAGCCCAAACCAGGTCTATAGCTACGTTTTTCACAAAACACAGCTATAGCTCCTACACTTGTTGATGTAAAAAAACGCGGCTATAGGGCGTATAAAACGCAGCTATAGACCCGGTTTGGGCTGCGTTTCTAAAAACGCAGCTCTAGGTCCCGCAGGGGGGCTGTAGCCGCACCGCATAGGCTGTGGTTGTAAACGCGGCTATGAAAACGCAGCTATAGCCTATAGCTGCGTTTTTTTCGGGCTATAGCTGCGTTTTTTAAATGCGGCTATAGCCCTCTTTTTTTGTAGTGGCTGTTGGCCTCCCTCAACTAAATGAGTGTGCCAAATTGACCATATCCAGAACCCCACTACCCTCTACAGACCTAAAAATAAGTTTGTATATATATATATATATATATGGAAGTGTCACTCATTGTCATTGTCATTGTCATTGGTAGGTAGAGAATTGAGATTAGAAGAGATGCTCTGACGTTAATAGCAAAATGAGTAATAGCTACCATAATCAAATTAAAAAAAGATTGGCCCCAGCCCAAAAAAAAAGAGGAAAAAAAAATCGTTTAAACTGAACTAACTGATTCCACTTATTAGGTAGCACTCATCACGATCGTATGGTAACTTCAACTTCTTGCTTGAATAAAATAATTGAGATTCTCTGTATGGTGAACTAATGTACCCGATTCTGGTGGTGCCTTTTAGGTCTATTAAATCTAATCAATTCTTCAAACAGATAACCCACGATTATTACTTACTTTCCAGAATTTATTTATATATATTTTATTCGATCATTTTCCTTATAATTACCAGGTTTTGTTGTCTGTTGTATTTCCTTAATTTAATTAAAGTCATTTAGTTGTGTTTGGGACTACTTGTTACTTTGGCTAGACCATATTGAGAAAGTTAATCAATCGTTGTTAGTCTTTGACTCATTCTTACTTTTGATTTTTAAAAGGAAAAAAAAATATATTTATTACTTTTGTTAAAAAATAAAATAAAAAAGAAAGATAACAATGTGGGCCATGTTGAGTTAATTTACAGTACGAAATTAAACAATGACAATCATTACCTCACCAAACAATATGAACTCATGTTCTCCACGCAAGAAAGATTGAGTAGTGTGATAGTAACGACAAATATTACCAGAGGAAAGACATGCTGAGGAATTGGTTGGTAGTGGTAGTCATTTTGGTTTTATTTAAAAATCAATGAGTTATAATGATAATACCATGAGGATTAACCCCACAAAAGTTCAAAATATTAGATTTGGTTTGTGTAATGTAAGATTTTTGTAACATTACATTATTATAGGAATATAAAATTACATTTTTTGGTTTATTAATTATATCCCATCATAATCATTAAAATTTTACAATGAATTTCCACAAATAACCTTTTAAATAACTTAACAAAATTTTATATTTAAACCAAAAAAAAACCATAAAATTACTGAACAAGTTTTTAATCACTTTCCCCCACTTTCTCACCAAGCACATAACTCAATCCTCCAAAAACAAATAAAAAATAAAAACTCTTCACTTTCTTGCACAATCTCACTAACCAAACAACTCAAATTCATACAAAAAAAAAAAAAAAAATTAAATAAGACAAATTTCTTTCACTTTCTTACAATCCAAATGGAATATATAAAAAATTCTCCCTTCACCCCTCTCTCTTTCTTCATGCCCAAACCTTAGCAACCCTCTCTTCTCCCAAACAAAATTCCAAGCCACTACCATCACAGTGACAAAGTTACAGCATTAATATATTTATCAAAACAACCCCTACACACACATATATATACATGTTTTTTTATTATATACACACACTTTTTTATTTGATAAGTTATATATATACACACACCAAAAAAAAAAAAAAAAAACTTAGTATTTTTAATCACAATTATGTTTGATGGCGATCTTTCATAAAATAAAATTCATTTTTACCATTTTTATAGTAAAATTCTTAAAAAGTTTCATTTTTTTATACAAATTATCAAATTTTATACTAAAGTAAGTAAAAAATCTTTCAAATGAACTAACAAAATTTTCAAAAACATAAATGATCTAAAACTTGGAGGAAAAAGTTAAGCTGCAAACATATTTGAAGCTATCCTGCTCTAATCTATTATGTGACAACTAAAGAAACATTTCATGTGTAGTTTTAATGACAATATTTTTTTAATGAGTCAATGACTTGTTAATTGCCACATAACAGTTTGAAAAAGATATAGATTCAAACATGTTTAGTATCAAATTTTATCAAATATTTAACAGATATAAGAGCACATTTTACAATAAAATATAGAATTGCGAAAAATAATATTATGTCTCTATAACTATTAAACCAATTTTTTTTTAAGAGCATCATTGGACTAAATCAAATAATTGGAGGGGCCAACTCTTATTTTTGTAGACTAAATTTTAAAAACATTAAAATAATTATATATATATATATATATATATATATATATATATATATATGTATTTATATATATATATATATATATATTAAAAAAATTCAAAATTTTGGGGGGGTGGCATGGCCCCCCAACCTTACACATAACTACGCCACTAAGTGTAGGAATTTCTTAGACAAAGCCTTCATTTTTAGTGAGAAACTAGATGTAGAAGAACGCTGAGATGAGAGTGAGTCAAGTGGACGCAGACTCTTAAGCCTCCTTCTACAATGCACCCATGGACAATCTCTACAAAAATCGTTGAGCTCTCATCGATTACTGTAATCACTGAGCTCTCCTAACCTTACAATTCTTCACCACAGAGAGAAGATAATGGGGTTTGATCTTAAGAGAGAGAGAGAGAGAGAGAGGTTAGGTTTGGATTTGATGAGAGAGAAGGGGCTTTGAGTTAAAAATAAATAAGGATAATTTTATAATTAAAATGTATTGGAGATGTCAATCTCTTCTGATGAAGTGCAAATTCGTCAGTTGTAGTGAACACACTCAGACGGAGCCGGATTCTTGTTTGTGTCACAGTGAAAGTAGCAATCCGTTAAGACAGTCACCAGTGTAGTGTCTGCCACAACGTCTCTGATGCCAAAGTCAGTATAAGAAGGTTATAGCAAAAAACTGAACAAAAGAATAACTAGGGGTGTTTTTTTTGGTGTCAATGTACCTTTTGTTGGAGGTGTGAGGACTATATATACATTCTCATAGCTTCTAGCCGTTGTGGCTGTTATGGTGGTTTTAATACTCCTTTGGGTAACGCCTCATCCCTAGTAATGTGGACTTTAATGGGCTTCCAACGGTTTGCACAGCTGGCCTTGTAACTGCTTGAATCATTTATTGATTACACTAAATGGCTTCTCTGCCTTCGCCAGTGGTGTGGTTATATCACTGGGGATGCTTAGTTGTTTCGTCTGTCAAGGTGACTTCATCAGTCTTAATGAATTCGTCTAGGGAAGTTGATCTCGTCAGTCCCATCATCTTCAATTAAATAAATTATAACATTCCCATAAATTGGTAATGTAGATTTTGGTAATGTGAGCTTTTTTGTAGTCTTATATTATCTTAATCTTATATATGCACACAAAAAATAAACAAAATACCATAATTTTCACATTATGGTAATGTGACCGTAATGTAATAAATGAACATAGGGCGAACCAAACATCCCCTTAAGATGAAGAAGGAATGCGCATACAATAAAAAATATATATATATTATTGAATTAATACAAATTTACTAACCTACATGTCATTTCACTAAATTATGTGTCATTTAGGACAATTCAAATATTTCTACCTAAATGACATATACGATCAAATCCAATTCAGCATGTCATTTCACTAAACTATGTGTCATTCATAATTGTGTTCACTCTAGGTTGCAAAACTACAACTCATGAAGCTTTAGAAAAGACAAACGGCATTATTTGGAGCAAATTAGCCTACTCCATTTTTGGTTCAATGGAATGACTAAACTTGAGTTTTGGATTGATTCACAAATAATTCTAGTACCACACACTTTATCACAACTGTTTTAAATGGCAGAGTGAGTAGTAGAGAAAAAATGGTAAATTCATGTGATAGTGAGAGATAGTCGATCATGGCCTGCCAAATAAGATAATTGTGACGAAGTGTGAGTGAAAATATGTGATACAATCTAGATTCGGTTTGGCATAACTTTATATATTTTCTTCATAAGTTAAATCAATAATCTATTATAACTTATTATCTAGGTATTTATTTACATATTATTTATATTCGTATATGTTAGGTTTTTAGACCCCTTAAAACAACAATTGGATTAACCTAGAAAATTAGCCAAGTGATTAACTTGGTCAAATTATGCAAATCTAGGTTAACACAAGCATATAATCATATCAAGCATATAAAGCAACAGAAATATAAAGAATACAAGATATGATGACCTAGGAAACCACATGGTAAAAACTTGGGGAGGATTTGACCTAGCTATCCTCAAGGAATACTTGAATCCACTATGCGAAAGAATCGAAGTTCATACAATAAAACTTACAAGCACCCTGCTTGACTTCCTATTGCTACCCACCAGTAGAACTTACTGACACGACCACGTGCAAGCTCCGAATCCACGGACTCCTTCTTTCTTGGATTCTCCACAAGATACAAGCACTCTCGCTTGTGTTTCTTTAAGCTCCAATGGGAGCAATTGAGTTGATCATCAAGGTGTAGATAACATCTTCTCCTTGAAAACCCTAAGCTTTGTGTAAAGGAAAACTCCTCCAGAATCTCACAAGAGATTTACACAAAACAGAAAATATGAGCAACCAAAGTTACTCTAAAAACGTGGCTAGGGTTTCCTTTATATAATGGGAGAAGTAGATCTGAAACCCTAATCCTTAATGGACTTGGATTGAGTTAGAAAATTCTGCAGAAAAACATTCTACCCGATATTCGATCAATCGAGCCTAAGCTTCGATCGATCAAGCCAGACAGAAAGTCACTAATACTTCTGCAGCCACTCGATTCCAACTTTACATAAACAACATGCTTTGAGCAAGTCTAAAACAAGACTAAACACCTGTTTTAATCATGGTTTGCCAACATTACACATTAAAGTTCTAAATACATTAGTTCCTAAGTCTTTAGAACCTAACAGTATACTATACCTTAAGGATGTTATCATTAAAAAAGAATTGTAAAAAAATTATTAAAGGATGTGATCTATTAATTTGTTTACCATTTTAATTTTTTTTTTTTTGGTAAAATATTCCCAATTTTTAATCTAAATTTTAACTGAATCAATGACCAAAGCCTAAATGTTCATTCGGCAGAACATTTTTACCTTTTGTTTTAGTTTCTTTTTATATAAAAAAATAACAAAATTATTTTTTTAAAATAAGCTAATTTTAATCTTTTTTGACAAAAAATTAGAGTAAAAGCTATTAAATATTATATCTTTTTGTTTTATTTTTAACCAATAAGCTGCCAAAAATTATGGGATTCCAAACAGATACTATATCAGATCAAGTTCCAATCTAAATTAATAAATATGCATCAAGTGCAAAATTCTTCAAATTTATTATTTATTTATTTATTTATTGAGAATTGTAGCCTTACTAGCTTGTAGATCATTTTACATATATTTGAGAAGAGAATTTTATAGGATCATTTGGGACATCTAAAATATCACACCAAAAGAGATAGATAGCTAGCCCTCTCATTTTCGTTTCTCACCCAATGAAATGGAATCAATGTGATTCGCACTATATATCCATTTCCTGTCCAATCAAAAAGGTTGTTGTCCTATGTATGATGATACCAATTTTGGTGGTAGGTGAGGCATGTATTTATTACGTGTCGAAAATGAAATTGGAATTGTCCTCTTTCACAAGGTCTTCATCTTCCTCTTCCTATTCCTCTTCTTTGCCTTAAAGAAGGACGAAATGGGAAAATAGACATAAAATTCAAACTATGTAGTTAATAGTCATTAGTTTCAAACTATTTTTTTTTCTAGCATCTCGAGTCTAAGAGGCTCGATTTAGGGGTTATAAATCGAGTGTTTGAAGGTCGATTTTCATATTTTGATCGGGTCTGAGTTGCCATTTTTTCCACGTGTGTCAACGTGGAAATCGATTCTCTTATACTCGATTTATAAGCCCATATGTAAAAGAAAAGAACAGCAGCACAGCAAAAACAAAATCAGAGCAGAAGAACAAAAAAAAAAACCGAAGAAGAAGGAAAGAACTCAGGCCGGCGCACCTAGGCTAGGCGAGCCCAGGCCGCGCGGCCTGGGTTCACGCGACCCTGGGTTCGCGCGAGCTCAGGCTGCGCGGCCTGGGTTCATGCAAGCTCAGGCCGCGCGAGATCGTTCTCTTTCTCTCTCTGTGATCTAACTCTTTCTCTCTCTCTGATCTGGTCTTTCTCTCTCTCTCTGATCTGATTTGGTCTTTTTCTTCACTCATGAACATCGCCTGTTTCTGGGTTTTTTTTTTTCTTTCTTCACTGATGAACATATTTGAGCTTGATCGGATTCTTTCCCTCTCTGTGATCTGATTGTATTTGTTTTTTTTTTTTTTTTTGGTATTTTGGCTGGTACATGAGAAACTTGGAGACTTGAAATTTTTTCAATTTTTTTTGGATCGTAAATCGAGTCTCTAAGACTTGATTTCCAGGTGGTCTCCATGTGGAAAAAATGCCACATCAGACCATGGAAATCGAGTATTTGAGACTCGATTTATAGGCCAAAATCGAGTCTCTTAGACTCGAAATGCTAATAAGAAATATAGTTTAGAAACCGGAACAACTAACTAGAGAGTTAGAAAAAAAAAATTAGTTAACTATTTTCCCCCTTAAAGAACACGTGAAACAACTTGAAAACAATATAATAATTGTTCGCTTTTCCAAAGATATGTTCACTAATTAATTACCACACTTCTAATTTCTTAAGCACTGTGTTTAATTTTTATTGTTTGTTAATTTGTTTCTTAATTATACTCATAGTTTCTTAATCAAAGAACGGTAAAAATATCAAGAAGATTTTATTCTTCAAAATCTAAATTTATATTTTATAATATCTAAATTTATTGAAATATTAAATAAGTACACCTTTTTTATTTAAATTTTTTGCCCGAACATGGTATTTGATTTTTAATATATAACTATTCTTGGTTTTGTTGACTCTAAGCTTGATTTTATTTTAATCATTATAATTTGATATTTAAGACAAGATTTTTTCTATTTGTACATTTGTTTTATAAATATATATGTTTACTAGAAAATATGCACACGGATATAAAATTTCTTTTATAAGAGAGAGAGAGAGAGAGAGATATATATATATATATATATATATATATAGAATAATAGATTAATAATTATTAGCAGTTTTGAATCTCAACATGCAAGAAGGATGAATTTTAATGAAAAAAATACATTATGATATTAAAATTTTTATATAACAAATAAAGGAAAAGTTAACAGATACTCTAAAAACATTATTTTAGGAAATATCTTGAGAAAATTTTTATGCGAAAAGAAAAAAGTAATTATTTTTCTTTTCTTAAATTTTTTATATTTTCTATGAAAGTGATATTAAAAATTTCTTAAAATTATTCATTAACAAATATCATTAAAATATCATTAATAGAACTCAACAACAAAATATTTTTAAAAAAAATATAACTCGCGCTAGGTCCCAAAATGAAAGAATCTGTACCTAATACCCGTCTCATAAAATAACTTCCCAAGCTCCTCCTGAGTCTTGCTAAAGCACAAACGCAAGTATTTTTCTCCCTAAATAATGGTCGAACGAATTATAGATCTTGAAAACAATGCATGGCGTCATTTGTTCATAAGTCATACTAGACGTTTCTTTTTGCCTAGCATAGAATACAGAACCTATAGACTACATATAAATAGACAATGGAAAAAGAATCGAAAAGTACATAAGTTTTTTATTAAAAAAGTAAAAGAAAAAGACTCGTCTATAACACGAGATAGATTTTATTTTTATGGGCTATATAACACGAGATTTAGACTTTGAAAAATAGGCATTAATAATTACGTATTTAAGAAAATAGTTAAAATTATTATAAATTTTAACTACATAATACTTATAAATTGATATGACAAAAATATAATAGTGTCATTTAAACAACATATAATAAGTGAGGGGTCGTCTAGTATGGCATTTTAGGTAATACTTTTCAATTTTTAAACAACATTACATGTATTTTCATATACTTTTTCAACTACATATATTTTCAAAAAATACAAACAACGTTACTAAAACATCGTTATCAAACAGTCCCTAAATTAATGTTTGAATAACTATTTTTATAATTAATGATACAATGATATATAAGATTTAATTAGTAAAATTTGTAGTTTCAATAACATCACTCTTTATTTGCATTATTCCTAATTCTTATTATTTTGTATCTTAAAAAAAAATTCCTATTATTTTAATGAATCATAATGCTCTTTATATATCATAATATATGTGTATAGCACAAAAATTGCACCTCAAAAACGTGGCTATATTATATCATATAACCATATATAGCAGCTGTTATCATTTTTGCTTGTAATAGACGGTAGACAATGGAAGGCACATCGAAATTTCATTTATGAATGTAAAATTAATAAATAAATAAAAAGAAGAAGAATTGAAAGAGTTGAGAGAGTAGTCAATTAATATTATTAATGATAAAGAGATGGTGGGTTGGTACATTGAATTAAAAAAAAAAATGTAATTACAAACAGTAGATAAAGATTATTATCATGGTATAATACAACAAAGTAAAAGATAAAGGTTGCGATCGAAGCGAAGGATTGTCCACTCCCACTAGGCATTGAGCACACTTAGTTACATACATAATCTTTCTCAAAAAAAAAAAGTTACACACATTAGTAATCATATGACTTCCAAGCTTCCAACCCCACAATTTGAAGCCGTACAAATTGAACAAAGCACGACAAAGAAATTAAATAGCACACCTAATCCTATATATATATATATATATATATATAGCTGAATTTTGTAGCACAAGAAAACATAATTTAATTTGATTATATAAGGCAAATTATTCTTTTTTGGAATGTTGGAGATAATCAAAAGTCAAGGGTCTAAAGAGATGAGCAGCTTCAGTCTCTATCAACTCCACTTGGCCTTTCAAGAGGTGCATGTACACAATCCAGTCACCGTTGCAACTTGGACTCGGCATTGGCATCACATACCCTGAGTCACCTCCCCATGGAAAATGGTATGACCCAAATAATGGCTTGCCCCATCCGAAATCCACCTTTGACTCTGGGAACCTTTGCCCTGATGATACCACAAAAGCTGGTCCATCTTCACTCCCACTACAATATATCTTAGCCAACCCTGGCACTGGACGATGAGACTCCACCCAATCTATGAGCCCCAAGAAATGTTCCTTGGTCACTGCACCATCCAAGAATTCATGAACTTCATTTGCCACATAACTCAATGGATTTTCATCAATCTCATTTACATCCTTGCCTCCATAAGGTATGGATAGCACATTTCCAAAGTAAGACCCCATGAGTGAAGCTTTGCCCATATCTCCATCACCTAACCTTGTCCTACCATCCACAACAATGCCCATTTTGGTTACCTTTTTGTCCACATTGTTAAGAATAGCATGTTTAGCAACCATCTTCCACAAGAAGGCACTAAAGGACTCTAGTTTAGTCCTCCTGCAACCATTGGTTGTGGTAGCTAGTGATTGGAGCTGGTTTAGTTGGTCAGCCTTAATGTAGTATATTCGGCTAATAAGATAATCATCACCAGGTTGTGGGTCTTTGGGTGGAGGCAACGAGGTCACTGGAACATACATGTCGTTCAAAGATGGATGAATTGAACCAGGGCGTCTAGGATTGAGTAAAGAACGACGAAAGCATGGCACCGTAGAGATGGGTTTAGATTGAGCCATCTCAGCCCATGACACAAGAAATAGGTTGGCCGAGTAGGCGTCTGCAATTCTATGGTCAAACGTGCACGCCACAACCAACCCACCACACTTGAGCTCGGTTGCCTGCATATTCCAAATACAAAACCAAAATGTCTCTATTAGTATTAATTCTTTTACTACGTGCCTTGTCAAACATTTAATATTTGACTAATTCCTCCTCACCAAATTCATGTACTTATTGCGTTTATTTGGATTGGTTGCTGTTTTAATTTTATCAAGTTATTGGGTCAGTAGGCTATATGACTTACGGTGTATAATAATTAATATCAAAAGGAGCCTTTCTTTTTTAATTGATTTTATTCTTTTTTTTACAGCTTGTTTTTCTAAATAGTTAATAATAATTAACTATAGCAATATCACGTGTGTGAAAATCATGCCTTACTTTTGACAAATTCAATTAGAGTAAAAACAAAAAATATTAATAATAATGTGAAATTTAATTCCTTTTACAAAAAAAAAAAACAATATTAAATTTCATCTTTAACGTAGACTTTATAGTCACGTAGAACCTACACATTATTAAGGAACACATATCCCACACATAAGATATTTTCTTATCAGTAACAGTTTACCTTTTATTTTCCATACATGCCAGGACCATTAGAAAATAAAACAATTTATGAGTTATTGTTCAATATCACGAACCATATAATTTAATTTTCACCCTCAAAAAATATATATAAATTAATTTAAATTAAAAAACTGAAAAAAAAAATAGAACACATAAGAAATAGTAGCTAGGATTTGTTCATAGCAATTATTGATCATAATATAATATAATTGAAGCGGCAAATTAAGGTGCGGCCGCCGGCATGGTTTAGAAACAGAGGCATACTGAAACTACGAATATCCATCCGATCCAAATGAAAGATATCACTCAAAGTTTCAAAACCAGCAGTTTGGCATTTGGGATATGTGTGAGTTTGGATAGCAAACGTTGCTAGGGTTTGTGTCCATACTTGGGTCCTGTGTCCGGTTTACCGAACTCACAAGTTTTTTAATAAAACAAATGTAACATCTAAACTGGGTTCTACGAGAAGCCTAACCAAAGACAAGGAATATTTCTGATTTAAAAACAAATTAAGTAATACTACTTCATTAAAAGTGGTTTTAATTAAGATAAAATCTATTTTTGGTTTTGATCTATTTATTTATAAATAGATAATCATAAATAAAATAAATAAAAAAGGCATAATGTTTCTTTCAAAGTAGTTTCAAAAACTATTCTCATTTCTTATTATTTCCGATTTTTAGTTCATCGCAAAATACTCTAGTGGCTATTAAAATTGAATTGTTTGCATGTAAAATTATGTGGCTAGCATCTTCCAAAAACACATTTAAGGAGAAAAAAAAATTATATCCAAAAAAAGTTTCCAGGATTTTCTCCCTTTAAAGGAAAAAAAAAAGGTTCATTTGAGATGTATTAGGGATTGGAGAAAGATTGACGTTATATGTGATAGGGAGTAGGGACGTTTTATACGCTAAGATAATTTTCGCTCTAGCAGGAGCCAAAAATATTACCGCTATTTGCGTGTGCGTGTGCGTGTGTGTGTGCGTGTGAGATGTACGTGAATACATGGGAATAAGAAACACGTGACGAACCTGGACAGCGAGCACACCATGCTTCTTCTTGGCCACAAGTTTGCCTTCAATGGTGTCATCAGGGTTATACAAGTCGAGGTCTTTAAGCTCTGCCTCAGCAAAAGCTTCGACAAAGTCCACACCACGGTTATTGCAAAGAATCTCAGGTTCACCAACAGGGTTTGACACTACCTCACCAGCAAAAGCATAGTATGTCACGAGAGCTTGGGCCAAGGCCTTCTTAAGAACCCTAACCATGTCGCCAAAATTATTAGAGAGGTCCTTTCCCAATAAGCTGGTGTTCTTCTTGTAACAGAAAAACACACCCACATCAACTGGGGGTAGAAGCAAGTCTAGGTTGGATAGTGGTAGCCAATGCTCTTGCAGTGGCAGCACTGCAGCCACAACCTCCCTCTTGCTCACTTTCACAATCAACTCTCCTCCTCCTCCTTCTGAACCCATGTTTACAGAGAGAAAGAGAGACAGCAGTAAGAGACTATAAGAGAATAGTTTTGAAATATGGTTGATGGGGTTTGATAGGGGAGTGGATATATAGAGGGTTAGAGGCCCCTGTGGGGGACCGTGTGTGAGATTTTTCTTAATAAATCATTTAGTCAAGGTAGGCTTTTGTAGAATAGATCATAGAATATCTTGTAGATATTATTTTAGTAGTTTTGTATTTTAGTTTGTATATATAAGAGATAAAAGTTTATTACAAATTTCATTTCCTAATTTTACAAACCAATATGTCAACTTTTAAATATTATACAAAAATCACCAATTGCATTTACTTTCATGTTAATTTGTAAATCGTTTATAATAAAATTTATAGTAATTTAACAAATTTTCTAAAGAAAAAAAAAAGGTTTGAAGAGTAGTCTACATGTAACCAAATCATGTTTAGGAAAGTTATATATATGGCTCATCCTCACAGTTAGAGGTGAGGTTAGGTTTGGGGTATTTTCCAACCCGACCCAACTTTCTTAAATCGGAAAATTTCCAACCTAACTTGAAGGCATTGGTGGAGTTGTCGAATCAAGGAAGGGAAATTTTGTTAAGCCCGATAAAAGTTTGATATTCTCTTTCAACTATTTGAAATTTTGTTATTTTGCCTACATATGACATTTTTTTTCAATAAAAACGTGTTTTTTTTTTTTTTTTAATTTGATTTTGAATTGATAGATACTAAAAATTGTACAACACAATGTGATAAAAATTTAATTTTTACTTTGTGTTGTATAATAATAATAATAATAATAATAATAGAGTTTGGTTCAAGATAAACTTTATGCAACTTTAAATAATGTTACATTACTCAATATTTCACCAAAATAAATCAATTTTAAAATATTATGTTACAATAAGGAAATTGGAACGACCACCAAACAAAATTGATAATTTTGATATAGCTATAAAAAAATCATATATATAAAATAGTTATATTTATTATTTATATATAACAGCTAGATACAGATGTTGTATGCCCGAGGTACATACAAACCTATTTGGTCCTTTGTGGCATTCGAGGGAGTAAATGAAATGGGCTAATTATTATATTTTTATTTTCTTCTCCTTTTTTTTTTTAGGTGAAAAGCACATTTTAGTCCTTATATTTTCAGGCAATTCCCATTTTAATTCCTACACTTTATTTTTACCGCTTTTAGTCCCTATCCCAAAAAAAACTTCCCATTTTGGTCTCTGCCATTACATCAAAAACGGAGAAAGCTGACGTGGCAAACGGTAGGAATAAATAATACTAAATTAATGTCCATGTGGCCTAAATTAATAATAAAAAATATTTTTTGGCATTAAAAAATGCCACATCAACGTCTAAATTAAAAAAAATTAATTTATTAATTTTAACTAAATAAAAAATTTTAAAAACAGAATTAAAGAATAAAAATCATGTGAATTGAGATCTAAGTGTGTCTTGAACAAGAACACAAACCCAGATGCAAGAACACAAACCCAGAAATTACAAAAAAAAAAAAAAAAAAAAAAAAACCACAGATTGGCCACAGATCCTCAACAAACCCCAAAAAAAAACTCGGATCCTCTATGCTTCTCTCTTTCAGATCTAGACCATACATCCAAGCTCCACACAACCGCCCTCACCACCACTCTTCCACTGCCGCCACTGCCACCACCATCCCCAGCATCGACCTATTCGAATTCAACCCGACCCACCTCCCCTCAATCCACTCCACGATCGCTCAAGCCTGCACAGACTACGGAGCCTTCCACGTCACCAACCACGGCATCCCCACCAAGCTCCTGTGCCAAATCAAAACCACAGGCCTCACCTTCTTCAACCAATCCTCCATCAATGACAAGGCCACCTATTCCTGCGACCCTCACTCCTTCGCTTCCCAAGGCTACGGCTTCCGAATGCTCCTTAACAATGAAAACGACATCGTCATTTTGGACAAGCGAGACTACTTCGACCACCACACTCTCCCTCTCTCTCGTCGAGACCCATCTTGCTGGCCCCACTTCCCTAAAAACTACAAAGAAACCGTGGCGAGCTACAGTGATGAAATGAAGGGTTTGGCTTAGAAGCTCATGGGTTTGATCTCTGAGAGCCTTGGGCTTAGAGGGTCATACATAAAAGACGCTGTGGGTGAGGGTTATTTAGCAATAATGTTTTTTTTTAATTTCTGGGTTTGTGTTCTTGGATCTAGATTTGTGTTTTTATTGTTCTTGTTCAAGACACACTTAGAACTCAATTCATATGATTTTTAGTTTTTAATTCTGTTTTTAATTTTTTTATTTAGTTAAAATTAATAAATTAATTTTTTTAATTTAGATGCTGACGTGGAATTTTTTAATGCCAAAAAATATTTTTTATTATTAATTTAAGCCACGTGGACATTAATTTAGTATTATTTATTCTTGCCGTTGCCATATCAGCTTTTTTCATTTTTGATGTAATGACAGGGACCAAAACGAGAAGTGTTTTTCGGGGTAGAGACTAAAAGCGATAAAAATAAAATGTAAGGACTAAAATGAAAATCGCCTAAAAATGTAGAGACTAAAAGATACTTTTCGCCTTTTTTTTTTTACTCAGAACTGGTCGTTCTTGTCACATCCTCAATTTCCGTTGCAAACGTCCTATGGTGGCTTTTTACTAGACATGGCAAAACAGGAGGGTCGGGTCGAGTTCGGGTCAAGTCAATCGGGTTCGCAAGTCAAACGGGTCGCGGGTCAAAACATGTCATTTTTAAACGGGTTAATCGGGTTGCAGGTCGGGTCGGGTTTACCCGTATTTTTCAAACAAGTTTTTTTTTTTTTTTTTTCCTTCAATTACAAAAACAAATAAATGACAACCTGTTTAGAGAGAATGAATAAAATCAATTAAGCAAATGAATTGCACTTAATGCCACTTGTTAATATCCTTCCAATTCTGATAGTTTTAAGTATGACAAAAATGATTTATAGTCATAAATTCATGATGGAAAAAGTCTTCAATATTAATAGTTCACTGTCAAAATGCATATAATTACAAGTTTACATCTTCAAAAAGAGATAGATCTTAAAACAAACAAAACAAGTAAGCCAGCAAAGTAGCAAGTTATCGGTCTTCTTAAGTGTACATGTTACCGTTGCATTTAAAACAATAGTAAAGTTAGATTACTTAGAAAGATAAACTAAACAAAAAAAAATATTTAAAAATAAACATAACATATTAAATAAAGGAGAATAAGTAAATATTTTATAAGAATTACACCTTAATCTCAATCTATTCAACGTTGGTAGCAGATTCAGCACTGCAAATATTCATACTTGCAAATTGTAGCTCAAGTTGGCTAATTTTGTCAGCATCTTCATCTATAATACAATATTTTAATATGACTTAATGTACCATGAAAGCAAATCAATAAAAAATTAAAATTATATAATTATTACTATAAAAAAAAATTAAATTGCCTTTAAATCTATATAGCCAACTTTTAGTACACAACATAACTTCACATTTCAGGTAAAAGACGTGTTCATTTGTTTGTGCTTTTGGCTTTGGAGTTTGGTACAGCTCAGCTCAATGAGATTTTCTTTTTTCTTTTTTTTTTCTTTTTTTTTTTTTTAAATGGTTGTCTACTTGTCTTGATTCTTGCGTCACTTGACAGCCTTGGCCTGTGCTGTGTAACATGTTGAGGGCCTTTTGTCTTGTCTGATGGCAATTGATTTGGCAAGGCAAGCACTAAAGCTAGGCTAGCTAGCTTTTATTGTTAGTCATCTAATATATAATAATATTAATTATTAGTTTGGATATTTTGTGCTTTATGCACTTAGTATCAGGATGTAATTTAAATATTTTTTTTAGCGAATTTTTTCAATGGGTCAGGTCACGGGTTATCCGGGTCGGGTTGGGTTGACCCACAAAAAATGGGGTCGGGTCACGGGTCAACCCGTTTTTACTTCGGGTCAAAAAAATTGGATTCAGGTCAGGTATTTTTCGAGTCGGGTTAGGTCAGAAAATTCTGACCCGTATTGCCATGTCTACTTTTTACTTAGTATCTGTTTGCATCCAACTTATTGCGCGTTGCGTTTTGTCTCTCACATTTCCTTCTCTCTTTTTTTTCCCAGCGCGTGAACAGTAACATCACATGGATTCACTGTGCAGGAGACAAATGCACTATTCACGCACTGTTCACGGGTCCCACAGCACTATTCACGCATTTAAAAATTATTTTGCTATAATGTTTTCAGTTTTCAGTTTTTAGTTTCAGCAAAAATAAGTTGTATCCATACGGACCCTTAGAATAGAGACACTGAAACATTCAAATTCTGCTACCTAGATTTTTAAAAACCATGCTTCCGACAAAAATGCAGAAATAGATCATAGAAATGGTATTTCGAATATAGCCAAAGGGACATTTATTTTGATGAACATAGCCAAATGCATCATCATCACTTCAATAATTTTATACAAATGCATCATCTCACTTCAATATATGTCTCTTTAATAATTTGAAAATTTTTAAATAACCTTATCATTTTGGCCCCCATACCTAATAATAAACATTTTCTACTCTTAAAAAAAGATTTGTGACCACCCTAAGTTTTTTTTATGCCCAATAAAATTAAACTTTGGTCCATAATTTGGTCCACTTAACAATATATTAGGGCATTTCAAGCAAAAAGAGAAAGCTCAAAAAAAAAAAAAAATTTGCACAGTACTATTTTACATTTCATACCAAGAAAAAAAATTATATATGGCCACCCTAAAAATAAATTTCTGGCTCCGCCACTGATGATAATGCTAATGATGATGATGATGATGCATTTGTATAAAATTAAAATGACTCATTGGTGCGACTAAAGTCTATCATATGATATAGCTTGTATAATATAAGTAATTATTTAGCAACGTGAAAAAATTAAAAAATTAAAAGAAGAAGAAGAAGAAGTCCGAATCACAATATACGTAACGTACTTCCTATTTGGTTTTTATTTTGATGAACTAGTACTAATTAATGATCAGTTAGTACCATTTTTCTTTTTCTTTTTTTTTTTGATAAGTTAGTTCTTATTCCAAAAAAAAAAAAAAAAAAGTTAGTTCTTATATAGGTCAATCGTGACCACCACCACTCTCCCCACTCCAACCTGAGGCCTTAGACAAGCGGATTCACTCTCCCAATATCTCTTCCTTCTTTGTGCCGAAGGTTTGTTGGCTCTGTTGCACAAGGCGTCGAAGAGAAAGGAGCTGAAAGGTGTGACTGCCTCAACTAAAGGGCCAAGGATCTCACACTTATTCTTTGCGGATGATAGTTTGATATTTTGTAAAGCAACGGAGAAGGAAAGGGCTGAAATTCAGAGAATTTTGCAAGTCTATAAGTCCTCTTCGAGTCAGTAATTAAATAGAAACAAGACGGCCTTATTCTTTAGTTGCAATACCCACTCAGGAAGCCATCAAGTCCATGTTTGGGGCCCAAGTTATCAAGTCACATGAAACCTATCTTGGTCTGCCTTCGTTAATTGGTAAGTCAAAGAAAAATACATTTGCTCAGCTGAAACAAAAACTAGCCTCCAAGCTTGTAGGTTGGAAGGAAAAGCTTCTATCAAATGCGGGAAAGGAAGTTTTGATCAAGGCAATCGCGCAGGCCGTTCCTTCTTATACTATGAGCTATTTCAAGCTTCCCAACGGGCTTTGCGAGGAGATGACTGGAATGATGAGACAATTTTGGTGGGGACAAGTGAAGAATGAAAAGAAGGTGGCTTGGATAAACTGGAAAAGAATGTGCCGCCCGAAGGAAGAAGGGGGGTTGGGCTTTAGAGACTTGAAATCCTTCAATCTTGCCCTTTTAGCAAAACAGGGCTGGAGACTTCAAACTAATTCTTCTTCCCTGTTTTCTCGGGTCTATAAGGCTAAATATTTCCCTAATGGGAACTTCGTGGAGGCTAAGGTAAGGAAGAAGGCCTCCTTTGCCTAGAGGAGCATCATGGCTACCCAAAACTTGGTAAAACGTGGGTTGAAATGGCAGGTTGGCAATGGTTGTCGCATTCATGTTTGGCAAGACCAATGGCTTATTAATCGGAGTACATATAGGGTGGTGTCACCTGAGCGGCCTAGAAATCAGATTAAAATGGTTTGTGACTTACTGAAAGATAGGGGCAAGGAGTGGGACATAGAGCTAGTTAGAGGGCTTTTCTTACCACAGGATGTAGAGGTGATTCTGAGTACCCCCATCAGTGAATCAGTTGCTATGGACAGAATGGTTTGGGCTAAAGAAAAGAAAGGTAGTTTCATAGTAAGGAGTGCTTATAGGCTAGCTCAGGAAGTAGAGGCAGAAGGTGGCAATGCTGGTTGTTCTGACCCGATTAAGTTGCACAGAGCATGGACAGGGGTGTGGAGTATGAACTTGCCTAATAAAATTAAACATTTTGCCTGGAAGGCCTGTAATGGGATACTAGCCACTATAGACTCCCTCTTTCGTAGAAAGATCATGGCCAACAACATATGTGAGGAATGTGGTAGGCATGTAGAAACAGCCATGCACTTGCTCTGTTTTTGTGACCCTAGTACAGAGGTATGGAGTTCTTGCAAACTTTCTCTTCCAATCAAAGTTCTTGAGTCTTGGAGTTTCTTGGACACTTTTAGTAGACTTCAGATTTGTTGGGAGGCGCAACAGGGGCTATTGGAGAGGTGGGTCACAATATGCTAGGGTGTTTGGAAGAGCCGGAACGAGGTTCAGCATGGTGGGAAGAGGCGCCCTAGGTCTGTAATTGTGAGGAACTCCATGAAACTGTTGGAGGATTTCCTATCCACCAATGTGAAGATGAACCAGCCAATTTCTGACATCCAAATCACTGCTAGCTGGAAGCCACCTTCGCCGAGTTACTTTAAGATTAATGTGGACGGGACACTATTCACAAAGTCTAAGCAATCCGACGTGGGTGTGATCATGCACGATGAGGAAGGGAACGTGGTTACGGCCATGTGTAGAAAGCTGGACTTACCTTTTAATGCATTAGAGACAAAGGCGAATGCCCTGGAGATCAGGGTGACTTTTGCCGAGGAGGTGGGGCTCAAGGACGTGGTTTTTGAAAGTGATTCGCAACTGACAATCAACACTGTTCACGACACTGGTGAGGCAGCGTCATCAGTTTGGAATATCGTCCAGGGCATGTTCCGGAAAGCCCAGAGTTTTAGGACTTTTGATTTTCTACATATTAAAAGGCAGGGAAATGTCCCTGCCCACTTGTTAGCTCAGCATGCTCATAATGTTGAGTTTGGCTGGAGGAGTGTCCTAGTCAAGTGGCACATGCGTGTGCTAAAGATGTATCGTCATTTCAACGTTCTGAATAAAAAGTATTGAGTATTTCCCATTAAAAAAAAAAAAATCATTAACACAACTTTATTATCCACCATTAATACTATCTTGTAACTCTATACATATGCATAGATATACTTAAAGATATATAATAAAATACATAATATATTTCTCATACACATTGTGGGTGTAAAAGTCCAATGTCACGTGTTGGGCCTAGGGCCCAATTCGAATATCTCTATGCATCCGAAGAGAAGAAAGGGGTCAAGAAGGAGCCCTGGTGGAGGAAATGTACCTGGAAATGAGCGAGAGGAGCAATCCGAAGAGAACCCTATTGGTCCGAAGATGTCATTCTCCTCGGATCCCAAGGAACTTGATCAAACAAATATACTGAAGGTCTGAATGATATTCCCAACTACTTCCAAGACAAGGACAAGCTTTGGGCGTGCTTAGAAATGATGAGAACAGAGAAATATCTAAAAGGAAAAGCTGTTACCACCGCATTTAATGTACTGCAGCAACTTTCCTAGCCGCATTTATGTGGAGAAGACCCCTGAACAATACAATCTCAGCTACCACCACTTACGGAGAACTAAAGCAGATATCTGATATGACATGCACTCAAGTGAAGGTTTAGATGAAAAACAAGTGAACGGTGATGATGAAGGAAAACAAGAATATATAAATGTAATAGGCCTTTGAGAAGGGGGGGATCGGGGAAAGAACTCTAAGAATTGTATTCACCTTTCAATCAAGAACAATCCTCTTCGAACTTGAGTTGATTTTAACTTTCAAACGTATTCTTATATCAATTAACTGTTGCTAGATTCACAACCAGCCTAGCTTTTTCACCCACTCTCTACAAATTCATTGTTCTGGGTTTGTTGGGCTCATAATCCTAATCTTTTGGGCTTAGGCCACGAAATTTGGACCCTACAATTAGCGCCGTCTATGGGGAAAGCTTGAGCTAAAGTGGAGGCAACATCCCATAATGGCTGAATCAGGGCAACAACCAGCAAAGTCCAGGGCGTCTCAGCATGTTGATCCCTTCCTTAACTTGGAACGGAGACAGGATCGTAAGGGTAGTGTACACACCGCACACGATGATCGAAGTCAGTCACATGGAGGAAGTCATATGTCTCATGCAGAGAAAAACCGGAGCATGCAACTAGAAATTGAAAAGCTGAAGAGGGAACTGCGCCATGCAAAGTGGAAGCGGGTTTCTTCATATTCTGATGAACATTCTGACGAAGAACAAGACATTACTTACAAGCAGAAATCTCGGACACCAATCAGTGAGTCTTTTTCCTATGAGGAAGCACACCACCATGAGAGGCAGCCTCGAAGCCCACCACATGGAGGCGTAGGGAACGATGCTATGAGCAAAGCCTTGAATCAAATTTCCAAGTCCCCATTTACACGTAACATCGAGGATGCAAGACTCCCTCGACGTTTTCACCAACCAACGTTTACCACTTATAACTGCCAGACAGACCCCGTGGAACACGTGAGTCATTTCAACCAGAGGATAGTCGTTCATTCCAGAAATAAGGCCCTAATATGCAAAGTTTTCCCATCCATTTTGGGACCGATAGCCATGAGATGGTTTGATAGCCTGAAAGTGGACTCTATAAGCTCTTTTCAAGAGCTCACTCTGGCATTTGGGTCCCTTTTTGTAACATGTCGCAGGGTTCCGCAGTCCTTGGCCTCTCTATTGTCTGTAAGCATGTGTGAAAGCGAGACTTTGAAGTCGTATTCGGATAGATTCTGGGAAATGTACAACGAGATGGAGGAAGATTGTGACCTGGTGGCCATCAGCTCCTTTAAGCTCGGCCTCCCCACTGAACACGGCTTGAGGATGTCTCTAACGGGCAAACCTGTTACCAGTGTACGCCAGCTGATGGACAGGATTGACAAGTATAAAAGAGTCGAGGAAGACCAGAAGCAGGGCAAGGGAAAGGATAAGGTTATCCCTCAGGACAGGAAGGATTTCAGGTCGAATCGGCAAGGTCACAACAGGTCGGGGAGAAACTGGGTCGGACAGCAAAGCTCGGCGAACCTTCAGACAGTCAATGCCGTATTCCAAGAGCAAGTGCACCAAGTCCTAGAGAGGATCAAGAATGAGCCTTTCTTCAAGAGACCGAACAAGATGGTGGGAAATCCTGAAAGACACAACCACAACCTCTACTGCCAATATCACCAAAACCATGGACATACTACCGAGGACTGTAGGAGTTTGTGGGACCATTTGGACCAGCTCGTTAGCGAATGCAAGTTAAAGCAACTCTTACATCATACCTTTGGTCAAGGTAACCAGGCAAGCGCAGGTCCTCAAAGGGATGATTCCTCTAAGCCCCCCCTTGGTACAATAAATGTTATCTTTGCTGCACCAGGAAGAACAGGGTCTTGTCCATCTAGGGTACTATCAGTTGCTCGGTTGCCCTCGGAAAGTGTCAACAGGGAGCCAAAGAGGGCTAAGTTGGAGATTCATCCAGTTCTAGGATTCTCGGACGTAGACAAGATCGGAACCATCCAACCTCATGATGATACTTTGGTGATCACCCTTAGGATAGGGGGGTACGACGTGAAGAGAGTAATGGTGGATCAGGGCAGCGGCACAAAAATAATGTACCCAGACCTTTATAAGGGGCTGAACTTGATTCCTGAAAACCTAATGCCCTATAGTTCCCCCTTGGTGAGTTTCAATGGGAAAATGGTCATACCAAGAGGCCAGATCAGGCTACCTATGCAGACTGGCTCTGAAATCGTGGAGGTAGATTTTATAGTGGTAGACACTTACTTACCTTACACTGCGATCGTAGCCAGGCCTTGGCTCCATACACTGGGGGCTGTATCCTCCACTCTTCATCAGAAGATTAAATACCCGTCCGAGAAACAGGTCAGGGAGATCTTAGGAGATCAATCTACGGCCAAACAATGTCTAGTAGCAGCGATCCAGCATAAGCCTGAAGCTGAGTCCTCGGCCCCTCACGAAGGGGACTTATAGCAATTAAAATCCCCGGTGCTAGCACTGATGCCTCAGCCGAGGGGGCAGAGTGTGAAAGCTTGACGAAGGTTGTAACACCCCAACCTAATTACACACTTAATTTTATGGGTTTATATGCATGATATTATCTTAATTAATTTTAAGTGCATGAAGCTTTGATTTTGTACATATTATAAATAATTGAAATAGCTAGTTGCATTATAAATATATACTTAGTACGATGCATGGTTGGTATTTTAATTAGATATATGATGCATGGCATGTGATAGTGGAAATTCAATTCACATGCAACCAATAAGAATTCAAAACAACTAATACTTAAGCAACATGCAAGTTGACAAACCAAAAGGCCAAGGCTTGGCCGGCCATGCAAATTCACCAAGAGCCATTTTATTTGACTTTCTCAAGCATTAGAACATCCAAGAAGTTAAGCTTTTCCATTGTTCCACGGGTACACACACACAAACCAGAAAAATGTAGGTGTGAATGCAAGAAAAGTTGAAGAAAGTGGGTGTGATATTTTCTTCCCTAGTATCATACGTATCCCACCCCCAAAGTCAATATTCTTATCCTTCTTTGGCTGCCTAAAAGTCTCTCTTTATCTTTTCTTTTGCTGGAACCAGAAAGTTCAGCACTCATTCTCTTCTCCTTCTTCCTTATTCTGGTTTCTATCTTCTTCCCCTCTCACACGGCTGTAACTTTCTTTCACCCTCTCACCAAAAATCATAAGCATCTCTCTAAGAACAAATTAAGAGCCTAAGCACTAAGGTGTCATCTTCAAAAGGGTGTGAGTAAGTAAGTTAAAGCTCATCTGATTTTGTGTACTTGGAATAGTATGATTGTTTGGTTATTTTCATTCTTTATCCTCTGTTCTGTTTTGTGAGACTGATCTTGTGATTCTATTTTTGTAAGTTTAAAGAGTGATGGTTTTATGAGCTATTGGATGCTTATTAGGGTATTTTAATATGTATTGTATAAGTATAAAAATACCCAAATGAAATGAAGGCTAATTGCTATTTGTTGATGATTTTTGTAAGAAAATGCACTGAAGCTGTCACTGTGACAGATTTGATGTTTACAACAAGAAAATTCTGTATTAAATCATGTTTTGTGAATTAGGATGCTAGGAATAGTTTTTATGAACCCTAAGATATGCATGGTTGTTGTGGAAGTGGTTTCACAGCATTTGGATGAATAGAAAAATAATGATTTAATTTCTAATTTGCATGAGTTCCTGCCAGGACAGATTTGAACACGTTGGCTTGCATGATTTATAATAAATCAGGGTTTTATGCTTTGACTACGAAAATTTTATGGTACATAATAGACATACAGGGGAGTAGTTCTGTAAATTTTCATGCCATTTGGATGTGTTTGAACAGCCCATTCGTATTTTACAAATAGGGCTTTTGCTGCTGTAATGACCAGTAAACAGGGTAGTAAAACTTTGACTTTGTGGATTTAATTTTGAAGCTAGGGTGAATGTTTTGAGCTATAATTTTATATGCTCATCCTTTGTTATGTTTGGAGTATATATAAATTTTATGCCTTGGGTTCTCTTTGGTTTGGATGCATAATGTGTTTAATGATTGTAGCATATGCTTTGGGGAACTTTTTGTGATGGGAGTTAAGATTTTCTTGAGTTTGAGAGTTAGGTTAGGATTGAGGATAAGTTTAAATACTTAGGAAGAGATTGTCAATAATAAGTTTTGGTTTTCATTTAGGTGACGAGAACGAGAACACGGACACTTGAGCTCCTCTTGTACAATCTCTCGCGTCTTCGGCTTTCAGGTAAGGGATTTGAGATATGTGTCTTTGATAAGTATAGATATTATTTAGAAAAGTATTATGCATTAAAGCTTTTATTTAGAGATATTATGTATAAGCATGAGTTAAGCAAAATATGCGTTCGTGAGTTATTCAATCTTATATACATAATAATTTTAGCATATTGATGCTATTATTTATATCACGAACAAGATATTTAAGAATGAAGCGGATATGCTACTATTGTGATACGTTTATGTAAAAGCAAAGTTATCAGAAAAATATAGTTTTCAGTTATTCCATCGTTATGATCTGAACTCAGCCAGTAGGGGTTATAGTACTGGCATTTCCATGGAAATTCTGATTGGCCATTATAAGTGGGACTGGCTCTGCTGTACCCTCCCTTGTTGGTAATAGCCAACTTGTGGAGGATGTCAACCTACCCCCATGGTTGAAAAGATGTATTATGATATGATTTCCGGAATGACCTAGCATTGTGGGGAATGCTGGATGCCTGGCACTTTGTGCTGGAAGCCTCCCAAAGTTGTGACAGACTTACAGTTGGATTAACTAATATATATGATAAATGAGCTATTGAGCTATTTGGAATTATAAGAAAAGTATGATGATGAGAAATGTATATTGAATGTGTTTTAAGTTTAATGAAAAGTTATGATAAAGTAATTACAATCTGTTCAAAGATAAGTTTACTGAACTATGTCTATCCTTTTATTATTATATGAAAGGAAAATGAAGTACGTTCATCTAAAAGCTCGTTAATTATTTTGAGAACAATAAGAATAATATGAAGACTATTTTATCAAGTTGGCATATCCATAAAGTATGTAATTTACATGCATTCTTATCAAGGGCCCATGGAGCTTAAAAACCTTACTGGGCTTCGCAGCTCACCCTTTTATATTTCAGTGCACAGGTTCTTCCTGGAAGCAGCGAGAGTATTAGAGGTGGCAAGGATTCGGTGTTTTCTCGTTTATCAGAATGTATAGTTAGTTTTTGTTGTACAGTAGTTAGCTGTTCTTTTGTTGTATAGGTGGAATCAAGATGTACTTGATTCTAGAGCACAGATGTAATTCAGTAGCCTAGTTTGTTTTGAACCCCAGTTGTATGCCATTGGGGTTAGGTTTGTAATAAGAGTTTGCTAAACGTTTAGCTCTGTAATATTTACACTAATACCCTAAGCTTCAGCCAGGTGGTAATCTTCGAAGTTAAAGGGAATGAAATTTCAGGGTTTTCATCATTTTGTGTATTATGGTTTTTATGGAAGAAAATAAGCAGGTATTCAAGAAAAAAAAAATATTCTGAATAAGCCCCTTCAGTTTAAGTTGGTTCGTGTTAGTATTGAGATAAACTTGATATTAACATGCCGATCATGCTCTAAATCCTGATGTACAGGTTTAGGTCGTGACAAAGGTAGTCATCGATGATGACCCAGGGAAGTTCTTTCAAGTCGGATCTATGCTCCCTCCTCAAGAGAAGGACGAACTGATAGAGTTTCTCAGAACCAACAATGACGTATTTGAATGGGACTCCACAGAGGCCCCAAGAGTAAACCCAGAGTTCATTTGCCATCATCTGAATGTTAACCCAGCCATCATCCCTAAAAAACAACCGCTCTAACGTCCATCAAGAGAACATGCAGATGTGTCAGGGAAGAGGTAATAAAACTCAAACGTGCTGGAGCGATTAAAGAAATATTTTATCCTAAGTGGTTGGCTAACACAATAGTAGTGAAGAAAAAGAGCAGAAAATGGCGAGTATGTATGGATTTCACAGACCTGAATCGAGCTTGCCCAAAGGATTCGTTTCCCATACCGAAGATCGATCAACTGGTTGATGCTACTGTTGGTCATCCTCGGATGAGTTTCCTGGACGCTTTTCAAGGGTATCATCAAATACCATTGGCTGTGGATGATCAAGAAAAGATAGCTTTTGTCACCCCTACTGGGAACTACCACTACAAGGTAATGCCATTCGGCCTGAAGAATGCGAGAGCCACCTACCAAAGGATGATAACTAGAATGTTTGAACCACAGTTGGGCAAAAATATGGAAGTTTATATCGACGACATGGTGGTGAAAAGTAAGATCATAGCTGGGCACATTGGGGATTTCAGGGAAATTTTCGAAATCCTCAGGGAACACAAATTGCGTTTAAATGCAACCAAGTGTTCATTTGGTGTGGGGTCAGGCAAGTTTCTGGGGTACATGGTGACTCACAGGGGAATCAAAGTTAACCCCAATTAGATAAAAGCTATCAGCAACTTACGAGCTCCTCGGAACCCCTAGGAGGTTCAGAAACTGACTAGAATGACTGCTGTCCTGAACAGGTTCATTTCCCGATCGACAGATAGGTGCAGACCTTTCTTCTCATTGATCAACAAGTGGAAGGGATTTGAGTGGACTAAGGAATGTGCTGTGGCTTTCCAGCAACTCAAGGACTACCTAGCTCGACCTCCAATCATGTCCAGCCCTGAGCCAGATGAAATCTTGTTTGCTTACATTATCGTAGCTTCTAATGCCGTAAGTTTGGTATTAATACGAGCAGATTGTGGTGTGCAAAGGCCAGTTTATTATGTAAGTAAATCGCTGCATGAAGCCGAGATCCGCTATCTGCCATTGGAGAAGGCTATTCTGGCTGTGGTGCTTGGTACACAGAAGCTGCCTCACTATTTACCAAGCCGATACAGTTATTGTCCTCATCCAGCTCCCCCTCAAAGCTAAACTCCGAAGCGCTGACTATACTGGAAGAATTGCTAAATGGAGCACGATTTTAGTGGCTTTTAATATCAAATACATGCCTCGCACATCAGTTAAGGGCCAAGTTCACGGAGCCCCAGTTAAAAGAAGTAACGCCAACGTCCGACATGGATGAGAAATCGGTTGGTATGATTTCCCAACAGGGCCCCTTACCCTGGGAAGCGTACGTGGATGGCGCATCGAATCAGAGAGGTTTTGGAGTGGGGCTAGTACTGATACCCCCTGAGAGAATCATCATTGAAAAGGCATTAAGGTTGGACTTCTCAGCAACGAATAATGAGGCAGAGTATGAAGCTCTACTGATGGGAATGACTATGGTATGAAGAATGGGAGGAAAGTCAGTTGAGGTGTTCTCGGACTCAAGATTAGTCGTTAGTCAAATGCAAAGTGAGTTTGAGGCGAAAGATGAAAGGATGCAGGGGTACTTGAATCGAATTAAATCCCTACAGTCAGAGTTTGAGACCTTTAATCTGCTGCACATCCCCAAAAGTGGTAATACACATGCTGATTCTTTAGCCATGCTCGCTACCTCCTCAGCGCAAGAGTTGTCGAGGGTTATCCTTATTAAAGATTTGCATAGGCCTACGGAAGCAAGAGAGATAGTCCAAGTTCATCAAATCAGGACTGAGCTCAGCTGGATGGATCCTATAATTAAATTCTTGAAGGACGATATCTTGCCTGAGGAAAAAGGGAAAGCTGACAAAGTTCGGAGGAAAGCAACTAGATTCTGGTTATCCGAGGGCCAGAAACTGTATAAACGCTCCTATTCAGGTCCGTACTTATTGTGCATGCATCCTGAGGCGACTAAGTTACTACTAAAAGAATTTCATGAAGGGATCTGTGGGGGCCATACTGGAGGTAGATCCTCAGCTCACCGAGCCATTACTCAAGGTTACTGGTGGCCGAATATGCAAAAAGAGGCCCATGAATATGTTAAAAAGTGCGACCAATGCCAAGGGTTTGTGCCGAACATACACCAACCGGGTGGAACCCTTAATCCACTATCCAGCCTGTGGCCTTTCGCTCAATGGGGATTGGATATCGTGGGTCCATTCCCTAAGGCCGTAGGAAATAAGAAGTACCTTCTGGTCGGCATAAACTACTTCACCAAATGAGTCGAGGCTGAACCTCTAGCAAACATCAGGGACGTGGATGTAAAGAAATTTATTTGGAAAAGTATTGTCACTCGGTTTGGGATCCCTCATACCCTCATCTCGAACAATGGTCTTCAATTTGATAGCAAAGCATTCAGGAGTTATTGTAGCAAACTGGGAATCACAAACAGATACTCCACCCCTGCTTATCCCCAGGGAAATGGGCAGACAGAAGCTGTTAACAGAGTCATAGTTAATGGACTAAAGAAAAGGCTAGACGATACGAAGGGTAGATGGGTGGAAGAATTACGACATGTGCTTTGGGCATACAGAGCTACGCCTCGTAGGTCTACTGGAGAAACCCTCTTTTCAATGACCTATGGGGCTGAAGCTGTCATACCTTTGGAAACTGGGTTCCCAATATTGAGAACTAATTCGTTCAGTCCGACCGGCAACAATGAGCAACTAAAGAAAAGTTTGGACCTGATTGAGGAGAGGAGGGAAAATGCAATGGTCCAACTGGCACACTACCAACAAAAGCTCAAGTAAGGCTACGATGCTAACGTAAAGCTAAGGCCTCTAAAACCTAGCGATTTGGTGCTGAGGAAAGTAGTGGGCACTGCAAAGAACCCAGCATGGGGAAAGCTAGGACCAAACTGGGAAGGACCATATCGTATTACTTCTAGGGCTGGTATTGGGGCGTATTTCTTAGAAGATCTAGATAATCATGTAATACCACAGCCTTGGAATGTAAATAATCTCAAAATGTACTATTATTAAATGAGTCTTTTCTTTAATCAATATGCCATTTCGTTATATTAAGAGTTCTCATTAGTGTTTAAACTTAAATTCAATCATACCTGTAGTTCTCGGACCAGATGATTTAGGTTAGTTAACACGTTTACAATTCCTCAGTATTTAAACTTAAATTCAATCATGCCTGTAGTCCTCGGACCAGATGATTTGGGTTAGTTAACACGTTTACAATTCTTAAGTGTTTAAACTTAAATTCAATCATGCCTGTAGTCCTCGAACCAGATGAATTGGGTTAGTTATCCCTTGTATAATTTTACATGTTTCACAAACCCAAAACCATAAACAAGTAAATGAGGCCAGAATTAATTTATTATGTGCGTGTTCAAAACAATTGTTTTGTTTTTGTCAAAGTAATGCAACTCGCCTAAGACACAGTAAACAAAATATTCATATTAACAAACAACACATGGCTCTAAGCATTGTAATCAAGATTGAGATCCTACACAGGATTGATGGGAATGTTTTGTGGATCAGATAGTAAGAATGAATTGAAAATTAGATTCTACTTTCTTTATAAATAAAAAATAAAAAATAAAAAAGAAATATTAATCTCACCAGGTGATAGTTTGCAAATTATGTTCTTTAGCAACTATTTCCCTTGTCTCAAAACAACTTCTCTCTTTCTCCTACCTGTTTTGTTGAGACTTTGTTTTTGGCTAGATTCGGTCAATGTTGGGTTGGGATATCTAGCATACAATAAATCCAATTTTCTAAAGAGCCTTTCAAATGTTTTGAAGTTATTAAATATTCGGCATTATGATCACTCGTTGATATAGATTTTATTGATGAAAAAAGAAAAAAATTAATACCAATTTGGTTGCAAACAAATTACATATTAATGTGAAAGTGAATGTGAATGTGATTAGAACCAAATTAATTTATAACATAATTAATAAATTTATTAATTACTTTTACTTTAAAATCTTTGCAAATTATGATGCCTCACCAATAACATTTTTCTTATGTTTTCTTTATTTTATTTTATTTTATTTTATTTTTTTAATGAATTCAATAGTTACAATAAGGGATGAATAATTTGAAATGACTCCATTAAAAACACCAAGAAGTACTAGTGATAATAAAACCTCAATTTGTTGAATTATTCTGATATATATATATATATATATGTATATTATTTGAGTGGCTTTTTTTTTTTTGTTTGACAAGCCTATAATATATATATATATATATATATATATATATATATATATATATATATGTAGGGTCCAAATTTCGTGGCCTAAGCCCAGAAGATCTGGATTATGAGCCTTACAAATCCAGAACAATGAATTTGTAGAGAGCGGGTGTAAAAGCTAGGCTGGTTGTGAATTTAGCAACAGTCAATTGACATAAGAACAGACTTTAATAATAAACTCAAGTCCGAAGAGGATTGTTTTTTATTGAAAAGTGAATACAATGCTTAGAGTTCTTTTACAAATTTTTCTCTCTCCCCTCTCTTCAGAGGCCTATTACATTTATATATTCTCCTTCTACTTCATCATTACTATCCACCTATTCTTTATTTAAGCATTCACTTGAGTACATGTCATATCAGATATCTGCTTTAGTTCTCCGTGAGTTGTGGTAGCTGAGATTGCACTGTTCAGGGGTCTTCTCCACATAAATGCGGCCAGGAGAGTTGCTGCAGTGCATTAAATGCAGTGGTAGCAGCTTTTCCTTTTAGATATTTCTCTGTTCTTATCATCTCTAAGCGTGCCCAAAGCTTGTCTTTGTTGTGGAAGTAGTTGGGAAGATCATTTAGACCTTCAAGATATTTGTTTAATCGAGTCCCTTTGGAATCCGAAGAGAATGACTTCTTCGGACCAATAGGGTTCTCTTCGGACTGCTCCTCTCGTTCATTTCCAGTTACATTTCTTCTACCAGGACTCCTTCCGAACCCCTTTCTTCTCTTCGGACACATAGTGATATTCAAATTGGGCCTAGCACATGACGTTGGGCTTTTACACCCACAATATATATAAATATATATATTGCTATAATGTATAAATCATTAATATTTTTACGTATATGTTTATATTTTATAAAAAAAAAAATGCTTGTTAAATCCAACAAATTTGTAAAAATAATAAAAAAAATTGAGGAAAAAAAAATTAAGAGCGAAAGTTGTAATTGCATGTTATCCATAAAAGTTTAAATTTTCTGAAATTTAAATTGATCCTCAATTTGAAATATTTAAGATTCTATATTAAAAGAAGTGCTTAAATTGCTCCATATAAAAAAGACCATTGTAACCATTCTTATTGATTTTTTTTTTTTTTTTAAATTATTGGGACTTATTGTAGAATGCAACTCATTATTTACACCCGACTTTTGGCTTCTTTGAAATATTCAATTTTTACATATAAGGTATAATTGTCTCCTCGAATCCCTCTTTTTAATTATGCCAGAAATGTATGCAATAAGTGGTGCTTAATTACTCTATTTGTTAGATTTTACTTTCATTATAAAATAAAGAAAAAGAAAAGGAAATTTTAACTCAATAGGTGATTGCGGGGGAGGAACGAATCCAAGCCCGCAAGCAGTTTTTGAGACTTGCTCCCACATCGAAGAAAGATGCGCCCCACTCATGCCTTATAAGTCTTAACTGAAGGCAAGAGTGTACCACTATTGCAAAGAACAAAGCCATGCGGGTCCTTTGATCTCAAAGCGGACAAACTGCTTGTGGGCTTGGATTCGTTCCTCCCCCACAAAAGATCACACACACTACGTTACACCATTCCTTAGGCCAAGTGCTTATAAAGCAAGAGTGGGAGACGTCTTTCTCCGATGTGGGGTTGAGCAAATTCGTGTAGGTGGGAGCAAGGGTCGACCCTGCTCATCCCAAAACGAACAATACCTGATTGGGGCCAACACTAAGTTTCCTCCCACAGTGATAGTTTGCTAACTAATTTTTTCAGCCATCAACATTCCCTGTAGGCTTATAATAATTACTCTCTTGTTCACTTGGGTGGGAGCAAGGGTCGACCCTGCTCATCCCAAAACAAACAATACCTGATTGGGGCTGAGACTAAGTTTCCTCCCACAGTGATAGTTTGCTAACTAATTTTTTCAGCCATCAACATTCCCTGTAGGCTTATAATAATTACTCTCTTGTTCACTTGGTTGGGATATTTACCATAAAATACATCTAATTTTTAAACTACCTTTCAAATGTTTTTCAAGTTATGAAACATCAGATATTATGATCGATTGTTAATATATAATTTATTGATAAAAAATGCTAAAATTATTACCAATTTTATTGTGAAAAAATATTGACTTGACAAATAATGTGATTAGAACCATATTTATTAATATACATATTTATAAATTTCTTAATTACTTTTACTTTATAATATTCTCAAATTATGATTCATTGCCAATAGAATTTTCCTTATTATTATTATTATTATTATTATTATTATTATTTTATATTTACTAGTTACAATGAAAGATGGAGGATTTGAATGACTCCATTGAAATCAAGATTGAGATCCTACACAGGATTGATGGGAATGTTTTGTGGATCGAATAGTAAGAATGAATTGAGAATTAGATTCTACTTTCTTTTTAATAAAAAAGAAAAAAAAAACATTAATCTCACCAGGTGATAGTTTGCAAATTATATTCTTTAGCAACTATTTCCCTTGTCTCAAAACAACTTCTCTCTAACTCCTATCTGTTTTATTGAGACTTTGTTTTTGGCTAGATTCGGCCAGTGTTGGGTTGAGATATCTAGCATACAATAAACCCAATTTTCAAAACAGCCTTTCAAATGTTTTCAAGTTATTAAATATTTGGCATTATGATCACTCGTTGATATAGAATTTATTGATGAAAAAAGAAAAAAATGATTACCAATTTGGTTGCAAAAAAATTATGTATTAATGTGAAAGTGTATGTGATTAGAACCAAATAATTTAATAACATAATTAATAAATTTATTAATTTCTTTTACTTTAAAATCTTTGCAAATTATGATGCATCACCAATAACATTTTTATTATGTATTCTTCTTTTTCTTCTTTTTTTTAATGAATTCAATAGCTACAATAAGGGATTTATAAAAATTATGTATTAATGTGAAAGTGTATGTGATTAGAACCAAATAATTTAATAACATAATTAATAAATTTATTAATTTCTTTTACTTTAAAATCTTTGCAAATTATGATGCATCACCAATAACATTTTTATTATGTATTCTTCTTTTTCTTCTTTTTTTTAATGAATTCAATAGCTACAATAAGGGATTTATAATTCAAACGACTCCGTTACAAACACCAAGAAGTAATAGTGATAATAAAACCTCAATTTGTTGAATTATTTTGATTTATATACTATTTGAGTGGTTTTTTTTTTTTTTTGGTTTAACAAGCCTATAAAATATATATATTGCTATAGTGTATAAATCATTAATATTTTAATATATTTAAAATACAAATTTATGTTTAAGTATATGTTTATATTTTACAAAAAAAAAAAAGTTTGTTAAATCCAAAAAATGTTTTAAAATTAAAAAAAAAAAAAAAAAGAGAAAAGAATAATAATTAAGAGCGTAAGTTGTAATTGCATGTTATCCATAAAAGTTTAAATTCTTTGCAATTTAGATTGAACCTCAATTTAAAATATTTAAGATTCTATATTAAAAGAAGTGCTTAAATTGCGCCTTATAAAAAAGATCACTGTAACCATTCTTATTGATTTTTTTTTTTTTTTTTTTTTTATAAATTTTATTGGGGTTTATTGCAAAATGCAATTCATTGTTTACACCCGACTTTTGGCTTCTTTGAAATATTCAATTTTTACATTTAAGGTATAATTGTCTCCTCAAATCCCTCTTTTTAATTATGCCAGAAATGTGCAATAAGTGGTGCTTAATTACTCTATTTGTTAGATTCTACTTTCATTTTTTTTGAAAAAAAAAAAAAGGAAATTTTAATCTCAATAAGTGATAGTTTGCTAATTAATTTTTTCAGCTATCTACATTCCCTGTAGGCTCATATTGACTACTCTCTTGTTCGCAGGACTAATAATGGACTTCCATTGTTCACTTGATTGTGATATCTACCATAAAACACATCCAGTGCTGAAATGCTAAAATAAATCTAGCCGCCTTTCATATGTTTTTCAAGTTATGAAACATCAGACATTATGATCGATTGTTAATATATAATTTATTGAAGAAAAATGCTAAAATTATTACCAATTTTATTGTGAAAAAGTATTGACTTGACAAAGAATGTTATTAGAACCATATTTATTAATATACATATTTATAAATTTCTTAATTACTTTTACTTTATAATATTTTCAAATTATGATTCGATGCGGCCAATAGAATTTTCCTTATTGCTATTATTATCTCTAGATATTAAGAGAATTCAGAAAATTTGTTATGGCTTCAAAAAATATCAAAAATACTCCTAATATAATTAGATAATCCTTATTCTTAAAAAAAAAAAAAGGGTTAAAATTGTAATTCAACAAAATTAAAAAAAAAAAAAAAAACTACCAAATAAACTTTTTTTTCCTAAAAATTAGCACACTCTCTTTCTAAACATATCTCATGTACGTTTGATACACTTTTTCCCTAAAAACTAGCACACACTAAACCTAGTAAATTACTCAATTTTAAATCCTAAATTTTAGTTTTGTAAAAATTACTTCTCATGTAATCTCACTAACAATAGATAAATTCAAATTGAAAAATTATATTAAAATTAAAAAAGTCTCATCACACGTGCGGACCACATGTAATGAGGTTAGTTATTATTATTGTTATTCTAAATTTACTAGTTACAATAAAAGATGGAGGATTTGAATGACTCCATTGAAAACACCAAAAAATACTTGCGATGATAAAAACTTAATTTGTTGAATTATTCAAATTTACATATTATCTAAGTGATTTTTTGTTAACAAATCTATACATAATTTTTCGCTAAGTGTATAAATTATTAATTTTTTCATATGTTTAAATACAAGTTTATGTTTATGTACATGTTTATATTTTATAAAATTATTAGTTGAATTCAAAAAATATTTAAGATAAGGGTTTAATAGTAATATTGTCATAAAATGATTTCGTTCTTTTCCCTTGCTTCTGCTCCTGCATAAAGCTCACTGTGGATCAACATTGAGCTCCCATTGTAGCAATATGTCCTTTGTGGTGAGTCTATTTTGAATAGCTAGCCACCCTATAAAAGCATGCTTAGGGATATGTCTAGGAAACCAAACCAATTTTCACATTAGCTTCTACACAAGAGTGATGATCAGATGTGGATTTGTTGAATAAAAAACTATGCGCCATTGAGACACATACCTTTGGTGGAATGGATTACCAAGTTGCCAGATCTTGTTCTTTGCTTGCTTTACTAACTCCTCACGATCACTTCTCCTTTGTGGAACACCTCCAAGTCACCGAAGAAGCTACTAGAGTCCCTCCTAATTTTCACGCTCCAAATTCTAGGGAATAGAAAATGGTGTCTTAGAGAAATGACTTATTTTGAGAGAGTTCTCATAAACTATACAAATGTGCACTTACGGTAACTCATATCTGACTGCTATTGGAGTACTTTAAATACTAGTAGAGATTCACCCACCATCTGATAAGTGATTCTTAAAGTACTCAACTGCTAAGTTTAAATTACTCCAATACTGATCTTGACAACTCATATCAATATCAGATAGTTTAAATTTAAACTTACTTATCAGATAACGCATGTGGATGATCCCTGGGTTATGTTTATGGGTTGGGTCAAAACCTACCCAATTTCTAATAGGATGGAATCCATATTGGCTTTTCTTCCTCTCCCAATACCACCAAACCAAGCTTGCTTTGTAGGTTCACTAAATTTTCTGATCTTGCAGGTTTCCAAATCCGGCTCTTTCCTTGTAAGACACTACAGAGTTGAGACATTGGCATTGAAGTTACTAGTAACATCATATATATATATATATATAGCTAAATGTCCATATTTTTTATATAGAATACTATCTAGATGCCACCAATCATGCCAAAGAAATACATTTTTAGCTGAACCTACTTCAAATTTAATGAAGGTTCTTACCCCTTCTCTTAGTTTTACTTCTCATTTGATATAAATTTAAATAACACATTTTGTCAATTTTGAGTTTTTACTTGGCCACCATGAATTATCCTATTCCGTTGGAAACGACAGCTAACAGTTCTTAAAGTCTTACCTTAATAGTTAATACCTTTCCAAGTATTTTCTGCATAAAACACAAGCTATGTCACCTTTGAGACGCCATTGCATAAGTTTGTCTCTTGTGGATAGATCGTAGATGATTTCATTTAACATTGTTAACCAAAACATGAATGCATATCTTCAAATAAAAATGGTAAACCTGACTAGTTTGGCAATTTAGTATCTATTTGACAAAAATTATTTTTGTCAACTTATTTTACTATTTAACATATTTTTACTACTACTCATGGGTTCCACTGCACTTTTTGGTACTATTCATGGATCCTACTGTACTATTTCAGCTAACTTTTACATTTATTTACAGTACTTTCTACAAAAAGTTTTCAATTTCAGCAAAATAAGCGAATCTCAAACAAACCCTTAATGTCTTGGCCTCTTGGGGTAAATCATAACTCTACCCCTTGTTGTTGTCTAATTAAGATTTAAAAAAAATATTATTTAATACAAGTTTTTGAAATATACAAAAGAACATAATGAGATACAAAAGAATAAGATTTAAAAATATAAGTGAATAATTTTCACTTACCCATTTTGGTCCTTTTGGTCTATTTCTCTCTATTGGTCCATTTAGTCCATTTCAATCCAATTTGATCCACTCAATCTCTTTTGGTCCAATTCCGTTTTGGAGTGAAAAAATTATTCAGTGAGTCTTTAAAGTACCATTAAAAAATTAACGCCAATAGGTATTGACTAATTAGGTTGTGTGTGTTTCGACTGTAAAGGAAATTAGGAAAACATTTTACGCCATTGAGGATGTTTGGGTATACATGAAAATACGGTTAAACTGGAAATAAATTTCAGTTAATCGTAAAATAGAGCCCTATGAGTGTAAAATTGATTACATAGTCATTTTACCTTCAACCTATTTCCATCCCACTCACAACTCAGCTACTCGGAGAGAGAGAGAGAGAGAGCACTAAAGCTTCGAACACCCCATTCACCACACTACTGACCCTTGTACAAGCTCCATCCACCATCCTTCTGTCTTCTGCCTCTCTTCATCTCTCTTCCCCTTCTCTTCCTCCCTCTATCTCTCTCTTTCCCTCTAACCTATCAAGGCCAAATCTTAAACTGCATGTCATCAATCTACAACCTGCCACCCACCCACACTGTCACTACTGCCTCTAGATCAAACCACGATCTTGTCGCCATCACCTCAAGCTTGGCACCGTCTCTCACAATCTTGGCACTGCCTTTACCTATATATATCTCTCTCTCTCTCTCTCAATCTATCTCTCTCCCTCTCTCTCATTATCGATGTCCCGTTTAAGGAAGGATGATTTTTTTTTTCTTATGTTTTTTGTTTCTTTAGTTTATATATTGAGATTTTCTATTATAATAATTGTTTGGAAGCTGAAAAAAATGTGAGAACTAGTAGAGAATGTGTTTTTTTAGAGGATTTTCAAAAACACAACCAAACACATTAAAATATTTTCCAAAGCAATTTTTTGAGATGCAATTAAACACCTGAAAATATTTTCTTTTTAGAAAAATATTTTTACTTGAAAATATTTTACATTGAGTCAAACATAGCCTTAGACTTTAAAAATATTTTAAAATAAAAAGTGTCTTTTAAAGTACAATTAAAAGAAACATCGATAGGTCAACTATTTATATATTTTGCTTTCCCTTATAATAAGTGGAAGGAAATTCCAGCCTAATTTCTCCCTATAAAGAGAACAAGCTGAAGCTAACATCACTGAGTTACAAGATATATATAAAATATTAACTGAATATTTGATTTGTCACATACTTCATATGAATAAAATTAATTTTTTTTTCAAATAAAGACTCAATTGGTTAAATTAACATTATTGTCAAAATTCAAGGATGGCATTTACAAAATTTCATTTATGAAATAATAAATTTAAAGAAGACAGTGTAAGAAAGAGCATATTATAAAATGCAAAAAGAGCATATCATAAAAAGCACAAGGAATAAAAAAGGTCTTGTTAACAAGCACCTTAAAGGTGTAGGTTGAGAAATAATATATATTTAATAATGAGCCAAAATGTATATTTTTTGAAGATAAAAATTCACTTATCAATAATTAATTGATTTGCAAGTACAAATTCAATGTGGTCTTTTACGCCTTTCTTGAGATGTGTACACTATTTAGTATATAGTTTGATTTTATTTTTATTTTTTAAGAAAATATAAAAACATCATTAAATGAAGTGTCAAATGCATCTTAACGTGTGCTTGCAGGACACTCATTAACCAAAACTTAAAAAGAAAAGGCTAATACTTGTTGTTTCAGGCAGTGAATGCATTGTGTGCAATAAACAGTCCAAAAGAAAAAAGGAGAACAAAAAGAGAGTAGCATCTCCATTGGGTATTAGGATCATCCACATTTAAAATAGCTACATTTCATTGCTAAGATTAGATATTACAAATATAACAATGTATCAAAGTACTACGTTATTTAAAATTTTAAATAACGTGAGACTTTACACATGTGACATCCAAAAAAAAATCTTATAAAAAAAAAAAAAAAAATCTTAAACCCGAAACTGGTTCTCTACAGCTAACTCTTTTGTTAACACTTATCGAGTGAGACTGCCTACATGATAAATTACAAATATAACAATGGCCATACATGATAAATTAAAAAACAAGCAGGCTACATGATATCCTGCTCTGAAGTATCTGTATTGCCATTTCTTCCCTTCAGAAACTGAGACACTGATTGAGACGTCTCTGCTAACATGTACAGACAAAACAAGCACAACCCTGATGCAAGAAGAAAAAAAATATATAAATAAGTCGCTGGAATTTCAAGCGAGATTCAAAGATACATAAAAGCTTTGAGATCTATAAATGTAACATGGATATATCAGCAAAATAAGCCTGACTAAAATGGAAGACAATCCAAACAAATGAACTTTGAATATTTTAAGCAAGTTATAATATCTTCCCTAGTTTATGTATGATTCTTTTTTGAAGAGTTTTTTCTACGCTTTTAAGAACCATAATAGGGCTTTGGAATTTTCCTTTAACCTACACAAATTTTTTTTTTTGATAAGTAAAGAATTAACAATTAATATAATATATCATCATAAAGTTTAAAAAGACTGTCATAAGACCAACTATGCTCTATGATATTGAATATTGGTCTATTTAGAAACATGTTCTAAAATAAGTGTAGTTGAAATGAGTATTGAGATGAATGAGTGAAAATACAAGAGAGAAATATTCAAAATGAAGAGATTTGCTTAAAGATAGCAATGACCCTTATTAATGAAAAGAGGAGGAAGAGTCACTTGAGATGGTTTGGTCATGTGCAAAGAAGAACAATACATGCATCAAAGAAGAAGATTGAGTTGATTCAAGTCAAGGAAATTTAAAAAGATGGAGTATGACCTAAAATGATATTAGTAGTAAAAAAATGACATGTCAGAGAAGGAGCTTACAAAAAGTGATTTTGCATAGGATAGAATGGCGGGAAAAAATAAATGTGGCCATCTTCGATTAGTTTGTTGAAGAGCCATATAGCTGACCCCAAAGTTTTAGGAGTATAGCATCCAAATTTTAACTGTTGTGTTAACTAGGCATTAGACATTACATGCATGACAGCATGGATGGTATAGAAATAAAATTCTTAAAGCTAACATGGACAGTTTGACATGGAAACTACAACAAAATTAGTTAAGGCTTCAGAATTGGCAGTCATAATGATATCAGAAAAGGGAGTATTTCATAAATGGTGAAATCTAAGTATGATTCCTACACAGTAGGCACTCCATGAGTAGTAGATCAAATTGGCTAGCATCAATATTGATCTAGGACAGCAGGGGGTCTCAACTTTCTAACCTTATTTATTATGGCTAAACATTACCCAAGTATATGTATAATACACAAATGCACTATGCACAGCAAGTCCATCCAGGAAGCCAGCTGCCTCTCAAGCATTTGAAAATATGATTCTTCCTTTCATTACACGGTTCCTAGCAACAGTGTAACATATCCTTCAAGAGAAAATGTACCAGAACCATTTCCCACTATTACAAGGTAGCAAAAATTATGGCATCATAAAATAATATGCGTACACAATCAGTCTCACCACAGACATGTACAAACAGAGATTTATACCACAAAGAAGAATGAGCTAGACAGATGAGTCTAGGGCATCAACCACAATGTATCTACAAATTAAAGACTTCATTGCACCTTTGTTGAAGAAAGTTATTAAAATCATGCACCACCCATAAAAATTTGCTAACATTGATGTAAAACAATTCAGATTGTCATCAAGTTTTGATGTACATGTAAGCAGCAACATACCAGCATAGGCAACCGTAACACCTGAAACTAATCTTCCCAAAGCTGATAGTATGTAAAGACAAATCACCACCTGAAGAAAGAATTACATCATATATAAATTATCAGGTTAGCTATCCACAACACGAGCAATTTCTGAAAAATTATAACATGACACGGCGGGTACGGCACCCCAAATGAAGTGTCTGTGCTTCCTAGATGAAATGAGCCACCTCCGCACCTAATAAGAGAAGAAGAGGGAGAAAAGAGGGGGGGAGGGTTCCTAATAATTTTGAAGCAGGGATTGAGTGCTTCACTAAAATTCCATCTTACAAGTGGCACAAAATTCTCACAAATAAATTCCACCATTAAAGTTGATGTTTACAAATGAACATGAGTGAATATTTGCAAACACAACTGATCCAATCAAGCAAGTGGATTGGACATTCAATTCAATCAAAAGTTCTACTTTTTTTTTTTTTTTTTTGATCTGAAAATAAAAACTTCAGCAAAATCTATGAAACTTGAAATTATGAGGAAATATCAAAATGTAGCGTACCAATCCATACAAATAGAAATACAATGAAGTAGAAGGTGTTCCTTCCCCCAATTCCCTGCTGCTATTCTTACAAATCAAAATCATCATATAAACAAAGTAAGAGAGAGAGAGAGAGAGAGAGAGACCTTGAAAAAGAGGCGTTTGTCATGGCCAGTGGCAGCAACCCTAAGAACAGACTCGGCAGCACCAATGGTATTAGCTAACCAAGCCACTATGCTATTGGCTGTGTCCTGAGATATCTGCCACTCCAGTGGGTCTACGGGAACCCTATATTTATTTATCAATTAATAAATTATTCGTAAAAAAAAAAGAAAAATCATAGTAATTAATTAAGCAAAGGAGGACGATGAGTACTGGATGGTGAGTTGGCGGAAGAGGAGGCCGAGAATGGCGAGAGAGCAAAGGAGGACGATGAGTACGTCGGATATCAAAGAGACGACGCTGGCTCCTCGATAGGCGCAGTGATAGTAAACCAAACTACCGCTTACAATTACTCCAATCAATATCAACGCTCGAGATTTCTCACTCTGCCTCCTCCTCTTTTCTCTCTTTGCTGTGCTGTTGCTATCCATCATCTCTTTCCTTCTGTTACTCTACTTCTTCTTCATCTTCATCTTCATCTTCATCTTCATCTTCCTTCTTGTTTCTATATCTGGACATCAATTCTGGACTCATTCAAACCCCAATATATATATTAAATGCCGCAGTGGGTCGGGTCAAATTTTCAAACTTTGACCCACCCACCTATGCAATATCATTGTCTACAGTCTACTTCAACTTTTATTATTCAGCCTATCTAATTTTTCATTATTCTAGAAAAAAAAAAAAAAAAAAAAAAAAACCTATCTAATTTTAAGCTCTCATTTTTCATTTTTCACAATAGAGGGAGGGATTTAAACTTGGAAGTCTCCAAATTTAAAAACATCAATATGTTTCTATCAAATTAGCCCAAATTTCAGCAACTTTGTCATTCTTGGAGGATGATTCTTTGGTAGTTTCTAATGCTAGTTATGTATGGAATTGTTTCTCTTTCTCATATTTTTTGTAGATTTGAAGTTTCTCATGTTCATAGGAACAATAACAGTCTTATTCATTTGTTGGCAAAAAATGCTCAAGGTGTTGAGCATTATGTTACCTAGATTGAAGATAGCTCTTGTTTTCTAAAACACGCTCTCTTAAACGATGTATTCTCTTTCGGTTAATTTTTAGAAGTTCCAATTTCCTATCCAAGAAAAAAAAGCAACAACAACAACAATAACAACTTGTCATTCTTGTATCTTCAATCTAATAAGCTTTTTACTTACTTATAGCCCATATTTTATTATTATTTACCATTTACATCCATCCATCTCATTTACACTTCTATTTCTGTTTCTATTACCATTTCTTTTATTTTTTTTTATTTTTTACATAATGTATACCGAATATACTGTTTAAAAATTATACCACATATATATATATATATATATATATATATATAACATTAGTTTTTTAAGATTTAGTATATTTTTAGAATCATAATTTTATATTATAAGAAATTCATACTTCATTCCATCTCGTCAACCATTACCAACATCATAAATTCATCAAATGTTTGTTCAGAGCCGAAATTGAACATTCCCAATTAATATAGTTTCTTTTTCTATATTTGATTTATATAAATAAAAAGTCCAACTGACTGATCAACTCCCATATTCGTTTTTTTCCTCACTTCAATTACCTAGCAGCCACGCAATGGCTTGCAAGAACAAGCTTTCCTTTATAGCATAATAATTAACGGAAATTCGACAAGAAGGATAAAGATTATTGCACAAGAAACCACATAATTTCCAGGCAGTGAGATTACTTTGATCAATGATTTATTGATAATTTCTATACATATATATACATAGACACACTTTGATGATATTTAATTACATAAATATACTTGGCAGCCAACAACAGCAGAAGCAGCGGCAATAATGGGATTACATTTGAAAAAAAGAATGAAATCAGTTTTTGCCCATCCATAGTTTTTCTACTACCGACTATCTGCTTCCCACCTGCATTTAACTTGGAAGCAATGCTGTCTCATCCTGAGTACCTTCAGATTCAGAGGCTTGACTTTCTGCATGTTACAAAATCAACAACAGAAGATATTTATAATCTGATCAAGAAAGCCACAGTTTAGGTGCAGCCCACCATCCAAGGAAAATATTTGTTTCATTTTTAACATAGAAAAAGATCCCGTGCTTGTGGAGTGCATCTTAGTGTGAGTATGCATCACAGAGAGAGAGAGATGCTGTTCTATTGAACTACCAATTTCAAAAGCCCAATTGCAACAAAGTGATGTGTGCACAAGCTATTTACCAAAGTATGTGCTACGATGAATAAGATCAAAATGGCAATCAGTATTTATGATACTTTCTACTAAATGGTAATCTATTCTGTCTTCATGAATGATGGTAAGTTATATTGCATACGACTAGATCAATTGATCAGTCTTTTGACAAAGAATTTTGCAAATATCACTACATCAATTGAAACAAACATTGAGGCTAACTGCAATAAGTCAGTTGAAATAAAAAGAGAACCAAGTTAGTGTTCCTTCTTGTTCAGTAACAAGCCTGTATTCTGACTGGTCAAAGGATAGACTGCAGTGTGGGGTTTGATATACAGCTTAAGCATTAAAATAAAAAAATTATAGCATTAACAATTATTCTGACTTTGTCAAAGAGGTGAGAGGACAAGTGGATGTAATGGTCAGAGATATGGAATCATACGTTAATCGGCCAATACCTTTCTATTGCAACTGATGTAGAACTCATAGTATGTTCAAAGAGGACTCATGATGACAACTATTTTGCATATTTGGACCCCTTTGGTCTGAATGTTAAATAAGCATTTCACTCAAGCCATGTTTAATTGTGTGCAAACAAGTGTGTGTACATGTACAAAGCCAAGCTAAGCTTTAGTCCCATTTCCCTTATAGATAAAATGGACGCCAAATAATCATGGATTTAAATATGCACATGGATTAAAGAGAGACAATTTTCACACCTTCACCAACGAGTTGTTCAAATCGAGCAACTATGTGTTTCCCGTAAGTGTATTTCTTCAATGCTTGTAGATGAACTCTTACACGATTTAGCAATATTTCCCGCTGTTTATCATTGCTCATTTCAAGAATCTTCTGGACCACATAATTTGCAAATTGGTCCTTCATCATTGCCTAGTAAATAAAAATTGAAACAACAAAAAGCTTTAGTAACTAGGAAAAAATGGTTCCAACTTCCAAGATGCAAAATAATGTATTTCCATATTATAATTCCCAAGACTAGCAAACTATGAACAACGTCCAGAAATGTCCATATTTTACATCACAACAAGCTCATTAAAGAGAGAAGAATATGCAATGACATTGAGTAAACCCCTTTTTTTCCCATTGGTAAGTTACACATGCACTCAATGGATCTTAAACCCATGACCACACCATGTAAGGGGGAAGTAATATTTGAGCTAAAGCTCACTGGTGCACATCAAGTAAAACACAACATTATTTCGTTTTTTCAGCACTTTAAAGAGTTTACAACAAGCTAAGGGAAGAGAAAATGGGTTCACATTAACAATAAGAGTACAAATAAAGTATCATTAGGATATACGGGGAAAAGCATCTCAGCAGTTAAAAGACACAAGAATTAAGTACTCAATGGAATCGGGAATGCATCAGTATTGAAAACTAAAGCAAAACAAATTAAAAGTTAATTAATTTGATGTCAAATTAGCCATATCTAATCTGTAGCTGGTGGAGACATGAGGAAAAGCACCAGAATGGTATATTTTATTTGCTACATTGTGAGATCTAAATTTCTTGGCAGTAGTTCTAAAAACTAATATGGATCTAAATTTTTTAATGGTAAGTTACACATGCACCCATTGGGTCTTTGATCTACAGCCTCACCCTATACCTTGCTGATATAACTTTCTGTTAATGTTTATACATGATTCCTGGTAACTAAAAGCATGGCTTAAGAGTTGATATCTTCATAGGTAGCATCTAAAAGCAGCAGTTATCAACATGCCTGGTTTGGGGCCTATATATTTGCACTAATCCTGGATCCGGTTTCTATCAAAAAATAAAATTAAAAAGCCTGGAATTAGATCCATACTTAACTGTTAAACCCTGGTAAACAGTTGAATCCAATATAAACTGGCTTGGGTCAGCTGACCTAAGTGAGTCAAGACTAAAGATCAGGCCAAGTCAAAGTACTAGGAAGACTATCAGGACTGAATCACGAATGATATTAGCTTCCTATATCTGCTTTTAAGTTGATTTACCCTAGGCAAAAAAAAAAAAAAAAGGTTTACCAATAAAGTATCATTTTCCTCAGATTGCCCAATAATCTCCTCAATCAAGAGCTCTTGTTCAGTAGTATCTCCATGCTCCAAACATTTCTCAACAACATTTGAAGCGTACTTATGCTGACTCATTTGTACAATTTTTCCAGACAACTTCTTGATAATTTGACTTCTTGCATGCAGCTTTCCCATCTCCAAAACATGCTGCAACCAGTATGATCCATCTTAGTTTCCAAGATTCACAGAGGGAAAGTTAATGCTATTAATATAAATTTTTTGAAAAGTAGATAAGACCAACCTGTGTGACATAATTGCCATACTGATCTTGAGCAAGGATATATGCCGACTCTAAGATTTCATCCACAATAGATTGAATATGCAGCTCATCTGAACAATGCTCCAAAACTCTCTATCACAAATCAAACATAAAAAATTCAATACCAAGATACAACACAGTATGATTAGAGCCTCTGCAACCAGCAAAATGTTTTATTTACCTGAATGACACGGCAACCATAAGGATGGGTAGAAAGTGTGGCGACTTCACCTCGAAAAGCAGAAATAATAAATCCAATTTTCTCTGTAGGGACACATTCTATACATTTCTGTATAACGTGATTTCCATTTTGATCACGTACACATTTCATAACATGTCCATCAAGCTCATGCACAAGTTGTATTTTCTGATTAAGCTCAATAACTTCAAGGGCCTAAAATAAAAATCCAGCACAGGATCAAGAGTCAATGAGAATGCTATTGAAGTGGAGACAATTTTACAGTAGGATCAGTGAGGGCCATGGCCCCCAAAGGCCCCTAAATTTTATTTTTTAAGTAGTGAAACTTTATATTAATTTTATTTGAACCCCTTTATAATAATGTTTATACTCACAAAATTTTGAAATTTTTCAATATATCCTAGCAACAAATCAATACATTCACTTTGGCACCCCAATTTACAATTTGCTAGACCCATCCTAGGAAAAGTAAGATTGAATAAATAATGGTAATGTTATATAGCATTCAAATTGATTCTTCAAATTCACTCTCAAACTAATACAAAAACATTTTTGATAAGTAATAATGCTTCATTGAAATAAAAACTAAGCTTTACAAAAACCCAGCGCACACAGGCAGTGCACTATGGATATCAGAACAAAAGACTAAAATGCATAAAAATTACAAAAACATATGGTGTATAAAGCGAAAATTCTGTTTTTATCACTCCAAAAAGGTAAGCTCAAGAATATACTATACAACCCAAGATACAGATTACGGGAAAATATTTTATTACACTTGTTTACATCCACTATTTTACATCAATATCCACAATTAATACAAGGATGTCCACATTTTAAAAAATGAAAACGGATGTTAAAAAGTGAGTGTAGGGGTATCATTGCCCATTTATTACGATAAACTAAATTATTCAAAAAGAAAAAAGAAAATAAAATAAAAGCACTGCAACTATGAAAGTAGTCCACCTCTTTTAAAATGTGATTCCTGAGAAGATTCCTAAGATCTATGTAAAAGATCAGCAACACAATCTATAGATACAAAAGATCATGCATTTTTTCAGAAGATATCATGCACATGATAATTGTGTCAAAAATGATTCTCTATTAATAATATTATATGATAACAGAATTAATATATTCAAGGGGGAAAAAACGCAGATTCAATTAAAATCCAAATATTAAATGTTTTAAATGTATCTCTCAAATTCAGCAATCAGGAACTCAAAGAAACTTCAGGAAAGATATAGTGCACTTTTATTACTTCCCCAAAACAAGGTTTCAAGAAAGAAGGCTATTGATATAATTTAAAACTTCTTGATGAATTACTGATTCTCCCAATAGCTTAAATTGTTAGAAAATGATGAATTTAATCACATAACCATAATTCTAACATTCCCCCTTATATGCGAACCCAAACTCCCCCTTAACAAGTGGACCCAACACATGGGATTTTTAACATTTCAAATGGGAGGTAAAGTAAAGACAAGGATCAAACTCAAACCTCTTGCTATGATATCATGATAAATTCCCGATTCTCCCAAAAGCTTAAGCTATTAGGAGATGATGAATTTAATCACTTAATCATGATTATAATGCCTCTCAATCATTCAAGTGCACCCTGAGAATAGAAGCCATAAAACCAACCTTCCTAGTGAGAAACCAATGACTCATTAATCTACATAGAGATAGTGAAAAGGGAAGATTAATTAGGTTGACCATTGTCAGACTGTGAATTCAACCAAACATGATTGTCTCTCCAGCAGAGAAACATTAAACAAACTCACAGTCAATCATATACCTCTGTCCCAAGAAAATTCACTAGCCATTATACTAAGCAGCCATTCACAAAACACAAACTTGACAAAAGTAAATTTCCATTCCAAATTTACAGCAAAATTAAATTTCTTTGACTAACATATCTCTTCTTCTAAATCCTTAGGAAAATTCTGTCAGGAAGGAAACTTTAGTGATGCAATCTTGAAATCTACCACTGTTATGGACCCTACATGCTATCTCCATCCCTAAGCTTCTATGGTACCACATGGAGGTCAAAAAGCATCAACTTAGGATTCTTTTTCTTTTTTGTTTTCTCTCTTTAAAATGTTAGTGCATAATCTTAAGATCCATCAGCAATGGGCGGCACATTTGGTGGAATTATAAGCCTGCACATCTATCATCACATTCTAACATACCTTCTGGATTACACGACAACCATACATCTGCAAACTTAAAGACAACATCATTCCTGCAAGTTGATCTGCAAGTTCCTTTCTCTGCTCAAGACTTCCATGTTCAAAAAACTGTAAAATACCAACATGACTTAATAATCAAGCCAGCCATTCAGAAAGTTCACGTCAAGCAAAAACATACACGATTATAGAAATCTACAATGTGATGCACATGAATTTGGAAAGCATACCTTTTGGATAACGTAATTACCAAAAACATCTGTCATTAATTTTGAAGCATGTGGAAGAACTTCTTTGAAAACAGATGCCTTGTCTTCACCACTGCAATATTCCAGCTTCTGCTGAATAAATCGACTCCCATGTTGATCAACACTGATGTTAAACACAAATGAAAAATTATTATTTTTAGAATGGAAACGATACATGAATCACATTATTTAGATCAAGGGAAAGAAGAGAACAAAAAAGATAATTTAGAATAGATACTACAGAACCTTGCCTGAATTCTACAATACGCCCTGCAATATCAGAGAGTTCAAACTTCCGTGCATTGCTGGACTTCAGCTCTTCAAGAAAAGAGTGCCTTTTGGGTTCCTCCAAGCTGTAGAGTCCTCTTTGCCCTTGCCATCCAGAATATACTCCTGCATTTCTAACTGAACCTTGTGGAAACCTCATTTCATTTCGCCGACCTGGATGATTCATTCCTCCCACTGGAGACGATGGCAATAGTGGACTAGAAAGAGGTGATGCTGGAAATTGTGTCATGATACCCAAGTTAGGACTTCGTAAATAGCCACTATTAGTTGCTCCCATGTTTCTTGGACTCATTATGCTCAGACTTCCATTTGCTGTATGCTGAAGTTTCTGGTCACTCATATAAGAAGCAACGTTTGACTCTTTTTGTAAAGCAAAAGGATCAAACTGGCCCTCTGTGACACCTGTTGATGCCAACTGAGAATGAAACGCAATGCTATATGCATTATCAAAAGAATGCGGATAGTATTGCACATGATGCGCATCCACAAAAGAAGGTTGAAGCATTATCCCTTGCTGCCCATAAGGCCTATTCAGATGTTGCACATCACCTACAAGTGGGAAACCTTCCCCTGTTGAAGCACCAACAGTTCGACGACTAAAGCTTGGGCCAGAAGTGGCATCGAATGGTAGAGGAATGGCACCATTAGAAGTGTATCCAGCCATATATGGGGGAAGATGTGCTGGACTCACAGCATATCCACCCACACTGTATTGAGGAGTAAATAACCCTGGTGGATAAAAATTGGGGTAATATGGATTTCCTGAAGTCATATAAGCTGCTGCTGTTGCATATAAGGGAGGTGTGAGTCCAGGAGAATGCAATGAAGGCTGTACCCCAAGAGAGGAGAAATGGGGATGACCATTTGGAACTTTTTCCATAACAACATGTGAATGATTCATTCCTGGAGAAATTACTTGAGCCTGGACCCCCTGAAATTGATATGGAGTACCACGTTGTGAAGAAGGATGGTGGTGCAGCACATTCCTCCCATAAGATTGTGGCTCTTCCTGTTTGTTCCTGTTACTCTCCGCATTGGATGCTCTAGTTTCCTTTCTTGAAACATCTGGCCCAAGGACTCCACTAATTGATGCATCATCCTTTAAAACGACATCTTTCCTGTTTGATTCATTGCCTTCTTGCGTTGGTGAGTTCCCTATACTGTCAGGACTCGTCAAAGAGGTTACTAAAGGACTATTATCGGATATCAATCCGACAGCATGTGCATCAAGAGCACAAGACTCTGAACAAACATCAGTAGGGCCTGAATTTGTTTCTGGTAGCTTTGAAATATTAACAGAAGAAACATTCAATGAAATTGCAAGGACATCAGAATCAACTGGTTCCTCTGCTGTTGCATGGCCTGCTGAACGAGACAGATTATATACTGGAGAAGGAGTACGGGGAAAGTCTTCCTACAAATCCACCAAGAAAATGTAGAGGATAAGTTCAGACAGAAATAGGATATTGTCTGTAAATATATAAAAAAAAATAGCAAACTATGAATCAAAGGGATAGTATTCATCATGTAAAATCAGGCATTAAAAATCCATTAGCAAGACATTATGTAACTTTTTTTGAAAAGTTAGCAAGACATTGTTTAACTTGAAATTACAAACATATGTCACAAATGGAAAAGGCTACAATTGGGTGACAAGAACTGATAAAGATTTAAAGCACCAAATGCTAGAAGTCAAAGTAAACAGACAATTTGACAAGCAAGCAACTAAAATTAATGAGGTAATGGTTGAATAATATAGAACTCGTTATCTTTTGGATGGTTAGTTGCCAACACAAGATCAAAAAACAGAAAACATCAATGAAGTTTTTGTGTTCTATCAATCTCACTCAATCAAAGATCCCAGAAATTCAGAAACTAGTGATGCCAGCTTCTGAAAGATTATGATATGAAAAATTATATGTTCAACTTTATGTATTCTTTTCTCTGTAGAGTACACTGAATGCACAGAAAAATCCCTAGAAAATTTTTTTATGGGAAACAAATTCCCAGACTATTTCTTTGTTTCACCCTTCTGCCATAAACAAATGTCAAACATAATTCTGTATTGATCAAAGTATATAAAACACATGGGTCAACACCAATAAAAGATCATTAGATCTTCTCAATCTTAATGTAGACTCTGACAATTTCCAATTTGTTGCAACTTGTGTTTCAATCCTAGCTAAGAGATTATCTGCGCCAAAAAAAAAAAAGCACCTACTTGGATCATCTTTTAAATGACACCACTAGCATTGCACCACACCACACACAGAATGGCCCTCTCTCAATCTTTCTATTTTGTTGGTGTATGAATTAATTGGGACAAGAGAGGGAGTGAGTGATGTGGCTCGGGCTAGGAACTTTGGTTTTGAGGAATGGGATTAAGTTGCTTAGAGAATGTAAAGTGGAAACACAACTCTTCAAGAGGACACTCTTGGAAAGAATAGTTCTAGGCTGTACTTTTAGAACTCAGATCACAACTGATTACAAAATACAATAGCCTTGCCTACTTATAGTTGGAAAGAATGCATGCCATTGCCTAACCTTACAACATAGGCTCCCAGAATCTGGTTGACTAATTGTGTAACTAACTAGCTAACACTTTTTTTTTATAACATAGGAGAACTTCACTCAAATCAGTTGCACATGGTAGAGCATACTATACAACTAACTAGCTAACACTTATCTCAAAGTTACAATATGCACAAGACTTAAACCTGTTCCCAAAAATCAAGTACCAAGGAAACACAATGCAGCTGCAAGGATGCACTGCATCAGTTAGATATACTCCTAATGGGCATTCTTATTACTTTCCAATGATACCCTTCTATTTAAGTGCTATTTAAGACAACTGATAGTCTAATAGGATAGTTGTGGAAAGTGAAGTATGATGCCAAAGTCAACACTTTTTTCTTTTTATAATACTAGAAAACTCAAATTCACATATATCCCAAAAGAACAACACAAATAGATTCTTTTTTTTTTTTTTTTTTTTTTTTTTTGGGGGGGGGGGGGGGGGGGGGGGGGGGTGGGGAAGGGGGTGGTTTGTTATGTAAACCATCTATAAGAACAAATACATTTCTAGCCCTCAAATACAAGTTTTCTGAAATTCATGAGGTAATCCATATGAAAGCAAACTGATAATATTTTTCTTTTCCTATCTCCTTGTTAACTTTACCTACTTGAATTGTTGGATATTAGGAACTTTCTTTTGTGATATTCAAGATGGAAAAGAGGGGAAGGGGTTAAACACACTTAATCAAACATGAACAACAGAACATTCAAAAGCACTTTAAAGCTTAATGGTTGCTGATTGAGACTAATGCATATTAGAATCCAAAACACTTACTGAATTCTATACCTGTATCAGATCAACCAAACTTTTATGACGACTAGCCAAAGAAACTGTGTTCTGTCCAGGTATATGTGCAATACTACTTTCAGCCAAATTGTTGGAAGCTGGCCTTGGTGATGTACCATTCTCAGACTCCTCCTTGTGAGTAGAAAGGGAGACCTGAGACAAATGTAAGGATCCATTGCCACTGTCATCTACTGAAGTTGATCTCCAATTATTGCCAAAAACACCCATATGGCGCATCAGGCGTTGATTCTCTTGTGAGATAAGAGGTGGAGGAAGTCTTGGGTTTAAGTTGATGTTAGAGCTGTAGTATGCAACATATGCTGGATCAGAGCGCAGTTCTTCCTCAGACATGCAATTTTCAATTGCACTGCTTAAATTAGCCAAGCTTGAATTTGGATTAGAGTTCTGTTGCATTAAGATATTCTTAATAGCTGCAAGTGAACCTTCCATGCTTGGTGGAGCACTACCACTTCTATTGGGTATTATGTCTGCTTGACCTCCATTAACTCTTTGCACCTTCGAGAGTAATCCCAACTGCTCTGCCGCCATATTTTTTGATGGAGATCCAAAAGTCACAGCATCCTTAGAAGAGTGCCACTTTCTATCTCCACTGCTTTCCACCATTCTCACAGGGCTCTCAGTTGTCATTTTGCTTTTTTGATTAAATATTGAGTTCACAGTTTACTTTGCACCGTAGTTGAGCAAACTCAATCCAATGCTCCATGTAACAATTTACAGTGTCTGGCTCTGGCCATATTTTAGCAAATTGACAATGAAAACGAAAGTCAATTTGGTAATAAACTCACAGATTCTGACAGGAAAAATAGCTACATATAAGGGTGCAAAAAGAACTATCTTAAGACATAACCAAAAGAGGACACATAACATATGCAAAGAAAGAAATGACATCATCAATTACAAGCCAGTTCATATCAAGCATACTTTGAAGACTTGATCAGAGATTATCATACTATTTCACGACTTTGTGGTGATACTGATGCAGAAATTTCAAAATGTTTATCCACATCTAATTTCCTGATGCATAAACTGGATGGCCAGTGTTCCACAGAGGCAAATTTGTATTACAACATCCACAGTAATTACATCACAATGAGTCTACTCAGGTAAAGACTAATACACATCTAAACAACAGTTACCTTAACAACAGCCATAAATTAATACAGCTTTAATGATAAAACCCAATAGCACAAACAAAAAACAGTGATGTTGAAACATAGCAGCAATCCATCTCAAATATGCCTTCTCCATAAATAAATAAAAAAGTATCTTTAATAGCAAGCACTGAATGAACAATCACCCATGCAAATACTAGAATTCACCAGCTTTAGATAGGTGGTCCACCTGTCAACATTATATTATAAACTCAGTTCCTACTTCATTATATTGTCCACTCTTGAGTTGAAATTCATATTTCTACATAAATTCTATGAAGATCTAATGTGACAGGCAATGTCTCTTATCTTCCTTTTGTAGGTTACATTGATGATATTCAATAGTAATTCTTTAGGAGAATCATTCATATAAAATTTAACTTATTTTGGTGTGGGCGGGCAGGGTGGTAACTCAGTTACTAGACCAAAACATAAATTGGAGAAATCAATTATGATTTCCCCCGGCATTCATATTATCTAGGCTCAGGTCTATCAAATGCAATGCCTATACATATACCTCTCCCACAGACATATCATCTGTTTTATGGCACAGGTACCGACATGTGTTGAGTCCGTGTCCAGGCCATACCTGGATTAAAAATGATAACAAATTTTTTTTTTTTTTTTGGCTGCGTGCCTGTCTAACACTTTTGTGCCTGTGTTAGACACGTATTCGATGAGGGTACTCTGCCAAAAATGGCATGTCCGTGCTTCATTGTTTTGATCACTAATAGTACATAAGAAACAAGTTCATACATGTTGAATTGTCTCCATTACATAAGCCACTTCGGTTTTGACAACGCTATTTCAGTAATGTTTTCACAATAATCATAATTGGGTCTTTCAAACTTGTTAAGTGTACAGCTATAAAAGCTCCTTAAAATCATTAGGAGCAACAAAAACTCAAGCGAATTTAAGTCAAACTTCATCAACATTTTAACATAAAATGGTCACATAACGGTTTTACATTACCCCACACATCAGTTAAACACCAAAATTTAAAACAGCCAACTTTAGAGGAAAGTTCATCAAAACAAAACAAAACCCATTAATCATAGAGCTGAAAACATAAATCCCATGAAACTATTAATCAACAACTCAAACCCAAAAGAGAAAAAAAAAATTCAAGAAACAGGAAATGAGACATAATTTGAAAATATAAGAGAAGAGAAGAAATCACGTTAACCCCCAAGAAGGCCGTAACTGGTTTGAACAAGAAAAACATCACAAAGAAGAAGAAGTACGAGAATTAAAAGATAAAAAGCAGAACTTTATAGGACAGTCTTAAAGCATTGAGAGAGTCTCACCAGGTAAAGAAGATACAATCCTCAAAGTCAGGAACAAAAACCCCCAAGTCTGTTAGAAGCTCTTTATCTGTATGAAGAAGAAGTAGGAACACGTTTAAGGATTAGAAAGACAAAGTCTTTGAGAGAGAGTTTGTTGGGTTTGGAGAAAATAACATAACTTGCTTGCCAGAACCAGAACCAGAACCATTTGCAGTTGAGGTTTAGCCCAAGGCAAGGTGGGACTCTGAAATATGAATATCAAAACTTTTTAATTTATTTTTTATTACTTTTTCCTTTCTCTTTGGTGTTGCTATTAAAAAACACAAAGAGGAATAAATAAATGGAAGTAAATAATGGGTGCACAAAGTACGTGAAATGGCATTAATGCCATCCCACACATTTCACGGGTGGATTTGGAAATGGTTGCAAATTTGGGGTATGGAGTTGGGGTGTTTTTGTCATAACGAAATGTAGACACGCGATCATTGATCAGCTTTGTTCGATGTTTTTCAGTTTTCAAATGCTAGATTCCAACACGTGTCTGTGTTGAGTCTACTCCTTTCCTGGCTGTGCCTGTGATCAGTAAGAATTGTTTGGAAGTAACTGGGCTTTTGTATTGGGTTTATTTGGATACTACTTATTGTTAAAAATTAAAAATTAAAAATTAAAAATATTGTAATAAAATAATTTTTAAATATATAAATAGTGCCGTGAAACTCAGTTTTAAAATTATTTTTGCTGAAAAAAGTACTTATAAATCCCGTGAATAATATACAAGACTCACAAAATTAAACAAAACGCGGAACAAAAATGCTATCCAAACTAAGTCTTAATTGGTCCTTCAAACCCCAGAATTCCAAATAAGCTTCAAACAAAAGTGATTATGTTACGTGTACTTATAAGTTGTTATAATCATATAAATAATATATAAGCATAGAGAGAGAGAGAGAGAGGAATCATTGGAATCTCCCTAACCAACAGTGAGTTGGTCCAAAATGAAATAATGTTTCTCTTTCTTAATAGAGTACCCAAATGTTTGTAACAATTTTCCTTTTGAAATTTTATTTACTTACAAATTACAATAAGTTAATGGATTATATGATTAAAATACGTTGTACATCATATATATGAGTTGGCATATGTATTTTTAAATTAATTTCAAGAAAAAACTATCACAGCTCAAATTAATATTTTATCTTCTTGTAAATTTTGTTTTGGATATGCTAATTTTATGACATTTATATTATTTGGATATTGCTAATTTAGGTCAACCTAAGGAAAAAAAAAAGATCAAGAAATGAGAAATCAACCAATATAGGATTATGAGGATTCTACGGTTCATTTTTCGTTGTTTAGCATTTTGATGGTGGTAGGAATAGGATACATGTATAGTTAGAAGAAAAAAAAATACAATATCCCATTTTATGTATATTATGATTACAAAATTTATCAACTCTAATAGAAACATATACTTTGACATGACTACTTCAAAGTTCAAATAAGAGCCCTCGACAATTAATATATCCATGAAGGCAGTTCATAAGTTTAAGCCTTGTAATTAATTTAAATTTTTGCTTCCTTCCTATATGAATTTAGATCATTCATTCCCAGTTTCTTCCTCACTTATTGCCTTTGCCCCCATTTGAAATGGTAAATTTATTTGTAGATTGCTTTGAAATAGCAAGGCAAACATTCCCTAAAGGTTGTAGATACTAGATAATGCCCACCCAGTTGGGAATATTCCATATATATAGAGTAAGATCTTCATTCATTAAGTTGATACCAACATGTCAAATTAGCAAACCCCAGGTCTGAGATTAAGCAAAGCTTAATTGTTCATGCTTTAGGGGCAATTTTGTAATTATGGAATATTAGAATATTAATGGAGAATAAACTATTTTTAGATTATGAAAAACGTATCAATAAAGCAAAGGTAACCACAGATATCTCCACCGTCTGATTCTGCTTTTAGTCAAATGGTTGACTTATTTTGTTCTTGAGAGAGAATCAATGGCTGATGCTGCATTTAAGCAAAACAGTTCAAGTTCGTCAGCAATATTCCATAATATTCCATACATGATTCAACACCCTACAAACAAAACAAATCTCTAGGTCTAGAGGGTTGGTACTTGGTTCCCCCTGTTTTTGATGTAGGAGGAATAACTTAACCAACACCTTTCACCACATCTTTTTTTTTTATATATATATATGATACTCCCTTCATCTTTATTTTTTAAACTACTCCTTTAACTTATCCTTCTTGTTTTCAAAACATTATCATTTTATTCTTTTAAATTAAAACCAATAAATTTCCAACTTTACGATTGGATGGGAGGAGGCAAAGAAAAGAGTAGAATCATTGGAACAAATAGAGGTTAAAATATATTACTTAATTATTTGGTCATTTTCCCCCTCTATTTTTCACTTATCTTTTTTTCTCATTATCTCTTCATTCCAAACATATCTAGTTTTTGGTGTAAGAATTGAACCCCAAATTTCTTAACTTTATTATCAGATAAAAATACTAATCAATTTTTGGTGTAGGCAGGTATTGAGCTCTAGATCTCTTATTCAACTATCAAAACTCTTATTCAACTATAAAAAATTTTACCAGTTGAGCTAATTGAAACCCACATATAATAAAGGGTTAATAAAAGATGACAACAATGATTATGTTTTTATTTTTATTTTACTTTTACAATTTGTATTTATTATAAATAGTTATCTACCTTGAAGCTGTAACTTTTGATTATTTTATTACCTTTCTTATATGAAGCTCAATTATTAGGCATGATCTTTTTAAAGTTAGAACTTGTCAAATAAGAAAAAAGAGAAAGAGAAGTAGGGTTTTCATTATAAAAGTCTAGCCAAAGTAAGAAACTTTGGTACCAATAATTTCCATTAGATTTTTTTTTTTTTTTTTTTTTTTTGGGATAGGAATTTCCATTAGAATTATTCAACTTTTTTAGCAAATTAATCTTTTCAAATTGTATCAATTATGCTAGTGATGACACTTCCTTATCTATTAGTTATACTAAAGTTTTCAGATTCTATTGGTTTGGTGTTAACACAATATAAGCGAACATCAGCATAAACTACGGTTGAAACGTGAAACAGTCATAATAATGATTCTCAATTATATAAATTGTACAACGTACGAACAATAATTGTAAAATGAGTGTGTGATGCCAAAATGCCATTTAATTTTAAACTGCACTCTCCACAAGTCCAAATCAAAGACATCTAATAATGATCGAACACTGAAGCAGGTCTATAATTATTAATTAAAGGCCACCCTTAATTCCCATTTTCAACCAGGGCCGGCTGAAGCTATAGGCCATTAGGGCCACCGCCTAAGGCCCCCACTCATAAGAGGGCCCCCAAATAGCAATAATATATTATATAATATTACTTTTTTATCTGAAAAAAAAAATTACAAATGGCCATCTCCAAATCCCACCAGGCCATGAAGGCCTTTTTCTCAACGAAATTACAACCGGTCATCAGCAAATCCCATCAGGCCATGAAGGCCCGTTTCTCACAGAGAAAAAGGCTGAAGTGACAATGTGACAGAAGGCTAATCCCATCAGACCATCACCAAATCTTTTGCTTGCAGAAGAAAATATTACAAACGGTAGAAATGTTTAGCTTGCTGAAGAAAAGATTACAAAAGGCAGAAAGAAGAGACAAATAAGAAAACACAGAAAAAAGAAAGAAGAAAAAAACACTCACTCTCTGACTTTCTCCATCTTGATTCTAAAAAAACACTGGCTTACTCATCAACTGGTGTTGGCAATAGACTTGGTGTGTTCATTGAAGGTTTGTTTTTTGCCTTCTCTTCCTTTGCCTCTTTCGTCTTCTTCATGTTTGTTGCTGGGCGTCTGGGTTTTTTTTTTTTTTTTTTGGTTTGTTGAAGAGGAGTTTGCTTTGCTCATTGCTGCTGAGTAAAGAGTACAAGCTGAAGCAGTGACGGCCTTGAGTAAAGAGTAAAGTAAACTCTTTTTGTTTGTTCTTAGATTTCTCTAGAAGCCAATGGAATGGTCCGGACCCCCTTAAAGAAATCTAAAGCATTGATTCTCATTCTAGACTTAGTCTTACACGTTTTCTTTTGTTTGTTTGTTTGTGCTTTTTTTTTTTTTTTTAAGAAATCAGATTTAGTGGGATGGGGCCATCAGCCATGGAGGGATAGTGGGCTGGTTTAGAATGGAATGGTTCGGACCATTTTTTTTTTTTTTTAAAGAAATTAGATTTAGTGGGATGGGGCCATCAGCCATGGAGGGATAGTGGGCTGGTTTAGAATGGAATGGTCTGGACCTTTTTTTTTTTTTTTTAAGAAATCAGATTCTAGACTTAGTCTTACACATTTTTTAAAGGTTTATTACTACAAAAAAAAAAAAAAGAGAGAGTATTGATAACAAAATTATAAATTTAGAATAATTTATTTTGTATTAATATTAATTTTAATTTTTTTGTGCAGGTTTAAAGTGTAAAGTGATTATATTGAGTAAAGTTGCAATTGTGCTTTTGATAAACCAGGTTCTATTGTTTTATACATTAAATTTATATTATTCTAGTTAAATTGTAATTTTTTTTATTATTATAGATTGTGTTTTATTTATTCATAAATATTTTTTAATTACAAATGTCTACTAGAAAATATCTATCTGGATATGAAAAACAAAAAAAAAAAAAAAAAAAGAGACAAAAAGAAGAACTAATTGAATGCAAAAATTTAATTAGTAATTTTGCCTCTCAAAAAGCAAGAAAAATAATTTTTAATTGAAAAAAATATATGAATTTATAATTATATGAATTGAAAAAAATATATGAATTTATATTATTCTAGTTAAATTGTAATTTTTTTTTTATTATAGATTGTGTTTTATTTATTCATAAATATTTTTTAATTACAAATGTCTACTAGAAAATATCTATCTGGATATGAAAAAAAAAAAAAAAAAAAAAAAAAGAGACAAAAAGAAGAACTAATTGAATGCAAAAATTTAATTAGTAATTTTGCCTCTCAAATAGCAAGAAAAATAATTTTTAATTGAAAAAAATATATGAATTTATAATTAAATATAATAAAAGGCTCCGTTTAAAACTTTCGCCTAAGGCCCCCAATTTCGTTGAGCCGGCCCTGTTTTCAACCATCATATTAACCTTGGTATGTTTTAGGTAAATCATACGCATTGCCCTCAAAAAAAAAAAGAAAAAAAAGTGTAGAACAGAACAGATGCCTCTTAAGTCTTAACCACGAGCACTGACTAAAAAAGAAGACCTTGGCATGCATATAACTATATACAAACCCTTGTCCTAGCTTAGCGACAGTATTGACAAATGTGAAATGATTCATGGATGGGTCCAGTGGAAGGACAAAATGATGATGACCCAAATCTTGTGTAGGGGAGGGCTCACTGCTCAGGTACGTTGTCTTCACTTGGGGTTGGTTTATTAGGGCATTGCATTAATTGCATGTGTGAATTGTGATGGGACTTGTCTATCTTTTCCATAGGCAATGAGATACATAGATGAGGATCCTAAATTAATTCCCCCCTATTCCCTTTGGCTAAAGCCTAGTACCAAAAACTTTCGGAAAGCTTGCTTAGATATCATAATTATTGTAATATATAAGGTTTTGGAATTATTTTGCTAAAATTAAAAAAATTTTATTAAAAGTATATTAAAAAAAAAAGTAAAAGTTGATTTTTGGAGCAATAAGACAATTTTAACAATGCAATAAGACTCATTTTAGAAGTAAAAATAAACTAAAAAGTAAAATAAGTTAACTTCTAGTGTGACCACAAGGAAAAATTAAACTGTATTTGAGATAAATGAATTCTAAATGAGATTTATGTAAGATTTCAGATATAGAAGATATCTTCTAGTATGAAAGGGTTTTGAATTTGAAATTTAACAAAATTAGAACATAGGTCTTACTTTACAAAGTAGAACATAGTTAAGTAGTTTCTCAAAAAAAAAAAAAGAACATAGTTAAGTAGGTGAAAGTTCAAATCAATAAAGTGAAGCTAGATCAGCGTAATTGGTTGACCAAATAAGAGCATGATTACCACTATCTACTCTAAAATATGTCAGGTACCTTTGTATCGGTTATAGATGATTATATAGAGTACATACAAATCGTGGAACAAACGTACTTATATGGGACACATTCAAATATGTTAGATTTAACAGTATCATATCAGCATCATCTGTTTTAACTTAAAAGGCCTAAATTCTATGAATACGTGTTTAATTATATTATATTAACCACTTATACTTTTCATTATTATTCAACGTGAGATTTCACTCACACGTGTAAACCCAACAATCTCCCTCTCACGTGTGAGTCTTTGTCTCTCTGTGGGCCACAAACAAGTCTTATTCGCTCCCTCTTGTCTAATGGGCTTTTTCCAACACTAGTGCATCATCCATAGACCTCCACGTGCGAACCCCATACGTCTTTTGTTTTCCATGGGAACCTCGCACTTCACTATTGTTTACCACCATTGGCAATAATATTTCTTTGTTGGGCCTTTTTTCGATATCGTTTGTGTGGGCTTTATGGATTTGCTTAGATGCCGTCCCCACTCCAACTGTGAAAGGGATCCGCCCTACTTCATTTGCGAAAGGGTTTTAAGTACACACACCCTGTTCCCGCTCCAACTGCAAAAGAAACTTTGTTTACCTTACCTCCTTTGCCCCACATTACCATGAGCTCTGATACCATATGTTGGGGAGATAAACACCTTGGGGAGCTTCTTTTAATAATTAATATAACATATAGAGACATACTTTAACCCAAAAGGCCAAAACCCTATGAGTATGTGCTCAATTATGTTATATTAATCACTTATTCTTTCCATCATTATTCAATGCGAGACTTCACTCATGTGTAAACCCAACATCATTGACACAACATAATTTGAAAGCCACTAATAGTTTGAAGTTTGAACAAAAAAAAAAGCAACTCCACACTTTCATACACAATTGCCTAAGAAGTTGTAATAAATTGTTTATAGTCTTTTATTTCATTTCTCACTTGTTAGTGTTTTAAATGAAGGCATCCATAATTTGAATTCTTTCTATTTCACTTATCATTGAATTATCAAATAATATTTTTTTTTAAAATGTTACGTCCACAACATTTTTACAACAAATTATAGGTGCTTAGTTGTTATTAGTTCAAATTTGAACTTAACACTAAGATTACTTTTTTGCCTCAACAACCACAATCAGTAATAACCTGCCACTTAGAATTTGTTGTAAAAATGTTGTGGACATATCATTTCTCTAAAAAAAAGTCACAAGAAATTAGCCAAACAAGAATAAACTGATATTAAGGAATAAATTAATTGCATCCATATTAATGAGTAAGATGCGGATGAAGTCCAAAATCAAGCCAAAAATATTTTAGTAGTAGAAAAGGTAAATATTATTTACAATATTGGCTCTAATACAACTATAAAAAGATTTTAAGTTTAGACCAATGGTATCACATATTACACTCGGCATCATCACCATTATCACATATTACATTTGGCATCATCACCATTATCACATATTACACTTTACACTTTACCCTCTAAACAATGTTCCATTTTACACTTAGTGTTAGTTTGGATACAAAACACGTTTGCATTTGTGAATGGGCTGCGCTTTTTGTGTGGGTCCTGTATACTGTTCACGGGACCCACAAATACAGATTTCAGCAAATTTTTCTTTAAAACTGGGTCCTACGGCACTATTCACATATTTAAAAATTATTTTATTACAGCGTTTTCAGTTTTCAGCAATAAGAGGTATTCAAACAAACCCTTACCCCACTAAACTATACTCCTTTTACACTTAACCCTATAAACTATATCCCCTTTTACGCTTACCCCCTAGAATATGATAGTACACACTTCTCTAAACAATTATCCATGGGATGGGGATCAAAGTGTTACACAGGTAATAGTTTAGGAGGGTAAGTGTACATTCTCATAGTTTAGGAGAGTAAGTGTAAAATGGGATATATTTTGGGGGGAGGGGGGGTGGGTGGTAAAGTGTAAGGTATGAGTTTTGAACCTTGCTTACTCCAAAAATCAATTGATGTTTTGGCTTGATAATAAAAAGTAATCATAGCGAATGCCATAGATTGAAATTCTATTATATCTAAATAAATAAAAAATAATAATAATAATAAATAAAAATAAAAAAACTCTTGATGTAAGATATCTAAGAGTGAAAAAATTATTCAACACAATGAGAGGGCAAACAAATGGTCCTTCCAACTAATACTACTAAAGAATTTTGGATCCTTTGAAATTAGCAGTCCATAAGAAATGTCTTCTTTTATTGGTCAGAGGATAACATGACTATTCTCTTGCTGTATTAAATAATTTCTCCTAAGGATGCACCATGAGTTAATCACCGCTCCCTCCCCCCTATCATTCTTTCCTACTACGAACATCCTAAGACTTAAAAGTGTTTTTTCAAATAATTTATCCTAAGGGTAAAGGGTGCACTTTAAATCAATCACCATTCTCTTTTCTTATTATTCTTTCCTACTACCAAGACCCTAAGACTTATTAGAAGTTAAAACTTTATCCTGTTGTATTGAATAATTTCTTCTAAATCAATTACCCCTCTCTCTTCCCTTATTATTCTTCCCTACTACCAAGACCTTAAGACTTAAAAAGTTGAAAAGTTCTTTTTTCTTGAATGGAGATTGATGCTTTTTTCCATTGTGTTTTTTTTTTCCTTTCCCTTCCTTTTCCCCCCCTTTCACTTTCTTTTGTTTCTTTTTACTTCCAAAATTTCTTAAACGTTTAAACCCCCTTTAGCTAAATGTATGTTGCTAGATTTGGTTTTGAGGTGTGGTGGTGGCGGCAAAGGAAATGCCAAGGAAGAGGAAGAAGCCCAATTGTTGGGAGAACTTACAAAATAAGATGTTTACGATCGTTTTGAGGCTTTGGACTATAATCATTATTAATTTAAAAATAGACCAAAAGTCTTGTAGCTTAATAATAATATCTGATTATCCAAGAAAATATTTTCAAATACCTATAAGCCCAACAAAAAAAAAAAAAAATTGTAAGAATTAGCAAATCAAAGAAAAAAAAAATGCAAACAACATTCAAGTGAATTTTCACAGTTTACATAAGAAAACTACATGAAAAGAAGAAGAAGGAAACACCACATTCCCAACCCCAAAAAATAGAAAAATAATGTCATTTCCTGAAACCTAATTGAGATAAAAGAACTTGTATTTGAAGTTTGAACCTCATTTAAAGCCAATAGGCTAGTTGGTGTTTTTCTTTCCTACACAGAAGCCCAACATCCTTTCCGCATGCAGTTGATCAAACCAATGTAAGGTCACGAACAAAAAGCAGAAGCCCAAGATCCTTCTCGAAATTGATGCAGCTACGGTTAAAGCAAAAGTCAAGAGCAAGTTACAACAAACAAACAAACAAAAATAAAAATAAAGAAAGAAAAAAAAAAGTTAAATAAAAGTCTAGCTCCATTGAAAGTTGGAACCAATAAAACCGCAACTAAATGTAGATCTTCCTTGGTCAAAAAAGTATCAAAAGAAATTTCGGTACAAAAACTTGTGACGGCAAAACTATCATGGCATTCTTTTTTTATATAAAAATATATATAGTCTCTGGAATGGTGAACATATCTCATGCATCAAACAGTTGCAAGTCTCACAAAAGCTCTACTAGGACCCGCCACATGTTGATGTTACGAGAAGAATGTTATGTTACTTACACCTCTCGGATGCATGAGATAATTACTGCCACTAATGAAATAAAACCAATTGGGGAGCTGATTTTTTTATATAATTTAGAAATTTGTTAGCAACCACCTAAAAATAATTTTGAAAAAAAAAGGCACTGAATTATACACTACAAGAAGAAATATCCATAACAATTATCTGCACTGCAACACCAATATGGTTATACAAAAGTTACATACTCTCTAAACAATTTAACGATTTTGTCAGATGATACACAGCAGAGAGCCCTTTCTGCAATTCTTATAACGAATCAGCAAAAACATTAGCCGTTCCTACTAGGAGGATATGAGAATTCCTTTGCAGCATTAACAAAAGGACCAAAATGGGGTTCACTTGCAGCTAACCATCCAACAAAAACAAAAACCTGCTTTCTCTACCCGTCTTAACACCACAGCTAACAGCTACTATTATTAACAAGGGAAAAGGGTGGGAGAGGGGTCTCTCCTTAACTTCCCATCTGATAAATCAAGCTTTTTCATCTTTTCTTCACACCAAAATAACTGCTCTTTGGTGATCCTCACCATTCTGAGAACCCTATATAAGACTTTCACATCAACGAGGCTAAACAATAGCTGAATCTCTTCATGTGTCTGGGGCCAAGAGTTCTTCTTCCCGCCTTTCCTCTTTTTTCTCAGTTCCTTCAGTCTTGTCCCTTTCTGCAGTTAGTGAAGCAAGATGATTTTTAGCAAATTTTATTAAACGTGCAAACAGATACTAGCATGGATAATGAACTTTAAGTTTGTTGCTACATGTCAACAAAAGAAGATTTTATTTTATTTTATTTTATTTTTTTTGAGAATACAAAAGAAGATGTTATTCATTCTCTAAGTTAGTGAAGCAAGATGATTTTTAGCAAATTTCATTCAACATGCAAACAGTTACTATCTTGGATAATGAACTTTAAATTGTTGCTTCATGTCAACGAAAGATGTTATTCATTGAATGTTCAATGAACAATGAATTTTTAATTAGTTTGTTTTATTATAATTTATACTCTTATCTTGGAAAATTTTAAATCAATTGTTAACTCAGCTCAACCAAAAGCAAGTTGCACCATCATCCAAAATATGTTATAAGCACTGTAGAATGAACTTCAGTATATTCAAACAGTGGTACAAGCATATGCAGAACTATCGTGTTGCTGCTTTGCATTTCATGCAAACTGAGAACAGGATGAAAGCAGCCATTCAAACAAGAATTAATGATTTGAACAAAGGGCAGTGTGACTCAAACAAACAGTGCATTTAATAATACTGACAGGATATTACATGATTGGGAAGGTTTAATGAGCAACAAGCATTTCCCACACTATTACTCCTAAGAAGACTTGCTTATGGTTATATCAGATAAAGATGTAAGCATAGAAAGTTGAAATACAGGATATATCGTAACCTTACCTTCTCAAGAGCAGATTGAATCTGTTGAAGAGGGGTTGCAATCTGGTTCTGATTTCCAAACAGCTGAAGAACACCACTAGATTTTTTCTTGTCCATCTTCAGGAACAAGTGGAAAGTGAGGATTGAGCTCTCAAGGGTTCTGATGAGATCTGGGGCGAGGACTGTCAGATCTGATTCTTCTTCATCCATTACTTTCTTATCTGAACCTGAACAGATAATTGAAGCAATTACTTAACAGCCCAGTTTGGCAAGTAAAGCATACTCATTTGCTAAATATGATCTAGTTACTGTACGCCAAGTGAAGCAATAATCATGAAAGAGTCACATAATCTTCTTGAATTGAAATGATCAAAGTTTTATGGATTAATTCACAAGAATTTACCTTTTATATTGGGCACCTGGAGCAGTTTAGGCAAAGTATTCCTTGATCGAGCATAAATTTCTGCCCGGAGACCTTCCTCAAAGGGTTCATTCTCAATAAACCTTTGTAATAGAACCTGGAATTGTTGAAACTGCTGAGCACTGTGAATATAACTGGTGGGATTATCGGGTTGGCATGTGATTTTCTGACTTAGTTGAGTGTATTGGCAGTGAAGTGCTTCCCAAGTCAAGCAAATTTGAGCTACATATGCTGTTTCAATATCTTGGTATGGGTCATGACCTGGCTGCTGAAGATGCTCGGTTTCATCATCAGGTTCTTCAATCTTCTTCAAAGAAAGACAGCGAAGAGGTGATGTGAGCTTCTTAGATGCAGATCTTGGTGATGGAGTTGCAGGGGTCTGAGATCCTGGAAGACAACCTTTATTCGTGAAGAGGATTTAAAAAATCTGTCTTACAAAATTACAATTACAAAGCAAATTTATAGGAAGCTGGAGAATAAATTAAATAAACTGGAGATGATTTATGACAAAAGCAAAAGAAAGGTAATACACATCAATATCATATACGTAATTTTTTGATCAGTAAATTTTTCATTACTTATCAAAAAATTATATATATATATATATATATATATTAGGTAAGTGACTCTACGGAGCATACAGTTTCAACCCAGGTATGAAAGCAAGCACCAGATAGACATGCTTGTTTGTTTGTCCAATGTTGTCAAGTGCAAATTCAGTCTCTATATCCCAGAAAAGGGCCAGAAAGCCAAAAAGGTGCTTCACTTCCAAAATGAGTTTTTTAAATCGTTTCAGATGTTTTAGTATGTCTTCCTGTCCCCCTTACAACTGCCTTCTAGTCTTAAATCATAGCAAAACCATTTTTTTAATAGTAAATCAAAACAAATCTATTAAAATCCAGCTTAAACATTAAAGCATAGGAACGAGCATTTACACCTTTTCATGATTCAATTTTCAAACAATCTGATACCGTGTTTTATTTGTGATTCCCATTTTGCACAAAATTGATGCCTTGGTGAAACAGCATAGAGACTTTAATAGGTTTTATAATGATACTAAAATTGACTAAACAATATTTGAAACTGGAAGCTCAATTGGATTTCATCAAGTCCAACTCTGAGCTCACTCCAAACTCATGGGAGCTCAAATCAATCAAGTTTCTAGTATTCTGAAGCTTGTCTAGTCAGCTAAGTTTGATCAATTCTTTGAATACTATTATTTCACCGGGCATTAAATATTTAAAACTCACAGATGGCACATGTAAGAAAAGTATATATTTTGCTAATTAGAATACAAATAAGCCAGTCACTTTTGAAACAAGAAATACCACTCGTTAAAGAATAGACATCATCTATAAAAGCAAGCTACCTTTACTAACTTCATTGAGCTGCTGCCTGCTCATCCGATCAAAGAACAACATCCGATCACAGTACTTGTCATACACAGCATCAAACCCACACCACCACTGCCGAGCTTCTGCTTCAACATCCCTCCACTCACTAGAGCTTGTCTCACCTTCCTCCTCCTCATCCTCTTCCTCTTCTGCACATGGCTCTTCTTCTGGAATCAACACCATGAAACTATTTCTTCTCAGTTCTTTTAACCTCCTCTTCACCTCATTTGTGATAAAATCATCATCATCGTCCTCAGCTTCAGCAACAGGATCAGCATTAGCTGATTTACTCAAATCATCACCACCATTGTCAATCTTTGGTTCTTCAGACTCTGGCACTGGCTTATCCTCTAAATTTTTTTCTGGGACTGCTTTGTGAGCTTTTCTGAATTTTTTGACTTTAAAGAAATCCATGTTCAGCTACCGTTCTTCACTAATAAGCTTTTCTGTTGCCAAAGAGTATCAATAAGATTCTTTCTTCAAAATCACAATTCAAATCCCCCAAAATCACACTAGTACTCAAAAGCAACTTTGTAGACACAGAACAATATTCCTATTCTAGGAATAAAACCTCCTGTGTATGCCTAACAGCTAATAGACCAAATGTGAAACCCTACAGTGAAAAATCTGCCTAATTAAATCATAAAAAAAAACAAATCCCCAAGTTTTTTTTAATGGAAAATCCAGAATTTGATAAGCAAGAAACCTTTCAAATCCAAATTCCTCTTAACAAGAAGTCAGCGATCAAATACCAAAAAAACAAAAGTACACTTACTTTGAAGCTGATATCAGATTCAAAATAAATTATTTTGAGAAAGAACGCAACTTTCCCAATTGTGATGCAACCTCAAAACAGAAAAAAAAAAAACACAAGCAGATTTTTATGGGTCACAAAACTGAACTAGAGCACAATAGGTTACAGAAAATACTAAGTAATCAATCCATTAAATGCTTGAAAGACTCACAATAGATGAAGCATTTACCTTCTGGTGAACAATGTGAATGTGGGTGCACTTACAGAGACCATAACACAAAGGACTTGTCAAAGGTTTGCAGATCCCTCCAGCATTTTATTGCTTAAAGGAGAACAGTTTTTGTGAGCAACAGTACGCAACAAACCTCTACAATGATCGGCATTGACAATGATCAGAAACAAGATTTCCCAACTTCTTCACTGTTGAGTGCTGAAAAGGCACATCTTTGGGCAGCATTACACAGAGAAGCAAAAACCACAACAAGAACCACCCTCAATGCCTCTCACAAAATAAATAAAACCCATTTTGTGAGAAGAGAGAAGTGAAGGAGGGCTTGAAAGAGAAACCCTAGAAGAAGAAGAAGAAGAGTGATGAGTGAGTGAAGAGAGAACACAGTGAATGTGGAGGTGTTGTAATGTGTTGTGACAGTGAGCAATAAATTGAGTTGATTTGCATTTCCAATAAAAAATTTGGTTTTTATAGTAATAGAAGTAATTGAGTTAAGTAGTAATTAAGAAGATGGTAATAAATATTAGAAGTTGGATTTATTATTATTTATGGTAAAATGGAGTGGAGTGAGATTGAAAACACAAAACCCAAAGAAAACAGAACAGTGGACAGGACTGAGACAGAGTCCTCGTACAGAGAAAGAGAATATTGTCAGAAAAGAAAAAAGAAAAGAGAAAACATCCACTACTAATACACTATCATTTCTTATTATTATTATTTTGTTATAACGTCTCAAAAAAGCCGCGCTAATAAAGGCGTTTTGATTTGTGTCCGGATTCCACCAAATGACGCTTCTGCCCTTCCTCTATCTTCTCCAAGTCCAACCCAACCAAATTCATCCCCATTGCAATTTGCCATTGCCCAACTTGTTTTCAAATGAATTTAGATCATTTTCTGCTGTGCTTAATTTGTACTTGCCTCTTTTTTTTTTCTTTTTTATCCATACCATCTATATTTGTAAGAGGATTCTCTTTTTTTGGTTTAGACTTTTTTGTAATTTAGAAATATCCATAAATCTTAAGTTTAACAGAAAAAAAATTTTAAAAACAACTTGATAAAAATATATTTTCAACTTCACTTAAAATGCATATAAAATAGGACATTTTCTTCTTGATTCATATATTCAAAACAAACTTTTCCAAATTTTCAAAAAGAAAAAGAAAATTATGACACTAAACAAAAAAAGCATCACCGGACACGCAATATATGTGTGATAAGGCTAGTATATATATAAAAACATAACTTTTTTATTTCACTGCATAAGAATTTAATTTACCTCTGTAAAAAGGGAAAAGAAGAAAATGATAAAAGAGAGATATCACCTTATCGTACTTCAAAAGATGACAAGAAAACCCTACTTATTATTTATCTATCCTTTTCCAAAAAATTAAGGGTAACCATGTTGTAAAATAGTGAAAGCTCAAATTTACCAAGATTTATTGTGAAAATATTTTAGGCCTAAGAAAGATCTCCAAACAAATCATAGGAATAAAGAAAATTAATCCAAAAGAAAATAGACACAAAATACCTTACATAGTTCAGCAATAGCCTACATCAACGGGCAACAACGAACAAATTTTACTATAACAAATTTGGAATAATACAAATTGGTATAGAGACATTCTCATAAACCCAAATACACACAAATAGCTCTTTCTCACAAACACAAAACCAAAGAACCAATGGTTCACAAATACTAAATACGAATTGCGCACAAACCAAAGAGAGAGCCACAAATCAAATCCAAAAGTTGCAACAAACCAAGAGAGAGCAAATCACCAAATCGCAAAACCAAAACTAGGTAGCAACAAACCTCTCTCACTATTCCAAATCGCAACCCACAAATATCAAAGAACCAAAACAAGAGAAAGCCTTTCTATTTCACACACTCTTTACCATAGCAGCTCTATGTTTATATAGGAGACTTAAGTCGGCTAGCATATCCAAAACCAAGGAGGACTAAACTTAATTTCCACGTACAAAAGGAGAATCACTCCTATTCCAAATAGAACTCAAAATCAAGTGGTAGATAAGACTTATAATAGAGTTTGATAACTTCAAACAGCAATAACCCAAAAGGAATAAAATTCCTTTCTTATCCAAATCCAACAAGGAGTTGAACTCCTAATTCAAGCCATATTCTACAAACCAAGTTGAGGTAGTCTCTCTTAAGACAATACACACCATTTACATGAAACTTTTTCCTTTTATATAACAAAATACAGTAGAATATTTGGTAAGCCATTCCCAAATACTACAACAACAACTTGATTAATTTAACCATCATATTACAAGTCTACATTAGTAAAAGTAATGCAGGAAGCTATAGCACACATTCATTAATACCCAAGCTTGACCAGTTTAATTATCCTCTTCTAATTAGACTCAATAGATTTCCCAACTTCTTCACAACATAGCACAACACTTTAAGATTTTGGGTTAGTTTATCTTTATCCAACAGCTCACAAGCCTCCTTTGTGAGGAAAAAATATTTTTATGTATGTCTTCTATCTCTATCTAAAGCCACTCCTAGGGGCTTGGAACACATGATGGAATTAATCTTGGGCTTGGGATCAGCATTATAGTTTCATTTCATGAAGAAGAATATAAGTATGAGCTATCCTATTCCTAACCAACTACACTACAATGGATTTGTGAAAATGGTTTTATACCATCCATTTCTATTTTTGAGAATCTATAATGAACTTGCAAGTGTCAATTATAATTATTATTGGTAGTCTTTTAGTTTGTTTGACAAGTAAAGTCTTCACAATTACAAAGCGACATATTCACCATCATTCAATAGAACAAATAGGATAATTATAAGGAAGGCAAGGCTCATAGCTATAAGCTTGGGTGGCTCCGCACAAAAGTAATTATAACTATGGGCTTCACAGCCCTAAAATAAAATACAAATTCTCCAAGGATCACAGCTTATCTTAGCATTTGAACTCTAATTATCACATTTAATGTTATGGACATGTCCCGTTCTTCTACATATTAGGTCTATCACTCCGATACACGAGAAAATACACCTTGTTTCAGGAGCATGTTTTCTTTCACTCACAGTTGGTGGGACCTACCCAGCTGTGAGTGGGAGGAAGTATACACCCGAAACAGGATATACTTCCTCCTAATATACATCCCTTTCGTTGGCTTGACAGAACAAACAAATAACATGTCTACTACCATGATTTAGGTCAAATCAATGCCAAAAATATCTCTATATTCTCTATAAATATTCCCCTACCATTGAAATAGGCCTAAGAAGCTCTATGAATTGGAACTCTTCCATTTTTCATCTTTTCTACTAGTTTTTTGACTTAATCATCATAGCCTTTTTGGCCACCCGCCTTCAAGTGACCTAGGTTGGTTTGAGACCATCTTTTTTAGCAAATGATTGGCTCTGTTAGGAGTACATCACAATTCAATTATATTAGAAGTTCTTCTAGTTCCATTATGTCCCTCAAATTTCATCCACCCACAATAACAAACCTTTAGTCCCAAAATTTGAAATCATCTATATGAATGATCCACAGACTTATCAAGGTTACTTTAATGTATTCTTTTATGCCATTATATCTTATCCAAAATTAGACATTTGTTGTTTGATTAGTTATATTGTTCATTATTTTTATTCTACTAGTGTTATTTTAAGTATTCTTATATCTCTTTCATCTTTGTGACTTGAATCAAATCACACTTTCTCATTAGTACATTGATTGCTTTTATTTGCACATGACAAGTCAACTATGTGTGGGTCCCACTAAAAAAAAATAATTATAATTGCATATTCTCTATTCACTATTCACCCACCACAACATATTCCCTTGAGCTTTTACAACCACACATTCTCTATTCACCCACGACCACATATTCCTTTGAACTCTTATGGTCACACATCTCTCTATAAAAGGAAGACCCATTTTTCAAAAAGGGGGGGGGGGGGTTCTCTCTCTCTTTAATTCTACTAGGACTCTAACCCTCTTAGGAACTATCTTTGACTTGCCCAAGGTGATCTTCTGGAGTATTCTCTTTAACCCTTTTAGATATATACTCTCGAACTTGGCCGAGGAAACTATCTTGAGGATTTCATTTGGCCGAGGAGACCTTTAGGAGTACTCTCTCTAACCCTCTCAGACACACTCTTTAACTTGGCCAAAGAGACTACCTTAAGGACTCCCTTTGGCCAAGGAGACATTCCGGAGTACTCTCTCTAATCCTCTCAGGTACACACTCTTGATGACTTTGCTGTGGAGACTAACCCGATGATTCCCTTTGGTTGAGGAGACCTTCTTAAGTACTCTCTCTGACTTTCTTAGATACACACTCCCTGACTTGGCCAAGGAGACTAGCCAAAGGACTTCATTTGGTCAAGGAGACCTTTAGAGTACTCTTTTTAACCCTCTCAAACACACTCTCTGACTTGGCCGTGGAGATTTGCTTGAGGACTCCCTTTGCCCAATGACATTTTCCCAAGGACTATCTTTGATGCTCTCAAGTACACACTCTTTGATCCTCTTAGGTACACTATCTTTGACCCTTTCAAGCACCTTCTCCCGAGGACACCCCCCCAATGACTCATGATGTACTGAGCTTCAGTAGACACTCCTTCAATTAATAAATTTATTGTAGGAAAGTCAACCGAACCAGATTTGAACCCACCACAATATATATATTGGTATTTCCAATTATCAAATTTAATATTCTTATTTCAATTACATTCATTTTATGGACACAACTACTTAATAGCTCATATTTTCCAAAAAAAAAAAAAACTTAATAGCCCAACATTTAGTATCATATAGCATAGCCTAGTCTTATAGCAATCACATGAAAAAATTTCTCTATGATCACATAATGCTCCTAATACACTTTTTCACTATATCCACCATGCTCTTATCGTATGATTCATACAATTTTTAATCCCTCCATCCTTATGGATTATTGATCCAAGATATCGAAAACATTAATTCATTGAATTCTCCTAATCAAGTTTTACAACATTTCTATCTTTGTTTTTCCTTGTACTAGACCTATATTAGGTTTTTTTCATGTACTCTGTTATAAATGTTCTTAACCTAAAAATTTTAGATTCTAAAACATTCATCCAAGTTTCCATCTTAAAATCTCTCAACTTACCCGTATTGCCTCACCCTTAGGTGAAATTTCCCACAATCAATTTATAAAATTTGTTCCCATCCTACACCCTACCTAATACTCATGCACATGCATACACATGTTCCACCTTGCCTGACTTTGGATTACAGTTCTCAATGTCATCTGTGTCTCCAGAACCAGCTCTAAATTTTAGCAACTTAGAAAATTGCTTCAGACCCCAGGTGGAAGAAAATTCGAATGCCTGCCATATTTTTACCTTGATTTATTTTAGTAGAAACTTCGTCCATAGAAAACTACTATGTGATAAATATCCTAATTGGAATCATACTAGCTTACTAACAACATATCATACCTGCTTTATTCATCCAAAAAGAGGAGGAAAAAAGCGTTATATATTGATCATCCCACAATTGTTGATAGTTGCTAAAAAGGTTAAAAAAAAAATATATATATATATATATATATATATATATATATATATATATATATATATATATTTTGATAATTTGATTGTTACAATGGGACAAGAGAGATTTGAACTTTGAACGCCTCAATTAAGAACACTAAGAGGTGTTAGTTGAACTACAAGATTCTTAACAAAACACACACACACATATATATATATTTTCCAGTTGAAAGTAACCAAAAGATGGTTATAACTTATAACGTTAGACCTTTAATATTTTCCATACAAAAAACTTAATATGATCGATATCTATCTTAGAAAGACACTGAAGTAGCAACTACAACTGATGGCACCCATTCTCTTTATCACAGAAGCCTATTGAGGAACTTGTCGAACAAGATTGTTGAACGTGTTCCACAAAACTAACTAATGTGCAAATGCTTTAGCTAAAATAGGGGCTCAACAATCTTGTAATTTTGTTGTTTATGATAACCCACCGCACTTGGAGAATTTAGTATCCTTTGATAGGCCAAACTTGTTTGTGTTTAATACATTTCGAGTCTGTTAACCAAAAAAAGTAGCAACCGCAACTGATATACAGTTTCTCTTTTCTCTATACATTCATTGTATAGGGATAAGCAAGAGTTATATTCATATGTACAAATATGTACGTGATCCAGGAATATGCATTTGAAGTGGGCTAGTAACCCAACCAAGCAGATGGTATAGGCTGAAACTTGTTCTTGGCACATGCCAATACATCATAGTAATCTACATGACTAAAGCAGTCTCGGAAATCAGTGAAGAGCTTTTCAAACACCCTCCATTGGACTTTGGTTGATCTTGAGTACGGGTATGGGAGAAAAACCTGCAAGTGATAGAGGCAGGGTAATCAACATCTATATGGATTTAATAGTTATAGAAAGAAAATACGTGGGACACCTTAAATTATTGTGATTATAGCAACTAGCAACAACAATGCGCACATATTTATCTTTGCAGCACAATTTGTCCATCACCTTCTCAAGGGAGAATCCTCTCTCTCTCTCTCTCTCCATATATATATATATATATGTACAGTGTTTCATTATTCTACTCAAGAAATCTCAGTATCTCTAGAATGGTTTTGTAGCTACTAGTATGTCACAGAAAGACAAACAAATTTCTGAAAGGTATAGCTTACGTCACCCTCTTGTGCAAAACTTTTAAGCAAGCAAAATGTGTTCTCGTTTTCATCCAAACTGTCAAGAACAGCAAGCCAGATTTGCGAAGCAAGCTCATGGGCCATGTCATTTGATTTCCCACAAGCAATAAATTGATCTGCCAAAACACAATGAGATCCAGTCAGTGAATATTGAGCACTCAGGGTTCTGGGCACCCCACTGAGAAACTAATGACTGTTAAGTCACTGATGCAATGACTTGAGATGACAAGTTACATGAAGCCTAGTAAAGGCTTGTTGACTTACAGATTTGGTCCAAATTGTCTTTGCTAAAACAGACATTATCACTACATGGAACATACAAGGATGATGGGCTTGATAAGAGACAGAGATACAAAGCAATAAACTTCAGAAATTTGGACATTGACAATACAAGTACATCACAGCAAATGAGTGGAAGGCAGAAGCAAGGACCTTCAAAATCACATTAAACAAAAAATGTTGACATGCGACCATAAGGAACAAGCAAGTGCCAGCTTATAAGATGTTTATCTGACCTACAACGGATGAAACGCAAGAAAGGAATTGACACTTAGCTCAACTCATAAATAAAGATAGAAGACACACCAATTATGGTTCCATGAAGGATTGCCGACGGAGGTGCCATAGAGGAAAGTTCAAGTTGCTCTTTCAAAAACAAATAAGTGTGTCCGACAAGCTCGTCTATTTCACCATCAAGAGCAAAGCTGTGTTTACTAATGTATAAAGCTGTGAATCTCCTGAAGAAATTTAGTGAGGCTGTTATAATGCTAGTAAAGTTTATAATAATAAAATTTTGGTGCCTGAAAGCAACTATTTCCTGTTATTGAAACAAATATAAGAGAGAATGTAGATATTTTTCATTCTCTGTTAGTCTATTTCTTTAGCATCTTTCATTAGTTTTCATTATGAGTGGTGCTTTGCTTCGGGGGTTACAAATAGTACTTCTGTTCAAAAAATTTCAGAGTCAATTCATATGTAGATATTTTTTTTTCCATTTGTAATTCTTTAGGCTACTTCGTGTCATTTTTCATGAAGTAATCTCTTTTAAATAAAATTATTCTTACCAATCAAAAAAAAAAAAAAATTTATAATCAGTGGCAAAGCTAGAATAATTCTCTAAAGAGAGGCCAAGGCTATACATTGACATAACAAATGTTAGTTGAGATTGATAATAATGTGACAAGGTGACAGGCGTTACAAGCTGATCCACCCTAAAGTATATCTTGCATAAGTTTGAAATTGATGAACACTACTTATTCAAAAGGGTAGCAATTAACTATCACTTCATTTAATGGAATGCATAAAAATGACATTTATAGTTTGAGAAGAATATAATTATAAGAAATATATTTTATTTCAAATATAGGACTGTAATATGGAGAAAAGTTACCTTTGAATTGAAAAATACTATTATGATTAAAGGAGGTAATGTATCAGGGGAGAAAAAGAGGGCCATGTATTTTTATAGAAGTAAAATGGTCAAAATCATGACTAAGGGAGGGATTCAGAAAGCCAGGGGGGGCCATCCCTCCAATTCCCCCCTCCCACTTTCCTCTTTTTTTCTCTCCCCGGCTACTGACAACTGTTCCTAAGATAGGTCCATAGAGATAGAGTATATGTTACTCAAAATAAAAGATGACTTGCAAGCAACATGCCACCAAGTGTTGTAAAAGCTATGAGAGAAAGGAAACTTCTATTAGAAGCTGACACAATTTTGGAAAAATTTCTAAGAGTATATAGCTTAATGAGCTGGAACCAATACTGTCAATTTCAGCTTTTGATTTTTTGGGTAATTTTCTGTTTTGGACTTGCAGTGTGTTTCTTGTGCTTGAGTCAGTTTGTTGGTCTTCTAAATGTACTCTTAGGTCCAGGTATAGATGACTAGGAGAAACTTGGTCAGCAGGTTAGTTGATAGTAGCCTATAAGTGATGTATTGGCTAATGAAGAAACATTAAAATCCCAGCTACTTCGCTTGATGTGCAATGCATCTTTCTTAATTCTAATTGTGATCAATAAGAACCCTCTAACTCTGATGCCTAGACCTTCGCTCTTCACTACCCACCATTTTTATCATCTCCATTTCAAATTTCCCACAGCTAATATTTACTTTCCAGCTTGTTTTCAAGCAACATGCACCCAAATCCCTGGCATTTGACCTTTATTCAACAATTAACCTCAATTATAAGACCAGTCTCAAGATCCAGACTTTGTTAATCTGTTGCATCTCATCTTACTATAGGAAGAACAAAATTTTAGTCCAAATCAGTATGATGGAAAATTCCTCTAACTCACTACGTAGAGATTCAAATGATCATCCACGCATACTTTGCTTTGTTTAAATGGCTCAATAGATCATGTGATTAAAAAACACTTGAATGGTTATTTAAATTGCCATGTAAAATACTGCAGATTTCTACAAACCGAAAAGAAGAAAATTTTGTCCCTACAAGAATGCAATCTCATATATATTTTGCACAATAGAGTGAATTTGCAAAACACATCACAATTGTTCGTGTTTATTTTATTTTATTTTATTTTTGATAAGTAAAGTGGTCGTGTTTATAAACAATTGATTCCATTTCACAAGTAGTGGGTCAAGGTCAACTTATGAAACAAGAAAATTTATATTGTAGAGTGATGTACTAGGACAAGTAGACTTCAGAGATAAATGCCTAACAAGAAGTAGCCATTCTCACATGATTAAATACCACTAGATTTTTTCATCTTGAAGAGCAAGACGTCCATCAAACTCCATATCAACCAGGGGAAGCAATCTTTGCATACTTTTTTTAATACTATATTTCCTTAAATGACCTTTCACAGAAATAAATGGGGTCCAAGGAGAGACAGGCAACTTTTAGTTTTGGAAGAAAAGGAAAATCCAAGATACACACAATATATCCATTACTGTTACGACACTGCATCTTCGTTTTTATCATCTACAGATAATCAAAATTTAACCAATCATGCTCTATCAAATACATTAAGATAATCAAGCTAAGCCTAAAGGCCCTAAACCATCACCCAAAACAATTCCTAGCTGCATGTTAGAATATTGGAAGCTCATGTCCCGGAGAAGGCAATCCATATTCTATCAATTTTAGTCTTCTCCAAGCCATTAAAATAAAAACTAAATATTGCAACAAGAATTTCTGAGAAATGATTTGTCATATGAAGAACACTAACAAGCGACTCAACTTTACCTTCTGCTCAACCCTCGAGGGATAGGTCCAGGCCACCTTTTAGCTTGGCCAGCCAATGGATAAGTCTTGATTAGAGCAGCTTGCCACAAGCATTCTCCACGAAACAGATTAGCCCATTGCTTTTTCACACAAGATATTTGTGCCCAATCTGAGATAGGAACTCGAATGAAAATTTCTATCAGGAGATGATCAGGAAGCTTTTCAACTGAATTATCAACTGATGTTATAGTGTCATCGTCTATGTTATCTGTCATTAGAATTCTGCAAAACATGAGCCAAAGTCAAAAGTATATATATACAAAAGAATTAATGTGCCACTAGAAAAGTTTCTACTGCAATTGCAGATTGAGAAAAAAAAGGGAAAAACATTGCTATCCAAATAGGCCGTTATAAATGATGTGAAAGAAGAAGTTTAAGATCATTATTTTTTCTTTTTTAAGTAAGAAAGTAGAGTTTCCATGTTTTACCAAAATGGGGATAAAATTTCCATGAAAATGACTAACAAGAAAAGGAAGAAAAAAAAATCATGGATTTTTTTGAGTTCCACAAAAATGACTATATATTTAAATTTCCTTTTGAAAGTCATAAGGCCCCAATTGTATCATGAAATGACATTTCAAGCTGCTGTCAGTACAAAGCCTTAATCTGAAATTCTGAATCTGAACTGATTGGGTAAAAGCACCCCAGAGATGGCTCCAACCCCCCCCAAAAAAAAAAGAAAAGAAAAGACAAAGAAATCAATTCCCAACTAAAGATTATGTTTCAAGTTTTTCATTTGCAAGACATCAAATACTGCACTATTAAAATCTTTTTATTTAATCTCCAATTTTCAATTTATTGGTTTCTTTTCATTTCAAGCAGAGGGGATTAACATATCATATGAAGACTAATGAACTCATTTTTATAAAAGATCTCAAATTTAGCTCCTAGAAATAAGAATATGGAAAAATAAATCAACTGAAAGCGGGACACATACCCTCCTGACATTTAAACTGAATTACAAAGAACCCATGTTTTGTTTGATCAAATCAATCCAAATTTTGCTACTTTTCCACAAAAAACACCAAATAGTTCGCAAGAAAAACGAAAGAAAGAAAAACCCATTAAACAGAACAGAGGGATAACTCTTGTAATCACATGGGAAAGTGGAAATATTCAAAAACTATATACAGGAAATGAATCTTAAATACCCGCAAAAGAAAAGTTTACACCAACCAAATGAAAAAAAAGAGATGAAAGTTCTTATGATTTTCATAGAATTATGATGACTCAATGGCATAAGTTGAATAAAACAACTGGGAAAGCGAATTATTGAAAGCAAAAACCAAATTGAAAATGAACATTAAAACTATGTACATGTACCTGAGAGAAATAGGCAAAAAGCTTTTGAGTTTTCAGCTGAGAGTATGCAAAGAGGAAGGCAAGAGACAAAGAGTGGCAGCGCAGGTTATCTGACGTGAGTTGTGTTGGTGTGGCTTGTGGGTTTTATTTATTTATTTATTTTTTAATTTATATTTTCTCAATTTTAAATGGACACCTATTTTTTGTTGCTCAGATTTTTTTATTGAATTGATTAGGGTTTTTTTTTTTTTTTTTTCATTTACTCTCTCTTTTTATATTACTAGTCAAATACCAATTTGGTCATCAGAAAGGTGAAAGGTGCATCTCAACTTTAATCCATAAATTAACCCAAATTTAAAAAACCTTTTGATATAAAAATATGACACGCAACTAACTAAAGAGAACTCCTTTATGTCAAAGGATTTTTTTAGAAAATAACTATAAAATCCAAACAATGTCATTAGTTAGGCAATATTTCAAACATATTGGTTATAAAATCGAGTATATTGTACTCGAGTTACCTTGTTTTGCCGGCAAGCGATGTGGCCAAAGTGTCCACGTAGGCCAAAAATTGAGTTCATTGGACTCAGTTTGTAAGCCAAGAAACTGAGTTCATAGGACTCGTTTTGTAAGCCTAGAAACCGAGTCTATTGCACTTGGTTTGTAAGCCCAGAAACCGAGTTCATTGGACTTGGTTTGTAAGCCAAGAAACTGAGTTCTTTGGACTCGGTTTAGTTTAAAGGAAACCGAGTCCATTGTACTCGGTTTAGTTTAAAGGATACCGAGTCCATTGTACTCGGTTTCCTTTCCACGTGTCAGTCATCGCACGCACAAAAAAAAACCTCAAGTTCAAAAAAACACACAGTTTTCTGTCATTCCCACTCTCACTCTCAATCACAGTTTTCTCATTCCCACTCTCACTCTCAGTCTCTCTCTCACACTCTCACTCTGTCGCCGTCGCTGCCTCTCGCTCTCGTCGTCCGTCTCCGCCTCGCTCTCTCAGTCTCTCTCTCACACACAGTTTCTCTCTCTCACTCTCACTCTCACAGGTCTCTCTCTCACACTCTCACTCTCATTCCCTCTCGCTCTGTCGCCGTCGCCCCCTCTCGTTCTGTCGCCGTCACTGCCTCTCGCTCCCGTCGTCCGTCTTCGCCTCGCTCCGACTACCTCACAAAAGTAAGGACTCTCTCTTTTTTCTGGGTTTATTGGTAATGGATGATTGGCATGCATTGATTGTACTTGATAGATTTGGGGGGGGGGGGGGGGAGGGGGTGGTTTACTGCAAATATCTGATATTGTGAGGCATTTGTAACTTTGTATAACCAAATTTATGTGAGGAAATGATTTGTTCAATTCAAGGAAAATGTAGGATTTTGATTATGGTCATCTAGTTGGACTTTTATAAAATGTGCTCAATAGAGCTTTTTTTTAGGGAATTTACATATTTAAATAGCTTGTCTTTACACTTATACTAAATGTTCTTCATGTTTTACTTGTATTATTTAATCAAAAAATTTCTCATTTTGTCAAATGTAATCTGTGTAAGCTAAAGATTTTTATATCTTAGTTTGATTGGTGTTGGACCATTATGGCGTGCTTTGTTATACACTAATTCTTTTCTTATCCCATTTTGCTAATTTGGCTAAACTCTGAGTCTGGACTTTATATTGTTAAAAATGGTATTTCTTAAGCAAAAACCAGACTTTGGAAGATAATGATGGCTGTTGTTTCAGCTTGGCAGGATTCTTTTTGGGCCAGATATGATAGAGCTTGATATTACCTTTTAAATGTCTTTTTTTTTTTTTTTTTCCTGTGGAAGTAATTAATAATGATTTGTTTGTGAAGTCTGACCTAATTAGAAGAGAAGTTGTAGTTTCTGCTTCATGTGTGAATGTGTAATCCATGGTGAATATGAGGAACTTGTGAGTCATTTATTTTTTCGTTGTCTAATTCCAAGTACAATTTGGTTTACTTCAGTGTGTGGTTTTAGAGGGGATTTTTTTTGTTTGTTTATTTGTTTGTTGTTGTTGTTTCTTGGGATAAGTTAAAATGGATTTTTTGCAACCCCAATCAGTGAGGGTTAGGTTAGAGCACTGGCTATTTGTTTTCTTTGAAAATAATGTTATTTTCAAATTCAGGATGTGAAAAAAAAAACCAAACCATAGGGATTCTTTCTATGATGGGTGTCTTAATTTTGAACCCTCATGTAATTCTACGAATTTACATAGAGAAACTTGTCTTGTGTGATAAAATTGAGCAATGTTATTGATACAACATTTTTTACAACAAATTTCACACCTGTTGAGTTCGCATATTATTATTGAATCTCATATTATCCACTATTAACAACTTGCAACCTTAGATAGTTATATTTTTGTTCTGCTTATATTTTAAACAAAATAAACCAATAGAAATAAATTAAATTATACTAAATTACCACTTAAAAATAAACCAATTCGACACTATAAATCCCAAAGAATTAGGATTATCCCAAGCCAACTCAAAGTTACATTTTCTTTTTCTTGCCTTAAAAAAAAGGTTACATTTTGTTTTACATCCGACCAAAGCTTATAATGAAGAAATGTAGAAGGCTTAATTAATTAGCTCATACTGAGTTTTTGGCAGCATATTGAGTTTTTTATATGTATCTTTATTCCCTATGGTTAATTGTCATACTTATCGTTTGTGTAAGAAATTAATCTTCAACGTGTGCTTATATTACTCTTGACTCCCTAAACTTCGTGCAGTATGGTTGCTGGTCCTGCTCAAATCACTGATGAGTTCGGTCCTGGTCCCATTGAGGGTTCGGTGTTAAGGTTTGTAGAAGAACATCGATCATGCACTGTTTGGAAAGGCAAGGTAAAATTAAAACCGACCGCCTTTTATTTTTCTTGCATCCTTGCATCCTTTTATTTTTCTCCCATTGTTGCTTTTTTTTTTTTTTTTGGGATGATATTTTAATTTCCCTTGATAACTGCTTTATTTATTTTTTTTTTTTGGGATCAATAGCTACAATCATATATACAAAGGTTATGGCATATTGCATCTCATCACTATGGTTCTATCATGTGCAGGATCCAGGGGCACTGAAATGCTGTGGTTGTAATGACAAGCTTCGAAAACGACGCCCCATAGTGGTGGATGATCGCGTCGTCGACATTGTCAAGAGAGTTGGATTAGAGGGGCTATATAGGACCCCATGTAGAGAGATTGATCATAACTTGATAACGACATTTGTTGAGCGATGGCGGCCTGAAACCTACACCTTCCACCTGCCACATGGTGAGACAACAATCACATTACAAGATGTGGAGGTTATTTTGGGGATTCCAATCGATGGTGAGGCAATTGTTGGAAGAATTGACTTGACATGGGCTACTGAATGTCAGAGGATGCTTGGAATTGCTACTAATGGAATGGTGCTTAAAGGACAAAGGATCCTAAATAACAAGCTACTAAAAAAAATTGACCAAAGGTTGCTCGATGGTGCAGCAGAGGTGGTTGTGCATCAATATGCACAGTGTTATATTCTAGCACTCCTGGCAGACACAATTTTCGCCGACAAGTCTGGCGATAGGGTGCATACGATGTGGTTGCAGATATTGAGGGACCTTTGTAATCCACCTCAGTACAGTTGAGGGAGCGCTTGCCTTGCATGGTTGTACAGAGAGTTATGCAGGGCAACGGACAAAGGTGCCAGTCAGATTGGTAGGGCCTTGCTACTGGTTCAATATTGGGCATGGTTCAGATTCACTTTTTTGTGCCCAAGGAAGGAGGACCTCCTACCAGATGATCCATATGGCCCACCATTTGCACCTTCTCCACTGTCCATTAAGTAAGTCTCTTTCTTGACCGATTCTCTCTATTGGAAATAGATCCGTAATTTTAAACGACATGACACATTGTTAGACATAGAAAATAAAATTTTAACCTTGATATTCCTCAAGTTTTGAAAATTAATAGGATTTTTATTTATTTTTATATATCGTTTTACAACCACTGAGGTCATATGTTATTATTGATGTATAATACAAGTGTTATTAATTTCTAGCTCCACCACTAATCATATGTTTAGATAATCATTTATTGGTATAAACTTAGTGGTATGTAATGTTAAATTGGTTTGCCCATCATTTATTGTTGTTGATTATTTCAAATTCTCAATTCCAAGTATTGACTCCCTCTTTCTTAATTGTAGGACTGTGTGGGTCATGACCATGAAGAATAGCCCCCAAAAATCTGTCTGGTTCGGTACCGTCAACTTTTAGATTGTATGTGTCCCGACCAGGTACCCAAATTGTGTTTCTTCTATTGTTTATGACTATTGTATTTACTGCTTGTAAAATAGCTCATAGTCGAAAATAATGGAACATTGCATAATGTGCTACCCTTTTATTTGGCTATTTCAGGTGGTGTGGGAACCATATAAAAATGAATTAGCCTACCTGCCTTTGTTTTGTGTCGCAGGAAGGGACATATGGACGGTGAGGGTGCCACTTGTATGTTTCTGGCTAGTAGAGAAACATACACCAGACTGTGTTCTTCGTCAGTTTGGGATGGTACAAGAAATCCCCCCATATGTTGATACTAACGATGCCCTTCATGCCATAGACCTGAAGGGGAAGATAACGGTGAATTGGAGGGACAGACATTATAGCCATATCCAAGTATGGAATAGTCGAGTATCTGCATGCCTGACAAAAATTCAAATATTGTTGTTAGATACCAAAAGCCAAAACATACACACTAATCTATGCAACTTGGCTAATTGATACAATCATGGCATTTTATATAAAAGCATCCCTAGACTACCTGTTATGTTTTGTCTTAATTTTTAATAATCAGTGAGTTTCTTGCTTTGTTGATACATGTTTCCTCATTTTTGTGGTATAAATATGCTCAGCAATCAATGTACTACATTGCAATGCCTTCTGCTCTGAACAATATAAATTTATGGCACTTTTGGCAATTCCTCTAGTTCTATACAACAAATTTGGCATGGATCATGGAAGATACTAATTTGTTGTTTGAAAGTACAATGAAGACTTGGATTTTTTTGTTATTTTTATTTTGGGTTCTTTCTTTTGGTGGTGGGTGGAATAGGTTGAAGTGGATTAGATATGAAAGAAATTTTGGAAATTCTACTAGTAGCCCTAAAATCATTGGCTTTATACATGCAAAATTGGTTTTAATATCTAGCCATTTTCTAATTTAAATATGCTAAAATCAAGGCAACAACATTTAAAAACTCATGTCAACTTGTTATGGTAAAGTTAAAAATGGAAAATGTAATACTATTATTTAGTGACAAAAGCACAATTGTGTATTCCAATGGCTAAGTGCATTTTTATTATTTTTTTTTCTAAATGCAATTAATATAACCTAGATTATAAACAAAAGCAATGGTGTACAAAATAGTTGTTCTAACTAATAGTTGCACTAATCTATACAACTTGGCTAATTGATACAATTAAGGCATTTTATATAAAAGCATCACTTACCTAGTTTGGATCATTACTGCTTGTCGAAGCTCCACGGGAAAGCGGACATCTTCTATGGTTATGCCCATGTTGATGACACAGTCTACAGCTCTGCTTTTGTTGAATCTCTCTCAAGTCAGAATCTGGCCTCCGGCTTCCCGGTTCTCACCAAACCTCATCCATCTCATTCCGTATCCTAAATGCCACAGGTCGACCTTTGCCCCGTAACAGGTTTGGGTTAGGCACCCACTTTGGACCGTCCACATCCCTCCACAATGTCTCTAACATTGGCATCACAAATGCATGTGAGTAGGTCGAATGGCGTTATCCAAACTATAACATGGGTCAATATATGTAGTCGCATCTTGCCCCAAGTGTTGAAGAGCTTTAATTGCATGTAAACAAGGGATTTTTCGATTTTGCCACTTTCCACAACGACATGTTCTGGCTATTAGGTTTACTTCATGACTATGGTGTCCCCCTCCAGAGCTATGGATGTTGTATGCAGTAATTACTTGATATATACCATTCAAATTATTAAACGCTGCTATTTGGTGTGAAAGAGATTTTTGCAGGTTTTTTCCATAGATTTGTAAGGCATATTTACTCCATACCTTGCCATTTGAGAGATCATGAGTGAGTTCTTTGTGTCGATCATGGAAATACGCAACAAGTTTGCTCCAAGTGAATTCAACCATTGCAGCAATGGGTAGGCCATGGGCACCTTTGAGTACTCCATTGAAGCACTCCGAGACATTGGTTGTCATAGCCCCATAACGGTATCCACCATTATATAGCTGGGTCCACATTTCTAAATCCTCGTTCATTAGATGTGTATGGCATGATGGATGAGTCGGGTTCACTTTCCTGCCGCTCGATTCTTCGTTTCTTCCTAAGGGCCTCAATCTCGGCTTCCTTGATAGGTTGCATGTGTAACTCAAATTTAGCTTCCTAAGTAGCATACCCTGCTTTCAAGGCCAATGACCTTAAAGTGGCGTCCTGAAAATGCATGTTTAAGTTGCTAGCAACATGTCAAAGGCAATATCTATGAACTACTCGTACTCGTCCATCATCATCTCTAGGCCAGTTTGCAATTGCGTTTTGAATACCCTTATGTCGGTCAGAAATTATGCAGATGTCCTTATCTGCTATCACATCCCCTAGTGCATTCCTAAGGCGTTCTAAAAACCACCTCCAACTAGGCCCTGACTCTTTGTCCACAACGGCAAAGGCAAGAGGCAAAACCTTGTTGTTGGCATCGGTGGCCATTGCAATCAACAACACCCCTCGATATTTACCATACAAATGGGTCCCATCAATACTGATCACTGGCTTACAATGTTTGAATCCTTCAATGCATGGAGCGAAAGCCCAAAATACATAGCACAATATTGTATCACCGAACTCGTCCCTGGGTATGGTGTGACACTAGAACCGGGTGCTAGGTTCTTGATCCAAGTATGCCAACAATAACTTTCTCAACCTTTGGTAAGACTTTTCCCAATCCCCAAATATAATTGCAATAGCTCGTTTTGCATCCCATATCTTATAGTAAGAAAACTTATGCCCATAATACTTCCTTTTAATGAAATCTCTGAGGTGATAAATTGTTGCTGTGTGTTTTTCTTGCAACAATGGAACAAATTCTGCTGCAAGAAAATTACAATTCATCATTCTACCATCAAGGGCCGTGGCAAGGGGTATACAATTGTGAGGACCCCTATAAGATGTGACCATCCATAGTCCATGTTCAGGCTTTGCGACTGCCCTAACGTACCATATGCATGACTCATCGACGCATTTCACAGACAGTCTACTTTTGGTCGACCTACTAGTGATAATGTTTCTATTATGCTTTGCAGCATAAATTGTTAATGCACGTTTCACCGCCTTTTTATTCGCAAAAATCAACCCTTTTGCAAAATTCATGTCTGCATTCCAAGAAGAACTAAATGCTTGTTGAACAACTTCAGGATCAACCATATTTTCTCAAGTATTTTCATAAAATGATGAGGCAGGAGGTTCATAAACGGGGGTCGTATTTGTAACATGTTGAACTCTGACATTAGCGTCCGCATCATCTTCATCACATTCAGCCATATCATCAACATTAGGAATGGGAGTAATTTCGTGGTCATCAACACCCCTGTCAAAGTCGCCTCACTCAATCCTCTCTTTGTACTCATCTCTATCGTCAGGATCTTCCCCAAAACAGTCTTCATCTTCATCTTCAACTACTGGAACTGTAGAGGATTCACCTCGATGTGTACAAAATTGATCTTCATATCTATTTCCAGGTTCGCTTTCAATTGTTGTTGGTGTCTCCTGAAAAGGGGGTGTATAGCCTCCCAATGCGGTGCATTGATCATCTAGGACTGCAAACTGTAGAGATGTAGTTGTTTGTACAATTTCCTCTACGCTGACTTCCGCACGCGGCTCCAAAGTGATGTACAACTCAAAATCTGCTACTTTTTCCCATTTCTGCATCTTACTAAACATGAATTTCACATGTTTGTCCTCAGTTATTGCCATATCTCTGTAATTAATGCATTGATTGAGGACTTCATTTGGAGAACGGAAAGTAATATGTATGTCATGCAAAGCAGGGTTCATTTGCAACTCTTCCATAATTTTTACTTTCAAATCATTCAGGGTCCTTAGCTTACGGCGTATCATTATATAGATGCACTGCATACCCGGACCTTGAAATGAGAATCCGTCATAAGGGTTGGCATTGCTAAAGGGTCCACCGTAGTATATATTTATATGAATCATTGTCAACCTATAGATCATCAAGGCGATTGTGTTAGTGACAAATTTATAACGCTCAATCAACATCAATTACAAAACTTTGTGTATGAAATGCCAACAATACTAACCTCAACCAAATTTGCATATACTCACCTCAGGTCATATACAAAAATAGTCATTACCAATTTCGTATTATTTTACAATTCCAAATCATTCTTGGGGCATGACTTTCAAAACCCATTCAAATAAGTTATGATGAACAAAAATATTATATACCAACCAGTTATTCATTGAAATCTCTGTTACAAATTCCAAGAGGTATATCTTGAAATAATTTATGGTAAAAAGACTACAAATACTATCTTAGGTATCAAACACATAATCCATTTCATATCCATGATAAAGACCTAAAAGTACTAAATATTCCTAACAATTAATCACAATATTTAGTACTAAATATTCCCAATAATTAATCACAATATTATTTTTTTTAAAAAACTTAGCATATTATCACAATATTTACACTAACAAGCAAAACAAATATTCGCATATGTTGTAATAACATAATTAATCACAATATTTGGTACTAAATATTCCCAATAATCACAAGTTATTTTTTTTTTTAAAAAAACTTAGCAAATAATTTAATCACAATATTTACACTAACAAAAAAACAATTCCCAATATGTTGTAATTTAATCACAATATTTAGTACTAAATATTCCCAATAATTAATCATAATATTACTAGTCATTATAGATATTTTTTCTTAAGTAGATTCATGATCTTATATAAATGTGTCCAAATATAAATGTGTAAATATAAATGTGTCCAAATAAAACTAGCAAATAATCACAATATACTAACAAATAAATTAATCACAATATTTACACTAACAAATAACAAAAACAAAACTTTTCCTAATATGTTCTAAATTTTTCTTAAAAAAAAACTAGCAAATAATCACAATATTGTAAATACATTACCTGAGATGAGTGTTGTGTGAGAGACAGTTTAGGAAAGTCTCTGAAGAGAGCTGAAGGTGTGAGAATATAAAGTTCTGAAGGTGTGAGAATATAGAGCTGAAGTGTGAGAGAATGGGTAAGGAGGGAAAACAGGTCCCAACTGGGACCCACGGCAACATGTGGAGGGCTGGGGACCATTTATGAAAATCGAGTTCTCTGGACTCAATTTCCAGCTCAGTACCACGTGATTGTATGCTGTGGGATGAGACTGATGATGCTGTGGATGAGACATGAGACTAGGAAATCGAGTTCATTGGACTCGTTTTTTATGCATAGAAACTGAGTTCAGAGGACTCGATTTCTATGTATAAAAACCGAGTCCAATGAACTCGGTTTCTATGTGCAGAAACCGAGTTCAGGGGACTCGATTTTTATACATAGAAATCGAGTCCTCTGAACTCGGTTTCTATGCATAAAAAATGAGTCCAATGAACTTGATTTTTATCCTACGTGGACCTTTTGTCCACTTCAACTGTTGGCAAAATAGTAAAATAACAACCCAAAAATTGAGTCTTCTGGATTCGAATTATTAGAAAGCAAATTAGTTTGAAACGTTGCCTAACTAATGATATTGTTTGGGTTTTATAGTTATTTTCTAAAAAATCCCTATGTCAAGCTATAAATTTTGCAAAAGACAGGTTCCAAGTTTTAAAATAATAAAAGCCTCCACGTTTTGGGAAGCTTAAAAACCTTTAAGCCCTTTTATCATCCATTTATTTGGCAAATTTGTTAAAAAAAAAACTTTGATATTTGATTAGTTTGCACAAGTAGATGAATCAACAATTTATTTGATATGGGGTCACAAATTATCCTTTTCATCCATATTATAAGTCGATTATAAATAATATTTGTTACTTCTTCAAATCGCTTGATGTAGAACAGACAGTACATGCCTTCTTGGAGCAGCAAGGGCACAAGAAGTCACAACGTAAGATCAAAGGAGAGTGCCAGTAGAGGCCATTAGGGTGACAGTGTTAGAATTGCATGAAAATTCGCAGATTGAAGGGAAATGGCGTTCTAATCTAGATTCATGATGCCATGATTGTTGCCAAAATTTAGGCGAATTCCTTTATCAAGGCCCCAAAAATAGTGTTTTTGCTATTTATAGTAATATTTGATTTTTTTAAATAACTTTTAGTTTAAAAGTCAAAATAAGGTCCTGTCTATTTTAGGATGACTTTAAGGTCAATAGTTTATGATTCTGCATTTAACTCAATTTTGTCATTTCTAGTAAATTTCGGTATTTTGTCACCTAATCGTCTAATTAGTGCGAATTAGAGTTTTAGACCTTTTTTTTCTTCAATATTTATATGTTTTGTAGCCGTTAGAGGCAAATCAGACTATTATCAATAAACACAGACTTTGTTAAATTATTTCTCTGGTGGTTTACTACTAGAAATTAACAGTTTAGTTTTTGTCCCACCAAGAGAGCATCGTGTATGCTTTCTTTAATCTTCCGTGACATCATTGCGTCAATATTTTTTCAATTGATGAAATAAGTTGGGACTTAGGAATGCAATTGGGTAGGATCAATATTTCCATATATTCAATAAAAGTATGATTTATCTTAAATCAAAGATAACTAAACAATTTTCTAAAAAAAAAAAAAAAAAACAAAGATAGCTGAACAATATTATAAGAAGATAATGTTGCTCGTATTACACGGGTCATAGGAGATTATATCAAAGGTGATAGAGCCAAAATTATACATTAAAAAAGAATGTGAAACAGCCAAACACATTTCACTAAAATTCACACACTCCAAAAGATGAAAAGAACGGTATTATGGTAACATTGATGTCAAATGGATAGGATCCAATGACAAAGTTGGTGGATTTATTCCCTACAACATTACCAATTATAAAATTTAAGAATGTGATGTGTATAACATTAGAATGCATCAACTCAAATATCATTCATCATGAATAATAAATTTAAGCTCAGGGCTAGATACTTATGAGGCGGACAGGGGTGACTCAAGGTCTAAGCCACTTAAGCTTAGGCCTTAGACTCCCTATTTGTCCCAATTTTTTAAAAGGGTTTCAAGACCCCCGTTAAATAAATAAAACGTAATATTTGTGTAAATAAAACAAATTGTGGAATCAAACTTCTACAAGTAATATTTTTTGAAATGCAAATTAAGCTATTAGAAAATCTCCATTTATCAACCAAAAAAAAACTATTCACGTGGGACCTTTTTTTAACTTAGAGGTGACATCTTAAGCTAAAAACTAAAGTTATAAGAAATGAGATATGGGTTAGAGTTTTGAGTGATAGGTATTGAATTTGAAAAATTGAGCTTTGAGCAATGCTCAAACCAAACACCCCTAAGCATCTTCACACTCTTTTTATGTCATTAGTAGACAACTGTACTTTTACACAAATTATTTTTCAAACAAAACAGACAAATGAAAATGAACTTATCCAAATACACTAGACAAACCATTTGATAAGTACTAAGTAATATTTGAACTTGAAATATTTGATTCATGCCAACTAAATTTAATTTTTATTATTCTGTTGCACATATACATGTAGAAGTCCCAATGAATCTTAGTATATTTACATCATATTATACTTACTAGTTTGACAATCACAGATGAATAGGATTAAGATAGAAACAATAGCCTAAGTTGCCTGTGGCATTAAGTATATCCCTTTATACATATAGAAGACGAAACAATCTGAAATAACTTTTTTACAGTTATAAATCTAAGATGAGGAATCTGTATCAGAATCCAGACATGTCTAAAAAGTGATCTACACCAATGCTCATGGGGATGCTTCACATGCATCAGAAAGATGCCAAATTGTTGACAACTGGAATTATCACCGTAGACTGGAGAATAGGTCTTCAAGTGCGGCATACAAGGGCTCAGCAGCCTTTGGTCTGCTCACCATCCCAAGAAGAATATCTGATGTGGTGAGATAAGGATCACCATAAAAACGTAAATTGGTATCCATCCTTGTTGCAACAATGTTCCCTTCCAATGACACTCCCACAAATGCGCCTGCCATAGTTTAGTGTCAGCAGTTATCAACTTTCAGGCTACCGCAAAATTACTTTAAAATGCACAAATCATACTAAAATGGGGAAAAGTATAGAAAACAACGTCCTTGAGTAGCACTACCCTGCAAAAATGAATATTTATTTATTTTAGGTTGATCTCTAAAACTAAAGATTTTGGTATCTTCCTCTAGTCTCTTCACTATTTGCATTTATTTTAGGCTCCCAATCTTTAAAAAATCCTTATGCTTCCAATTCAATTCAAAACTTTAAGATGTTGACTACCATTAAAACAATCAAGAAGATTTAATCTTAAAAGAATCAAAGATATAAAGCAAACACGAAAACAACAAGAATAAATTAAGTAATGCTGTTATGGTCGCATAGGAGAATACAAGATAACCCACAATCTATTGAAATTAGAAATATGATATATATCTTGCCTCCCTCACCTGAAAGAAACTGTCCTAACAAAACCATGCCTTCCCCCCACCCACCCCACTACCAAATGCCCGCACAGAAACATGTGGACATCTAACTAGTGTAATTCTACCATAAATCACTGGAATACAGGTAGATTAGTATTGACTAATGTGCTAGCATCCACTTAAGATATTTTTCACAACAATTTCCTTTAGTTTTAATTCCAACAATTCATGGAGCCAATGCCCAAACTGAATCAACTGGATTAAGGTTTAGTAAAGTCACTAATTGATATGAAGCCATAAACAAGAACCATATGAGGAAGCAAGTTCCAATGTTCCCACAATTTTTCTCCCTTTTCAAGAGATTGCAAAATCAACAAATAGCAGAAAATGATTGAACAAAAGAACCCTACAGCATGCTTTCAATAGCCCAAAGAACAATCCTTAGCCATTTGGATGTCAACTGTCAGTAGATTCCAAAGATTTGAACAAGATTTTAGGAACATTCAGTGCTGCTTTTCACTCTCCCCCTTGTTTTTCTCTCTTACACTTGTTTGATCATTGTATTTTGAATTGATTGTACTTCTCTCTTAGTACACCAGTAGGTTTGCTTTTTTCTAATAAAATTTTTCGTTTATCAAAAAAATTAAAAAAAAAAAGATTTTAGGAACATTGAGATCACGGCCAATGATTCTATAATAAAAGGTTCGCAGTTTGTAACCTCTAAAGATCTTCAGTTTTTCTTTTTATGTTAAGCCATCATACACAACCTCTGAAGATCTTCGTTTTTTCTTTTCATGTTAAGCCATCATACACAATAGCACATTAAATACATGTATGATTCTAATTATTCATATAACCAAAAGTTGCAGACACACACAAAACTTAAATCATGACACAATACCTTTGCTACAACTGTATGTATAGCACATTCCAGAACCTCTATCTCCAGCACGAAGATCTGCTTCCAGCACTCTCCCTACAGGTCCGGCTGCAGCACTACAACCAGCACCAAGAGAAAAATGCATGCGACTACAAAATGTCTTCACAGCTTTTGAATCATGAAGCACAATTATGAAGTCCATGAGCTCTCCTCCAATCTGGGAACACATAATAAGTACAATTATTAGCTGCAACATAAATTGAGGATGTCTTGATAAACAATTAGAATTTCACAAATAGTTAAAAGGAACTCTTGCCAAACTTGTGCATATCCTAGAATTTTTTTTTTTTTTTTTTTTTTCAGGCCTTCTACCTAAGATTGACACTTACAGACATTATAGTAGTAATAATAACAAAAAGAAATGAACACTAGAAGTAACATGACAATTTTGTTGTTACCTGAGCACCCCATCCTAAACCAACAGAGAATATGGCTGATGGGGCAGACCATGATCCATCTGACCTTCGAGAAATGACCAAGCCTGTGCCAAGTTTGTAAGCAAGTAGAACACCAGCTTTAGCTACAGTTAAAATTGCCAGGCCTTTTGCTCCTTTCAAAATTGCTAAGGGTATCGACTTGTCAGGATTCAACCTAGCAACCTGTCAATTCCAATCAAAACTATAAAGTCAGGAAAAAAAAAAGAGAAAAAAAGAAAAAGAATAGAAGGAAAACCGCTTTACAAAGGACTGCATATTTAGAATGTTGATGCAAAGTATGAATTTCTAAAATACCATTATAGTCCAGTTGACAAGTAGGTGAAATGAAGAAAGAGTAAACATAGAAACAAAGCTCCAAAATAGAATCTATGACCTAGCAAGAACTACCCATTAGAATTTTACAATCCTATCTCTTTGACATTACAAAGCAGGAAAGAGATGTTAGTTTTACAAAGATAAAACAAGTTGACATGTAAAATTAAGCTGAGATGCAAATGAAAATCAAACCTGGCAATAGCTTCTCAAAGTATTGGAGGCCTTGTATATCTCATGTTCCATAGACAAACCAAGTGGAAGATTCAACCATCCTCTTGTGCAAGTCCAATCTATCACATCATGCTTTGCTACTTGCACGGCATTGCTGATGCTGTTAATAAGAACACCCTGTAATGGATCAAGCCTATCATAGCAGGCATCACAGACCCTCTGGGGATCCCTCTCCCTGAACTTAACAGGTAACAAACACCTCCCCTTGGTACATACTCTGCAGAAAACTCCTCCACAAAACCGACAATGATGTCTGCCACGAGTAAGTGCAGTGAAAGGAGCAGTGCACTGCATGCAAACTGTAGTAGAACTATCCGGCAGCCAGTCAGGAGGCTCAGCCTCCAATACATCCTTGTAAACACTATAATTAACCCCACTTGATCCACTGGGCTCAAGGAGTGGTGGGGCACTAGGTATGTAAACGGAGGAGTTCAAGAAGGTATCACCATCCTTTGCGGACCCAAGAAATGAAACATTTGAAGTTGGGAGTAGCGATTGCTGATTTGAAATGAAACTTGGAAGCTTGCTCCGGCCAGTCACAATGGCAAATATACCATTGAGCACATTCTTCAAGTTAACCTCAGGATGATGCATGCTATTATTATTATTATAAGGTTGCAGCGAATTACGAGTGTCATCGCTTGAATCATATCCTTCTTCTCCATCAACAGCAAAATCATCCTCGTACAACGCGTGATCCAGTGGAGAGGACTTTGAGTTTGAGTCCCATGGAGAGTCAGTGTAGTCATCAACATAGTGGAATTTATTATTATCCATTTCAACAACCTTAGAAAGTGAAGAATAAGAAACCCTGGCTGAATCAAAGTTTGCCATGGCCCATACACACGCTTTTCTTTCTTTTTCTACAATAAAAAGAAAAGCCAACCCCAGCAGACAGAGCTCAGCAAAGGCCTAAGCAAAGCACTGAAATTTGAACATAGATGCCCCTCTCAGCTCAGCAACAAATATAATAATCAGACAAAAATTATACAACAATTAACAATCAATAAAACAAAGCAAACCCATTAAATTCATTAGCCCAATTATTCAGATGGGGTCCTAGCCTAGGATTGGAATTATAAATTAAAATTTCCATAAAATTGGTGCCCATCTCATCTACAAATACAAGACAGATTCAATAATAAACAAACAAACCCCATTTTTAGTTAGAATCAAGCAAGCCGCCTGTCAATTCATAATAAAGCTTAGTATTCTATTCAATTCAAATGAGCTTGGCAATCATGTTAAGGTCCTAGAACAAGGAGAACATAGAAAGAATTAGGGTTTTGAAAACGGTAGAGACATCACATCATGTTCTATGGACTGACTGGGATTACCTTATTTTCAAGGAAATTAAGAATACGATACCTTATTATTAGACTTGGAATTCGAATTCGATGAATCCGTTTTCTAATTCTCACTGCAAAAGCAAAACAAAAATAGAAAGAAATACAATCAAGAAGGATCAAATAAAATAAATTCAGATCTAAGATCCGAATAAGAATGAGAGATTAGAAAATACGAAGGAACGAACGGAGACAGCAAAGCAAAATCGGAATCAAACAGATAGTTTGAATTTAAAGAGGAAGTACCTGAATGATTTGGTTAATTGTGAGGGTTTTGGTTTTCTCGCAGTTGAGTTGGGGGAAAGAAAGGGAGAAAAAGATCGAACATAAAACTACTACTGATGAGAGGTGAGGAAGAAACAAACAAACAAACAAATACAAATTCTGATATGACGACGTTTGAAAACCAACGTGTTACGTGAGCGAGTAATCCTATTTTCTAAACAGTGTTTTAGAAAAGATAATTGCCAGCCAAACACTATTAAAAGTCTATCCAACTCAGATAACGTTACGATTTCTTTCGTTCTACACTTTCTAAAGTACTATTTTGGTTCCTCACACGCTAAGTCTGAGTCCTTGGTTCTTGGTCCTAGCTCTACTGGGCTACACTTTAAGGGCCCATTCAAAAAGCTAAACCCAAACCTTTATAAGTCCGTCCAATCTTCCCCTCTCTTTCTCTTTCTAAAAATATTTGTTTATTTCATGCTCTTTGGCTTTGCTTCTTTTTGTTGATTCCTGGACTGAATTACTGTCGTTGCATAAGTAACATTTTTCCTTTTTCTTTTCAGTTCTTTTGCTAATACTGTTGTTGGGTACTGTTAGTGCTACTTTTTGATAGGTTTTTTGGGGTAAACTACGTATTTAGTTATTATCTTTTACATCATATTTCAATTTGATCCTTAACTTTTCAATTGTGTCAATTCGGTCCCTAATCTTTTAGTGCAGTGTCAATTTAGTCTTTACCGTTATCTCTTAAATGAAGAAGTTTGATGTGTCAAATGGAATAATAAAGAATTAATTTACCTGCCACATCAATTGCCAACTTTATAGCCACGTCATATTAAAATATTTAAAAATAAATAAATAAATTGTTGTTCTCATGGAGACTGGGCTTGCGGAAAAAATTAAAATCCCTCCGACTCTCACGTATGCTCATCCTAACCCCTGAACCCTAACTTTCTTGGGTAAAATAGAAGTTTCAGACGGCAACAAGGTCTGGCAGTTGATTTTTCTCTTCGGTGGCAGAAGATTCATCTCTCACTCTCTCTGTCATATGTTTTAGATGATGATTTCATATAATAGTTTTGTATGGAGCTCAGATTGGTTATGGCTGTTCTTTTATGCTTATGTTTGTTCTTTTGGGTTTTTTATGGCTGTTCATTTGAAACAAAATTGTACTCCATCATACGTTCTCACGTACGCTCATATGGAGGCTTGCTAAACAGTGATGTTAGGTGTTTTTAGGGTATTACCGTATCGCCCCACGTTTGAGGACAGCTTTGATTATTTATTTATTTGTTATTATTATTTTCATTTTGTAATAATGTAAAAGGTGTGCACACAAGTTTGGGTTTTGCCAATTCCTGGACTTCTTGGAATATTGGCTCAGGAGCAACTTTGAATTGTATGCTTCGGAACGTTCTCTTTTGGATTCGAAAGACAACTTTGATTGATGCAAATCCTGATATACTAATGGATGCTTTGGAACTATAACAGTTTACATAGTTTTGTGTTGGATAGCTGATCAACTAATGTACTAGTTTCAAATGATGTACTAGTGTCGTGGTATAGCAACCCCCTCATATTCAACAGTTTCCATTCAGTTGAGTCCATACTCCATAGACATTTTTACTAATTAAGAGAGAGAGAGAGAGAGAAACTTGGTGCTGCTAGAAGAGAGAGGCGTAGTTGGAATGAGAAAGAAGGCGCCGCCAAAAGGAAGAGGAAGGCGTTGCTGTCCTCACGTTAGGGAATTTGGATTTCAGGGAGACGTGTTTTAGATTGGGTTTGCCCTTGTTTAATGAGATTAGTGAATTTTATTATCAAACTAAAAAAGATTTGATTTGGGCTTTTTTTCAAAAACATTGACATGGCGGTTAAGCAGTTTTTTTTTTTCTTAATAAAAAATTTGATGTGGCGGTACATCTGTATGTTGATGTGGCAAATTTGTTTTTTTTTAATTTATTCTGTTTAACACATCAGATTTTTCCGTTTAAGAGATAATGACGGGGATTAAATTGACATAACAATAAAAGGTTAGGGACCAAATTGATACAATTAAAATGTTAGAGACCAAATTGAAATATAATGTAAATGATAGGGATCATTTATGTAGTTTACCCCCCCCCCCCCCCCCCCCCTTTTTTTGGATTGAATTTTGTGAAATCTTATTTGAGTTCTTGTGAATTTATGTTTGGACATAGACAAAGAGTGTGTGTTATCTCTATTGTGACTTGTAAAACTAATTGGCAAACATGTCTGAGTTCTTGGGACTGCCATCATAGTATTAACAATTAATGGCCTGTTTGGAAGTTAAAAAAAGGAGGGAGAGTAGAGTAGAGGGAGAGAAAGTAATTCAATTATCTTGTTTGGAAGTTTTTTAAAGAAGGAGGAGGAGGGGTTTGGAGGGGTTTTAACTACCTCTAATCCTTCATTTTTAATTCCCTCAAATTGGAGAGATTTGGAGGGAAAGTAGAGTAGATAAATTATTAACCAAATAAATTTCCCAATTTACTTTTTCTATATTAACAAAATTACAAACCAATTATATAAAATAATCTTTGTTTGTTTCCTGAGAAAATTTAAGTTGAATGAAAAAAAAAAAGTTACTAATAAACAGGACCTCACACTTTTATCAAAAAAAATAAAAAAAGGACCTCACACTATACATTTGCACCATTTATCGGCGCTGGAACTCTGCACAGAAATAGGCCAGACGCGCCTCGAATTCACTGTCGGTGACACCTCGTTTGTATTCCTTCGAGGATCAGGCCTCGATTTGAAGCTCGAAGGTGGCGATTCGTTTCCACCGCGACTAATGCGGCTCGCCGGAGACCTTGCTGGCTTCATTACAACCATTGGAGACTCACCGTTCTAATTGTAAAAGAAGTTTTGGTGGCTCATTTGGTTTTTAGCTTTCTTTGAATGCAAAAGGCCTTTGAGTTGCAGAGCTTCGAGAATATGCTTCAAAGTCTTCAAATCTTTGGACGGTTCTTCAATCCCTCGCATCGATTTGACGACAAAAACGCACCTTTTGTTGGCGTCGGAACTCTGCACAGAAACTGGCTGTTGATCGGGGGCACAAGATGGCAGTGTTGATGCCGTGGCGTAGTGACGTCAGGGTTTTAGCGGGAGAACTTTCTTTGAGAACTGGAAAAGTGGTTTTTTTTTTTTTTTTTTTAATTTTTTTTATATATAAATTCTAAAGTTGTAGGAATAAGCTAATAGGCTAAATTGCATAACTTTACTTTAATATTTTATTTGAATTCTTTAATTTTGTTTTCATTTATTTTTGTTTGTTAAAATTTTAATTTTATTCAATTAAAACCTTTCTACCAATTTTTTTTAAAATGTTGTAGTTAATTCAATTGTACAAATTTTTAGTTTTTTGAATTTTTTAAATTAAAAATTGAAAATATTTCCTATTATTTAAAAAAAAAAAAAAAAAAAACCTAGTGCGGCTCACCTTGGGCACAAGTCTATTCTCAAATAGGGGTAAATTTTTCTATTTAAATCATTTCCTCTTTTTTCCATCATAATTTTTAAAACATCCAAACAAGGTGGAGGACTAATTACTCCATTCCTCCTTACTAATTTTAAAAACATCCAAACAAGATGGAGGATAACTATTCCCCTCTACTCTCCTCTCCACTACTCTCCTCCCCTTTACTTCCCCTCTACTCTCCTCCCTCTCTAAACTTTCAAACAGGTCATAAATATATATATATATATATATATATAAAACAAGCATGCTATATGACCAGATTGTGCTTGTAATTGCAAAAACAAATCCATATGATTCTTAGCTGATGATTTAATCAATAGTTTCACTGTCAGTTTCTTCTGTAGTTCCAATCAGCTTTGGTTTTATATTTTTGCACAATGTTTTTGAGAGCCAAAACCTACTAGTTTTAATAGATTTTGGCAGTAAGATCTTGTAGATGAATTAGCTGTTTATGCAAATGAATGTTCTACCTTGGATCAAAATGTTGGATCTCTCGATATACTTGATGCAATTTATGTGCAAGGAGTTGTAATACTTATATGTCAACTTTCTTATCCTGGCGGGTAGGAGGAATTTTTGAGGGATGTAATGCAGTTTTTGACCCTCCGTGGACATACTCGTCTCATTCCTCAAGGTGGGTTAGCTGAGTTCCCTGATGCCATTCTCAATGCTAAGCTCGCCTTGACCTTTTCAACTTGTATAGAGAAGTAAGTTCTTTACCTATTGAAAATATGCCAAGAATTAGCTTTAAAAAAGTTGGTCCCTCGGGAGGTTTCACAAGGAGGCTTTCATGTTGGGAATGGCATTAATTGGAAAGGACAAGTTTCCTCAAAGATGTGCAATCACACATTGACCAATAGAATGACTGTATGGTTTTTCAACTTTCATTCTTGAGATGCTTTATGTTGCATGGTATGCAATTGAAGGTTAGGCCTTTATTACAAAATTTAATATAATGTCACATTGCGTAGTAAATGCCTTTTGTGATTGCAAGCGCTTGGTGCTTTTAAGGTATGGTTGCCTTATTTGAGTTCTTATACAAAATGTGGGTGAATGCTGTGCTAATTTACATGAACCCTTAGTAAGATTTTTTTTAATTCAGTGGTGTCATGAATTGCAAATTTACCTTAGCTTTTGGTTTCCTTCCATTTGGCTTTCCCTATTTGATCCATCTGCATGAAGATACAGACAGCAGATTCGAAAATGTATATTTGATGTCTTGGCGTCTTTATAATGATTGGCAGGACTACGCTAAAACGGATGGGCTGGAGTACATTTGTCCGCACTGCAGCATCGCAAATTTCGAGAAAAAAAATCTCAGAAAATAACTAATGGATATGAATAGATGTCAGGAAGACATCTCAGGAAACTGCTAGTGAATATTGATGAGCCTTAGCCCACAACCAGCATGCCCTCTCCATGCTCTTTTTGCTCTAGAAAATCCCCCCAACCCTCTCCCAAATATAATCTGAGGGAAGGTGGGTATAGCCGTGTAGGAATGTAATTATCATTTTATATTCACATTGTTTTTAATTATAGATAGATTATGCTCAACATAAGCCCCTTAAATTTTCCCATTGTTCCTTTGTACCCTGCAGAAGGAGTCTCAAAATAGAACTGTAGATGTTAGTTTATGCAAATTAATTCAATAACATAGTTCTGTAGCTGTATGATATTGAAACAGTCAAATAATTTCCCCTGTGTTAAGGTGTATTCTCCATTGTTACAAATCATTTTTCTCCATTGGACTAGGTACGCTGTCTATATAGTACAGCCCGCTATTTAGTCTTAGCAACGACAGTTCTATCAAATTTTAGATTTCATTTTCGTGTAACTTAGAACTTTGCTAAATTCGTGTAACTTGATCGTGATAACAAGTTGATATGTATCTGATATGACATCAATAGACTTTATTGAGTTATCATAACTTTCACATGCATTCTCCCTATTTATTTCTCCATTAGTGTGGAAAATACTGAAGGCTATATTGGTGTATAAATTATTCAAGTTGTTATGACACAGGACAACCAGAATAAAATTAAAACAACAATAAAATAAAGGGATATGACTTAGGAGTTAGCACTTAGGCCTTGTTTGGAGTCAGCACCAAGCGGAGAAACCTAGGGTAGACCTGGAGTCAGCACCAGACCAAAGAAAGACCAAATGACCATTGTTTTCATTCATCAAAATATCAAAATATCTCCTCAAGGAGTACAATAGGTTACTTATAAAGGATTGCTAAACTCTAGTTCTAATTGGTTAGGAAACCCTAATTGCCTTATTACAAAAATAACCTTACTTCTAAATTAAAATACTAAAAGCCTAATAAACTAATAGGACCTAAAACATAAAAATACAATTGGCTTGCAAATATAAATAATACTAAATAATAATTTTCTTGTGTCTCCTGCATCATTCTCCTCTGGTTAGAGAAAACTTGACCTCGAGTTTTAAAGTGTTGAAGGATTAGGATGCTGACAAGTAACACTTGCTTCAAATCTAGAATCATCTTAGGGAGCACATGGAAAAGAAAAACCTTGAATTCCACCACATCAAACTCATTTGGAATAACAAAATCAATGTGTGGAATCAATATAATCTCTTTTTGAACCTTATGAACCATAAGAAGCACTGTGGTTTTAACCTCTTCGACTTCACCAAGATATAGATCTTCAAGGACTGTGGAGGGTTGATCAGAAACACATTCAACAACTTCAACTTTCACATTATGTGCACCCTCTAACATAATACTCTCTTTAGGCACCATCTTTTTACCTTGCCGCTTTTCAATAGATTCATTTCCTTGCACGCTTGTTAAAGCAACACTTGTCGAGGCATGTATGTCTGTGTCAACATTAGGCTTTGCTGTTGCTGGAGGATTCTCCACGACCAAGATATCACCATGAATGTTGTCTTCTATGAGGGCAGCAATAAGTTCATTGTGATCAATTATCCTTGGTTTCCCAATTGAATCGGGTTGAGTCTTCATTTGCTTCATCTTAGCAATCCTGTCTTGAATATCTTTTATGAGCGTTACAGTTAATTCCGTTACTTCCCTGGTAGATGATTCCTTGGTAGATTGTTCAAAAGTATGCTGAGGATATGAAATAGGATGAGGATGAGAATTTATCGTATTTGCTTCAACTGGAAAAGTACCACACTGAGATTGGGGTAGATACTTAGCTCGATAGTATGGTGATAAATACTCATCACAAAACTTTTCTTTCGTATCTTCCCACACACTGATGGCAGGTTCATAATCCATATAGCGGAAATATTCAAGTTTCTCCCAAAACCTTTGTGCTCCACCTCTTAACTTCAACTTAGCATACCTAACCTTTTTGTTATCTGCCTAGTTTGTCTGCTCAAAGAATTGCTCTATCCCATTCACCCAGTTGACAAAATCTCGTGGATAAGTATCATCACTATCAAAATAAGGTGCGTCTAATATTACCATGATTCTCTAAAATAGTGCTTCAACAAATAGCTGCTGTGATTTTCTCCTTGTTAGTGGCCAACTTGCTGCACTACAGTCATAGGCATGGCTCCTCAAGTGAGTGGGCTGTTTGCACAAAATGAATTTGTTGATAACCAACCTAAGGGCCCATACGTGCAATGGGCTGGCAGCAACAACACATTATCTATTCCTTCCTGTTGACCTTTTTTTTTTTTTTCTTTTTTTAAACAAAAAAAACTAATAGAATATAGTACACGGACTTAAAACGTGAAAGAAACTACAGACTTAGAAAGACACTATAGAAACTAAAGAAACAAGCGACGGACTCAAAACTGGAAAAGTACAATTTCTCTGCGATGGACTTTACTGGTGCTAGGGATCGATGATTAGTGGCGGCGCAACGTCGGGGAAAACAGCGGTGGCACGAAGCATGGAGGAGTGGCGGCTGCTGATAATTAGGGTGTGGAGAATACACTAAAAAGGCATTACGAAACTCACCTTCTAGAATATGAACTGGCTCATGATGATGCAGATGGAGAATGCTGCTTGTTGTGTCACAGGTCTCTCTCTCTTTCTCTCCATGTTGCTGTTTACTGTATGCATGCACACAAAACTGAATGCCTTACTAAATAATTTGAGTTTGCATGATATAACAGTAGTGCAGCTGGTGATTGGGTGAACTACGAAATATGTGGCGAGTGGGCTCACTTTGGCTGTGATAGGCGGCAGGGGCTTGGTGCTTTTAAGGTATGGTTGCCTTATTTGAGTTCTTATACAAAATGTGGGTGAATGCTGTGCTAATTTACATGAACCCTTAGTAAGATTTTTTTTTTAATTCAGTGGTGTCATGAATTGCAAATTTACCTTAGCTTTTGGTTTCCTTCCATTTGGCTTTCCCTATTTGATCCATCTGCATGAAGATACAGACAGCAGATTCGAAAATGTATATTTGATGTCTTGGCGTCTTTATAATGATTGGCAGGACTATGCTGGAACGGATGGGCTGGAGTACATTTGTCCGCACTGCAGCATCGCAAATTTCGAGAAAAAATCTCAGAAAATAACTAATGGATATGAATAGATGTCAGGAAGACATCTCAGGAAACTGCTAGTGAATATTGATGAGCCTTAGCCCACAACCTGCATACCCTCTCCATGCTTTTTTTGCTCTAGAAAATCCCCCCAACCCTCTCCCAAATATAATCTGAGGAAGGTGGGTGTAGCCGTGTAGGAATGTAATTATCATTTTATATTCCCATTGTTTTTAATTATAGATAGATTATGCTCAACATAAGCCCCTTAAATTTTCCCATTATTCCTTTGTACCCTGCAGAAGGAGTCGTCTCAAAATAGAACTGTAGATGTCAGTTTATGCAAATTAATTCAATAACATAGTTCTTTAGCTGTATGATATTGAAACAGTCAAATAATTTCCCTTGTGTTAAGGTGTATTCTCCATTGTTACAAATCATTTTTCCCCATTGGACTAGGTACACTGTCTATATAATACAGCCCGCTATTTAGTCTTAGCAATGACAGTTCTATCACATTTTAGATTTCATTTTCATGTAACTTAGAACTTTGCTAAATTCGTGTAACTTAATCGTGATAACAAGTTGATATGTATCTGATATGACATCAAGAGACTTTATCGAGTTATCATAACTTTCACATGCATTCTCCTTATTTATTTCTCCATTAGTGTGGAAAATACTGAAGGCTATATTCGTGTATAAATTAATCAAGTTGTTATTGCTTGCTTAATCAGCTGCTAGAGCATTTTCAGGTCCAACCCTGTCTATTGGAAGCCATATCCTTGAAGTCACGTACAAAGTTTATAGTTATCGCTTTGACCCAATTGCCATGCAGAGTTCAATTGTAGAGGTGATGGCTGAAGTTGCTTTCGGTTTGGCTCATATTAAGGCATACTTCCATAACATATTCTGATACAACTTATAGAGCACATGCTCTTGGGCATTTTGACATTAATCCACAACAAAGTGAAATAGACCTTTTACTATTTAAAATATAACAACATTATCCATATTATTCACCTAGATTGAAACGTCTAATAGTTCTGTTCATATTGTAATTACAAACATTTTTTTTTTTTGAGAAACTATTGTAATTACAAACTAATTATTACCATTGACACATTAGATTAATTAGAATGTTATTTAGATGCCATTAGAGCATTGGCATCATGTGTGCCAAAATATTTGGCATTTGACACACCAAACACCAAAAACCATGCCTCATGAGGTGTTAGGGAGCTATCCATTTGATAAGCATTACTAACAGCCATTTGATAAGCATTGTTAATTGAGTAGTGGCTGTGCTGAGTTGTATTTAGTTAGTTAGTTGAATTCTGTTAGTCAATTAGTAGTTGTTGTGCTCAGTTAGTTAGTTGCATTGGTTAGGTAGTTTAGGCGAGAAATTGGGATTGAATTGTATAAGAGGAGATTTCGGATGTTGAATGGGGATTATCCAGAAAATTAACCACTTGCTCTTCCTATTTCTGCCTATGTCTTTCTTTTCCTTTCTTTAAGTCTTTCCTTTGCTAAGGAGGTGGTTACCCTCCAAGTAACCAATTTTTCTTTCCCAAATCCATTTGTGGGTTTGTTAAATTTTGATTGTTTTATGTGTGATTTTGGTTGGTTCTTGAGATGATTTTGTTGCAAATTTGGTGGATTTGGGTTGTGGTAATGGGGGCCGGTGGGCAGTGGAGGTGGCTGTGTGTTGTGGGTTTGCTAGTTGTTCTTCAAAATCTTCATATGAGAGAGGGAGAGACAGATAAAGTGAGTTGTGTAAGAAATAATAAAATATTAATAAAGAAATAATATTTAAATGAAAAGCTAAAAAAATAATAAATTAAAAGTGAGTTATATTGATTTTAATGGGTTTTTCTTTGTTGGGATTTGTTGCTTCCAAAAAGTTGAGACACACATAGATTTGTTTCCTGTAATTGGATTTATTTCATTTTTAATTGAAAGTGGGTCTTGATTTTGAGCTTTTATACTGTAACAATTTGTGACATATTATTTATCTTCATTATTATGAGTGGGTTCCTTAATTGGGTTGATTTATCTTTTGTTTTGATGAATTCCAAACAAATATTTGTTCATTATGTTGTAAGATTAGAGAAATTAAATGGCAAAAAAAACAAAAAGCTCAATTTTTTTGTTTCTCTGATAATGTTTGTTTTTTCGACAATAGGGATGAGAAGAGTTGTTTTTGCTGAGGTTGTATAGATCATCATTATCTGAGCTTCTGGGTTTATTTTGACTTTTCTATTTTATTTTTCCTATATTTAAAAGCTTTGTAAATTATCAAGTGATGTAAGGTTACAAGTAAAAAGCTATTTTTATTTAGAGGTTAGTAAAACTAAATATATTTGCAGGGTGCAGTATTTTGGATGAAATATTCTTGTTCACCTTGTTTTTACTAATGTGTAGAGTTTTGTTCCACGTTTGGGAGACTGCTGATTCAATTATTGTACCTTCAATTATCTAGACATGGTTGTTATCTCTATTTAAACGTGAAATATGGTGAGGGGGTAGTCTTTGATGTTGCACTTAGACCCTTTACTCTTAATTCTCCCATATATGCTGCTATCCACAATTCCACATTCCTCATCATAGCCATACAATTCTTTAGATGGAATTAACATGATAAATGGTAGTCTGGCTTAGTTGATGATTAAAATATTTATATTTTTGTACATATGTGGTAAATAAGTCTAGGGAGGGGTTGTTCGTTTCCTTTTCTCACTTATGTTACTTTTACATTTTTTAGAGCATTCACATCTCAGTATATTAGACTATTACTCTATTTTAGGCTACGTCTGGTATTGACTTAAAAATTCAGATTTTTTTCACTATTTAGCTTATAATGGCACATGAATGATTGATGATTGACAACCTTTAACATGATCTGCAAACACAACACGACTAGTCAATGCTATAATATAAGTTTCTTGACACGGGATAATGGCTCATGAGATTGAACCATCAAGACAAGGATCGCCCCTGTTAAATCTCTTGCATGAACTGCAAGATGAGCCCTGATTGGAAACATACAAGACAATGCAGGGAGGACACGTAAAAACACAAAACAAACAAAAAAAACTGCATGTTAGATCTGAATGATCAAGTAAAAGCAGTTGTTACCCGTCATATTTTGCTTGCTCCATGACCTTTTCTCCAACTCCAGTTTTAGTTTGCCATGTTCAAACTAGTCAGCAAAACTGGACTCAAACCTCCTCGTATCGTCAAGCCCTTAGATTACTCTTAACACTAATGGTAGTGTCCTAGCCAATCCTGGTAATAAATGAATAAAACTATGCCTTTCGTTATTGTACTCCCTATATAAATAAATAAATAAAACTCTCCTTTTCTACCAAAAACACAAAAAATACATTCTTATTACACTATATGCAATATGTCCCCCACTTCTCAATGGCTGACCCCATCAAGATTAAGGTAGCAAAAATGTTTAGTTGATTCCTCGATGGCTTCTTCCTAAATTCCCATGATGATAATCAATTCAAATTTTCATCTTTACACCGACGTTCCTAAACTCCAATTACTTCAGTATTTTGTCTTATGAACCAAAACAAAACAAAACACATGAAAATTCTACAAGAAAGAACTATAAAAGCCCATTGTATTTGTATTAAAAAATTAAATTAAATTAAGAGTATCACCAATTTCAGATTACAAAAGAAAACTTCTCTTAAACACTAGAACAACTATCAAATTTCATATTCGAAGCTTCTTTCCTTCCAGGTTGCAGGTCATCATCTTCATAGTGGTTGGCACCCTCACCAGAATTCATCTCTTTCTGTTAAGTATCTTGTTAATCTGGTGCAGCTCATTATTGAGCTTCTGGTCCCTGTTTTGTTTCTGTGTGTTTCGACCATCTTGCATCTTCACACCAAACTGAAATGCAGCTTTTGGCATTGCTTCTTTCTGCTCATTGTAAGTTGCCCATTCCTCCTCAAAGTCCCACCGATGAAGACAGCCCTTTGCCTGTTCAAAAACGTTTCAATAATGTAATAAGCATCAATTATTATGAATACCAGACCAGTCACTTTAAAGGGAGCCAGGTCTCCAAGATAGAGAGAAAATTCTAGAGGTAAGAGAGAAAGATGAATGTTATTTCTGTTACGAATCCTTTACAAATCAAATCCTCCTTTTATCTAAACAACTCGAGCACTAACTACAAGAATCAGTTAACTACCTGCCTATTTAACCACATGACTATTTACAATTATCCACACATATATTGAGCAGGAAGTTACAGCCAGATTCTCTACGCTACCAAACAGTGCATAACCTCTGCTCCACTATACAGTACATAACATGGAATAGCATTACTTAAGCTATCCAATACAATAGTATCATCTGGTAACAGCAAGGTCAGGTGCACATCACATCACAGCAGCTAGGCTTATTGCAGCTGAGCTAACAGCTCAATTAAGCATAGCAGCCAAGCACAATCCTTCACAGAATCCTAACAAGTGCACTGAATTATTATTATTATTATTATTTTGGATAAGTAAAGGTGCACTGAAATTCTAATTTTGCTTTGTAAAGCGAAAAAGAAAGTATGCATCTATGTCATGTAGCATTTGATGAAGCTGCTTTCTGTTGCAAAGCAAAGGTGCAACATGTAATTGGGGGGGGGGGGGGGGGGGGGGGGGGGTGTGTGGAGGGTGAGGTCATGGATTTTAAACCCACAATTAAATTATCTTTAAAACGATAAACAAAATGAATGATCATTTGATCTCATGTAAAGGGAATTTTAACTAGTGAAAACAAGTAGTCAGCTTAACATTGAATAAGAAAAGCTTGTAGACCATGGTGGTTGGTGCAGTAGTACTCACCTTCCAAGACCTTCTCAAGCTCTCTTGACCCGGATGTTATCTGAATGATCTCAAGCCTCTGGGCATGGAGTTGGCTAGCATTAGTAAAACCCAAAGGCACTAGCTTGGAAGCTGGTAATGAAAAAAAAAAGGAAAAGGCTAATTGCATAACATTGCAAAACAAACAAACAACAAAAGCAATATTGAAGGGTGTGAGAGTATAATGATGACAAAGACATGCCTGCTTGGATGATCTTGTCGACTTTAGCATCACTAATTCCTTTGATTTGAAGGAGTTCCTTCCTGGGAGAGAAAGCAACCGATTCAACAGTGCAGAGACCCGCATCTTTAAGCTTCTTAACGTCAATGGAAGAAAGGCCCGCCGCCTTGAGTTGAAGATTCACAAACAAATGTATCAAAATACACAATTAACTAAGCTGCTTAACTACAACCAAAACACAATTCATTCCACACGTTAGAACAACCATAATAAATTTTACTAATTGGTATAGCCAGCATAGAGTTTGGCTTCAACTCTATGTACATGTACCTGAGAGAAATAGGCAAATAGCTTTTGAGTTTTCAGCTGAGAGTATGCAAAGCGGAAGGCAAGAGACAAAGGGTGGAAGCGCAGGTTATCTGACGTGAGTTGTGTTGGTGTGGCTTGTGTTTTTTTATTTTATTTTATTTTATTTTATTTTATTTATTTAAAAAATATATATATATATATTTTTTCTCAATTTTAAATGGACTCCTATCTTTTGTTGCTCAGATTTTTTTATTGAATTGATTAGTTTTTTTTATTCATTAATTTTCTCTTTTTGTATTACTAGTCAAATATCAATTTGGTCATCAGAAAGGTGAAAGGTGCATATCAATTTTAATCGATAAATTAACCCAAATTTAAAAAACCTTTTAATATAAACAATGACACGCAACTACTAAAGATAACTCCTTTATGTCAAGCTATAAATTTTGCAAAAGACAGGTTCCAAGTTTTAAAATAATAAAAGCCTCCACGTTTTGGGAAGCTTAAAAACCTTTAAGCCCTTTTATCATCCATTTATTTGGCAAATTTGTTAAAAAAAAACTTTGATATTTGATTAGTTTGTACAAGTAGATGAATCAACAATTTATTGGATATAGGGTCACAAGTTATCCTTTTCATCCATATTATAAGTCGATTATAAACAATATTTGTTACTTCTTCAAATCGCTTGATGTAGAACAGACAACACATGCCTTCTTGGAGCAGCAGGAGCACAAGACGTCACGATGCAAGATCAAAGGAGGGTGCCAGTAGAGGCCATTAGGGTGACAGTGTCGGAATTGCATGAAAATTGGCAGATTGAAGGGAAACAGCGTTTTAATCCAAGGAAAATTATTAGGTACTTCCGGAGTACCATAAATGCGTATACTCTCATCTCACATGAATGTTGGGTCCTACCATGAATTTAATTAGTGGGTCCCATTATTCATGTGAGAGGAGGGAGTATGCATTCATAGTACAATAATTTCCTCTAATCCAAATTTATGATGCCATGATCGTCGCCAAAATTTAGGCGAATTCATTTTTTAAGGCCCTGAAAATAGTGTTTTTACTATTTATAGTAATATTTTTTTTTCCTTGATAACTTTTAGTTTAAAAGTCAAAATAAGGTCCCGTCTATTTTAGGACGACCTTAAGGTCAGTAGTTTATGATTCTGCATTTAACTCAATTTTCTCATTTCTAAATTTTGGTATTTTGTCACCTAATCTCTAATTAGTGCGAATTAAGGTTTTAGACTTTTTTTCAATATTTATATGTTTTGTAGCCGTTAAAGGAAAATTAGACTATTATTAATAAACATAGATTTTTGTCAAATTATTTCTCTGGTGGTTTACTACTAGGAACTAACAGTTTAGTTTCTGTCCCATCAAGAGAGTATCGTGTGTGTTTTCTTTAATCTTCTGCGACATCATTGTGTTAATATTTTTTCAATTAATGAAATAAGTTGGGACTTAGGAATGCATTTGGCTAGGATTAGTATTTCCATATATTCAAGAAAAGTATGATTTATCCTAAATCAAAGATAACTAAACAATTTACTCAAAAAAAGAAAAAAAGAAAAAAGCTGAACAATATTATAAGAAGATAATGTTACTCATATTACACAGGCCATTGGAGATTATATCAAAGGTGACAAAGCCAAAAATATACATTAAAAAAAAATGTGAAATAGCCAAACACATTTCACTAAAATTCACACACTCCAAAAGATGAAAAGAACGGTATTATGGTAACATTGATGTCAAATGGATAGGATCCAATGACAAAGTTGGTGGATTTATTCCCTACAACATTACCAATTATAAAATTTAAGAATATGATGTGTATAACATTAGAATGCATCAACTCAAACATCATTCATCGTGAATAATAAATTTAAGCTCAGGGCTAGATACTTATGAGGTGGACAGGGTGACTCAAGGCCTAAGCCACTTAAGCTTAGGCCTTTGACCCCCTATTTGTCCCAATTTTTTAAAAGGGTTTTAAGACCCCGATTAAATAAATAAAATGTCAAAATTGTCCAATAAACTCCAAATTTGTAATTGATTTAAAAAAAAAAAAAGAATTTTGCACTCTTTCCTCATCCTCAAAAAACCCCTGAAATATTTAGTCAATAGAAATCCAACACAATTTGTTAGGAACAGAGTAAATGAGTAGTTGGATTTCGAGGTCAACCAATCCTCCAAGAGCAAAGAAGAAGATGAATATGAAGATAGAGAGAGAATTAGAAGAAGAATTGAAAGTAAAATTGAAGAATTGGAATTATGAATGAAGTTCTGATGATAAGTCCTCTCTTCCTCACCCTTTAATACTCTCTTCTAACCATTCTCACTAACTGACTAACTACCACTCCAGCTGTAAGCCAGCTAACAATATTCTAACAACTAACAATATCTAACTAACTCTTATTTGGTTACAATCAGTTATGCCAACTCAGCAACTAATGCCAATTCAGAAGATACACTGATGCACCACCAGATCAGCCCACACACTCACTTCACTAACACTCCCATGCAGCCTCACACGTTCCCTTATGCAGCAACATACCAACACCTTCTAACAATTTCCTCCCCTTCAAAGCACCTTGCCCACAAGGTGAGGAAACTTTTGCTGCAGCACAAAAAGACTCTCCCAAGTAGCATCATCCTTGCTTTCATCTTGCCATTGAACTAGCACCTGAGTGATAAGTCTATTCCTCAATTGAATTGACTTGGTATCTAAAACAGCCACTGGTTCAGGGTTAGGAATCTGTTCTGCAGTTACAGCAGGTAAAACAGGTCTAGGGACCACTTGAACACCCAATTTTGCTTTGAGATTGGAAACATGGAACACAGGATGGATTTGAGAACCTTCAGGTAGATCAAGCTTATAAGAAACCTCTCCAACCTTTTTCAGCACCTGGTATGGTCCATAGAAACGAGGTGCTAACTTCCCAAACTTCTTGGACTGAATTGAGGATTGTTTGTAAGGTTGCAATCGAAGATACACCCAATCTCCCACAGCAAAGGATCTATCCACTCTCTTCTTATCAGCAAACCCCTTCATTCTCTCTTATGCAGCCTTCAAATTGTGTTTGAGCAATAAAAACAGTTGTTGCCTATCCTGCAGAATGGAGTCAACAGCTGCTACCCTTGTAGTTCCAGGCACATAATCCACAAGCTTAGGAGGTGGATATCCATAAAGAGCTTCAAAGGGAGTCAGTTTAAGAGAGGAATGGAAATTAGTGTTGAACCAAAACTCAGCCAGAGGAAGCCAGTCCACCCAAGCCTGAGGTTTGTCAGCAGCAAAGGCTCTCAAGTAATGCTCTAAGCTTTTGTTAACAACTTCGGTTTGGCCATCCGTTTGAGGATGGTAAGAAGATGACATAGCCAAATTAACACCTTGCAATTTCATCAATTCAGACCAGAACTTAGAAGTAAACACTGGATCCTTGTCACTGACAATGGTAGAAGGCAGTCCATGTAACTTGAAAACAAATTGCAAGAACAACTGAGCTACCTTAGCAGCAGTGTAAGGGTGAGCTAAAGGAATGAAGTGAACATATTTAGTGAATCTGTCCACAACAACAAACACCACTGACTTCTGCTGAGATTTAGGCAGCCCTTCCACAAAATCCATGCTAATGTCAAGCCAAGGTCTATTTGGAATAACTAAAGGCTATAGCAAACCAGCAGGGAAACAAGTCTCACTCTTCAACCTCTGACATACATCACATTCCTTAACCAAATTCTTTAAGTCTCTTCCCATACCAGCCCAATAAAAGTCCTTCTTGAGTCTATGGAAGGACTTAAGATATCCAGAATGTCCTCCTAGAGGGCTGTCATGCACTTGCTGCAACACAAGAGTCTTTAAATTCTGGTTCAAACTTCCCACATATATCTTTCCTTTGTAAAACAACAGATCATTACAAAGTGTAAACCCCACTGGAACATTCTGGCCTGACTTAATTGCCTGAAGTGTTGACTGAATGGCAGGATCAGTGTCATAGCTGGCTTTAAGATCATCAAGCCAAGTAGGGGTAGGAAAGGAAATGATGCACAGAGTACCCACCTTACTACCCCCAGCATCATCCATTCCAGTAGCTTCTCTTCTTGAAAGAGCATCAGCAACTAAATTCTCTTTACCATGCTTATATTCCACTATAAAAGCATAACCAAGTAATTTGGTAATCCATTTCTGTTGAGCCGGAGTACCAATCTTTTGTTCCAGTAAATATTTCAAACTTTGATGGTCTGTCTTGATCACAAAAGGTCTTCCTAAGAGGTAAGGTCTCCACTTCTTCACAGCCACTACTAGAGCCAACAGTTCCTTTTCATAAGTGGACAGAGCAAGGGCTTTTCCTTTCAAGACCTGACTGTGGAACGCAATGGACCTTTGATTCTGCATCAAGACAGCACCAACCCCCACTCCAGAAGCATCACATTCCACAATGAATTGTTTAGTGAAGTCAGGTAAAGCTAGCACAGGTGGACTGCACATAGCATCTTTAAGCATTTGGAATGCCCGAGTAGCTTCAGGAGTCCAATTGAAGGAGTCTTTCCTTAACAAGGCAGTTAAAGGAGCTGCAATTAAACCATAACCCTTCACAAACTTTCTATAATAGCCAGTCAAGCCTAAAAAACCCCTTAAAGCCTTCACATCATGAGGAATAGGCCATTGCTGCATAGCAGCAGTCTTCCTTGGATCAGTTTTCACCCCTTCACCAGAAATTATGTGTCCTAAGTACTCAACTTCCTTACAAGCAAACACACATTTTGATTGTTTAGCATACAATTTATGATTCACCAAGGTTTCCAACACTACCTTGAGATGACTGATATGAGCAACCAAGTCTTTACTATACACTAGTATGTCATCAAAAAACACCAATACAAACTTTCTCAAGTAAGGCTTAAAGACTGCATTCATAAGTGACTGGAAAGTTGAGGGTGCATTGGTTAAGCCAAATGGCATCACCAAGAATTCATAGTGACCCTCATGAGTTCTAAAAGCAGTCTTTGAAATGTCTCCTTCCTTCATTCTAATTTGGTGATATCCGGACCTTAAGTCCAATTTAGAAAAAACAGTGGCACCAAATAATTCATCTAACAATTCATCAATAACAGGTATGGGATACTTGTCTTTAATAGTTTCTTGATTTAATGCTCTATAATCCACACACATCCTCCATGATCCATCAGCCTTCCTAACTAGAAGAACAGGTGAAGCAAATGGGCTGCTACTGTTTCTAATGAACCCCACAGACAACAACTCTCTAACAATTTTCTCAATTTCATTTTTTTGATAATAGGGGTACCTGTAAGGTCTCTGAGACACAGCTTGAGCTCCCTGCTTCAATGTGATATGATGTTCATGATCTCTTAAGGGAGGTAGACCTTCAGGAGTAGCAAATACAGCTTGGTACTCCTTTAGCAAGGCAGCAATAGCCTCAGGAATTTTTTCCTGTCCTTCTGCAGACAACAATTGGGGCTGCAACTGCATTGAAATTTGAAGGATCAAACCTTTCTTTACTGACTGTTTCAAGAATTTGTTACCATCTTGCAATTGAGAGTTAGCACTCTTCAACCCTTGTAATTGAACATGCCTCTGATTATAAGAAAAATTCATTGTGAGCAGCTTAAAGTCCCACTGAATTACTCCCAAGGTTCCCAACCACTGAGTGCCCAAAACCAAGTCACATCCTCCCATTGGCAACACATGTAAGTGTACCAAGAATACATTTCCTTGCAACAAAATAGTTACTGCTTGACAAACACCTTGAGTTTTAATTACCTCACCATTAGCAACCTTCACTTCCAGAATTTGAGAAGTATCCACCTGGACATGTAGCTGTGGAACCAGAGCAGCATCAATGAAATTATGGGTACTTCCTGAATCTATCAAAATCACCAATGACCTCTGATTAATCTTCCCCATGACTCTCATCGTTCCTGAAGTGGGAGTACCACTTAATGCATAGAGAGTAATCTCTGCATCTTCTTGATCTTGTCCAACCTGTACCCTCTGTTCTGCATATCCTTTTTCCTCCACTTCTGTTAAGTGAATTCCAGAATCTACATTTCCTTGAACCCAATCTACCTGATCCAACAAAAATATCATGGCATTCTTGCACTTGTGGCCTGGAGCCCACTTTTCATCGCAATTGTAACACAACCCTTTCTTCTTCCTTTCCTCCATTTGAGCCGGAGAAATCCTCTTAATTGGTAGCCTTGGTTTAGACTCTAATAGAGAAGGAACCTTTGGAGGAGCTCCCAGAATTGAAGGTCTTCCCTGATCCCCTTGAAATTTGGAAAACTTCCTACAACTTCCATTATACTCTTCCTGGATTTTCGCCAATCCAAAAGCCTCATTCAAAGATTTAGGATTAAGCATCCTCACTGGCAACCTTATCTCATCTCTTAATCCGCTTAGGAAACAACTCAATTTGTGAGCAGCCGATAAGCCTTTAATCCTATTTGACAACACCTCGAATTGAGCCTTATACAATGACACTGAGGCAGTTTGTCTCAGTTTAGTAAGCATTTCCATAGGATCATCATAAGCTGTAGCACCAAATCTGATGTGCAAAGCTTGAATCAGTGATTCCCAATCAGCAAACAGTCCTACCTCTTCTCCATCTTGAAACCATATTAGAGCTTCACCATCCATATGGAACGAAGCTAACATCAATTTCTCAACAGCTGATGTATTATAGTACTTGAAATACTGGTTAGCTTTATAAACCCAACTTGCAGGATCTTCTCCAAAAAATCTGGGAAATTCTAATCTCACCGGGCGATTCATAGCCATTGTTGATGAATTTGCATTCCTTTGTTCACCAATTGTTTGAGGTTGAGATATTCCACCATGATCAGAACCACTTCTCTGCACCAGAATTGCTAATTGCTGATTCATCTCATTCATTGTTCGTGTATGTACTCCTTGGACAATCCGAATCTCTTGAATTTCTTTCTCATGCTGAATACGCATGTCTTGAATTTCCTTATCATGATGATCACTTGAGGTCCTCAGTGAAGCTAGAGCTTCATGAATTGCAGCAGTGACTGAACGCGTTTCTGCCATGGCCGAGGAAAGCAAGGCTCTGATACCAAATGTTAGGAACAGAGTAAATGAGTAGTTGGATTTCGAGGTCAACCAATCCTCCAAGAGCAAAGAAGAAGATGAATATGAAGATAGAGAGAGAATTAGAAGAAGAATTGAAAGTAAAATTGAAGAATTGGAATTATGAATGAAGTTCTGATGATAAGTCCTCTCTTCCTCACCCTTTAATACTCTCTTCTAACCATTCTCACTAACTGACTAACTACCACTCCAGCTGTAAGCCAGCTAACAATATTCTAACAACTAACAATATCTAACTAACTCTTATTTGGTTACAATCAGTTATGCCAACTCAGCAACTAATGCCAATTCAGAAGATACACTGATGCACCACCAGATCAGCCCACACACTCACCTCACTAACACTCCCATGCAGCCTCACATGTTCCCTTATGCAGCAACATACCAACACCTTCTAACACAATTAAAATCTTAAATTGCTTTAACAAAAAAAAAAAAAAAAAGTTACGAGTTTGTCATAAACATTCCAAACAATCATTGATAATCAATTTCCTAATGACTAGTAAAAGAGATATAAATAAAATTTAAATACAAAAACTTTATTAGCAATTTTACATCTAAAAAAAAGTCAAAAAATATAAAAAGATGAATAAATAATATTTAAATATTAAAAAGCCGACTAAAATTTTTTCTCTAACTGGAGTTGCTTTCTCCTCCACCCATTATTTGACAACTTATAAAACCATCCATACATATTATTTAAAACAAGTTATATGACTTATTAAATAGGTCATTTACCTAGAAATACATTTACATTGTTTTATTAATTACCACATAGTATGTTGGAGGAAATTCCCTCCAAAAGTTAGGAGGTAAAATTTTTCTCTCCACCCCTAGAGTTTTCAATTACTTATCAAATCATCTGATGAGTGACTGATATTTTTAAAATTGCTTTACTTGTTATGGTTTCATGCCTATAAGAGATAGTCTTTATAAATATGAGATGCACATATAAAAACTTATGGATGATATAGGGTTCGTTTAGATAGAACTTATTTTGTTGAAACTGAAAATTGAAAACACTGTAGCAAAATAATTTTTAAATATGTGAATAGTACCGTGGGACCCATTTTTAATAAAAAAATTGCTGAAAAGTGATATTTGTGAGTCCATGAACAGTGCACGAATGTACTATTCACGGTTGAAAAGTCAACTTTTGTGGCTACTGTTTATGAACAGTGCATGAATAGTAGCCGCATTATGTCCCTGAAACGCTTGAAAACAAAAAAAGAAAAAAAAGAAAGAAAGAAGGAAACGCGAAACTGAAACGTGGACACGCAAAACGCGGATCCAAACCCGTCCATAGTGTTCTTGAAGAACTAGTTTCATATATTATGTTGTCTTGTAATTCCTCTAACTTGTATTGCCATTTATTTTATTTTACAACAAAAACTCATTGATGTGAAGATTTGTTGAGAATAAAAGAAACTTTATATTTATTAAAAATATTATTTTAAAACCAACCATTTTAATTGACTTAAAATTCCCTTATTGCTGTTTGTTATGGTTCCAAACTTCGAATAACTAAAGGATAAATAAAAGAATTTATTTCCTGATTAAATATATATTATTTGGAAAAAGAAAAGGGGAGAGAGAGAGAAGGGCCCAATCCATTTCCCTTAATAACTCCCAACAAAATTGTAGACACAGAAGAGATTGATGGGCTCTTCCACAATACAAGAATCAGCCCAGTGGGCCAAACCGTGGGTTGCAAAACAAAAGCTTAATGTGTAGAAAAAGATGTATTGTGGAAAAAGAAAAGGGGAGAGAGAGAGAAGGGCCCAATCCATTTCCCTTAATAACTCCCAACAAAATTGTAGACACAGAAGAGATTGATGGGCTCTTCCACAATACAAGAATCAGCCCAGTGGGCCAAACCGTGGGTTGCAAAACAAAAGCTTAATGTGTAGAAAAAGATGTATTGTGTTTACTGTTTGCTCTATTGCCATGTTGCGAGGGGGGAAGTTGTGGTCAGCTCAGCTCTACCAAGTTCTTTTAACCCCACACACACACACACACACACATACATATATATATATATATATATATATATATATTTAAGCCAAACTAGTGATAATGATATATGTAGATATATATACATTCTGATTTGCAATTCTTGATCCCTAACATTATGGGAACTTCCTCGGATTCAAGCTTACTAAAACCGAAGATTGTATTTGTATTGTATGTTTCGACAAGGCCGGAGATGTCATAGCTATACTACCATATTTATTGATCAGCATCGACCGGCTAAAACCATGTCTTTTTATTATGTGTTAGATTTTACCAATTGAAAATTTGAGCCACATAATTAAACTGGACTTTAAATTGCCAATACTAATTCCACTTGAGGTCTAATTCGATGCAAAGGGTTTATTTAGCATTGCTCTGTCAAACATCAAGAAGACAAATTTCCTTGTACGTACGTTCTCATGCATGGTTGTAAAACTAAGCTTTATTGTTGATAGCTAATTAACCAAGCTTGGCCACTTGGGAATATTTTTAGAAAACCATACCAAGCGCGGCCACCAACAAACTTTGAGGCTTTGTAGCTATAATTGCTCAAGCTCCAATGATTCCGAACCACCCTCACTCTGTCCTTACACCAAGTCTCATTTCACACAACTTGCTCTCAACTTTTACTCTAGTTTATCAGACCTTGCTGGAGGCCACAGCCAATGGCCTTCAACATTTATGTATTTAGACAATCTGTTAGGGGAGCAATTAGCAGCATCATACATTGTTCTATTGCCATATTTAATTTTGTAGTAAGGCCCATCATCTTCACGCCATACAAAGATATTCTTTCCATTACCCAATGGGCTTCAATAAAAGCCTTGTTAATTACACCCATCAACAGAATAATTTTCCTCCAACTCCAGGAGCAATCAGATAGCAGTATTGAGTATTGACACCTCCCCTAGAAACCAAGACGATGAAGAGAAGCCAAGAAGATAAAAACATTGACCCAAACTATCCATATAGAGCCCAAATTATATAGTAGAGGGTCTTATTCCATTCCACAATATATGTTATGTTTTGTGTGACTACTTTTCATTTCTATGAATCAATCTTATGCATGGGATGATGAAGGAGAACATCCAATTGAACAGAAAAGTTATAACAAGTAACAACTCAAGGAATGCTACAACAACTCAAGGAATGCTACACTCCAAAAAGACTACTCTAGTCACAATTTAGGTTTCTTGAAGTTGTTTATAAAGCCTGGATCAGCTCATTAATATATGTTTCATGTAGAACTCCACAGATGCCCACACAACTTACCTAACAAATTCAATATCAGTCTGGGACCTCCCAAAAGTTTTGTGAGAGCTGTCTATGCATGAACCATATGTTGTGGATCCCGCCAACGTGATAGCCTATACAATGGGCTTGCATCAAGAATTCTACTTCAAGTAGAATTAGAGCATCAGTATCCAACATGCTATATGGTATAATATGACATATTTTAGCATCAAAGCACAAAAAAAACTCATTACCCGGTCTTCCAATTGTAAAAAATTTTACAATTGTGCTACAATACCATCTTAAATATATGATAGACCTATAGCAAGTTTCTATAATTTTTTATTATATTTTATTCTCTTTCTCTCTCTCTCTCTCTCTCTCTCTCTCTCTCTCTATATATATATATATATATATTACTTTTCTCTCTCTTTCTTTCATTTCTCTCCGTCTTCCTTCCCTTCTCTCTCTCTCACTCTTGTTCTTGTTTTGCTCTCTCCTCTACTTAAACTTGAAACCCCCTTTTCTTAAACCTGAAATTCATGTGGTGGTGGTAGCGGCAGAGGTATGGGTTGATCTAGGTTGTGGGGTGGTCTGTGATGTGGTTCGGTGGTATGGGTGTAGGGTTTTGATTTGTGTGGGAGTGGGTTTTGGGTCGGTGGGTGGCAGCGCCATGGTGGGTTGTGGGGTTATAGGTTGTGGTGGCATGGGGGTTTTGGTTGTGGAGGTGTAGTGGTGGCATAGGCTGTGGTTATGGTTGGGTTCTGATGGGTTTGATTTTGGGCAGGTTTCAATGGGTGTTGCTGTGGTCGTGGGGTGGGTTGTTACCGTAGTGGTGTCTAGTGGTTATGAGATTGGCATGGGTCTGGTGGTTGTCGGATCAGCGTGGTTCTGGTTGTGAGATTGGTGCTAGGTTTTGGTCGTGGGTATAGGTGGTGTTGGGTTTGTTTGCTAATGGGTTTTTGTGATGTTTTGGCCGTGGGTGGTGATTGATGGTGGTGGTGGGTTTGATGAGTGTGGGTGTGGTTGGCTTTTTTCTGGTATTGCTAATTGGTTGTGGTTGTTGGTTGCAGGAGAGAGAGAGAGAGAGAGAGAGAGAGAGAGAGAGAGAGAGAGAGAGAGTAAAAAAAATATTTAAATAAAATGGCAAAAAAAAAAGTTTGGGATGTTGGGTGTGTTGTAAAATGGTATGGTATATTAAATAAAGTAACTTTTAAGATGGTAAAATAGGATAATTTGTAGATACCGGATGCTAATGCTCTTAGGAGTTAGTAAATTCCTAGGAAAGCAAAAGAACTAATCCTATTTGAAATAGGAGACCATGGTTAATGTTTTGAAAGACTCCTTATTTGACTTATATTGGGATTATGGTGTGCGGCTAGGTTTTTATGGTTTTGAGGTGTGCTGCATATGGAATAGAAAATAGAGAATGAGGAAGCTATACAAGAGAAAAGAGAGAGTGGCTGCAAGACGGAGTTGCTTAGAAAAAAAGAGGATAGCCAAAAGAGAGCTATGTGTGAAGAAGAAAATAGAGAGGAAAGAGCAAAGTGTTGCTGCATTTGAGAGAGATATTTAGCGTCTGTGAGAGTAAAGAAAAACATGATAGATTTTTCTTTAGTTGTAAGACATACACAAAAATTATTATAATTGATTTGATAATAGTGAATTGATTCTAAGTTTGTACCATAGTTTTTTCCTTTCAAGAAAAAAGGAAGGTCTTTCATTGTGCAATTGCTCATTAAGATTAGTTAACCTTCTTAATCAAAAAGTATGTTAGTTAGTGGAATTATTGATATTTGATTGTGATCGATTGCAATGCAGTTGAGAATTTGTCAAAAGTTGATAATTAGGATGGACTGATGGCGGACATAAAAAATATTGGAATTATTCCAAGGCTGACGTTTAAAGTTTAAACTGTTGAAATGGTCATCGTGTTATCCTAATTAACCAAACGTAGGTTGCACAAAAGACAAATGGTGTATAAGAGCATCTCCAACAGAGAAGCTAAACTCCAAATTCTCTTTATAATAGATAATGAAACCCAAAAAAAGCTCTCCAGTGAATTCTCTAAATCCCTTTTTTTTTGGCTTATTAACAGTAGCTCATCAAATCTGATGGGCTACTGTACATTAGCAATTGAATTTTTTTATTAAAAAATCATACAAGCTACTATTATATCAATTCTTTCTCTTTCCTCTGGATTTCCTCACACTCTCTCTCTGTTGCTTCTCAGTGTTCTCACTCTTTCTTCCTCACTCTCTTTCTCTCTTCTTTATCTCAACGGCTACAAAACGCAAAATACAATCCAAACATGAAAATAATTTTTCTCATAAACCAAATGAAATCAGAAAAATAAAAGGAAAAAAAAAAAAAAAGAAAAAAGAGAAAAGAGAGAGACCTGTTCATGAGCAAAAGAAATAATCCAAATACAAAACAAAATCCAATTCTTAAAATAAAGTTGAATCAGAACAAGCAAATATGAAAAAAAGAAAAAAAGAACAAGCCAATCTGACCCAGCCTGGTGGTGGGGGGGACGACGAGTGGCGGTGGAGATGCGGTGGTGGAGGCCTAAGCCTCTCTCTCTCTCTCTCTCTCTCTCTCTCTCTCTCTCTCTCTCTCTCTCTCTCTCTCTCTCTCTCTCTTTGATGTGAAGCAAATGCGAGATGCTGGAATGTTTTTGAGGTGAAAAAGAAAATAAAAGAAGGGGGGCTAGGCACTTGTGTGGAGGAGAAAAACAAGAAAAAGAAAAAAGAAAAAAAAAAGAAATGAAACGTGGATGAAAATGAAATGAAAGGAAGAAAAATAATATAAAAAATAAAAAATCCTAATTGAAAAATATTATCACAATATTTTTACAATAAATTTTAAGTAACAGATTGTTATTAGTTAATATTGGCGAGTAAAAAAATAATTTTAGTGGTGGGTTCAAATTAGAATTAGTAAAAACCTTTCACATAAATTTTGTTGTGAAATTATTGCGTAAAATGTTATGAACATAATACTTCTTATTGAAAAATATAGTTGTAAAAAAAAAGAATAAATGATGATTAAAAAAAGAATAAAAAATGAATGAAGAAATAATATTTAAATGAGATAGAGAATCTATTAAAAATATATTTAAAAAAATAAATAAGTAAAAACTAAATGTTACTATTCATTTTAAACGGTACAAAGATTTAAAAAAAAGGGCTAGAAATGCTCTAACTCAATTATACATTTATTTAATTTGAAAAAATGGGCATTAAGTCAGTCTAATGTCGATAAGTCAGCCTACCATCGATAGGTGTGATAGCATTATTAAGACGCGGTTGCAGACAATTCTTCGTTAACCCCCACTTTTGTAAGTGGAAATAAGCATCATTTAGCCCCACGGACATAAAGCATGATTACGAGTTATCATGTGGTTTGACTCTTGCGTCATAGGACTTCGTTTATGTTTGTTTCAGCCTAAATTGACTGTTTGTTTCAGTGTTAATAATTTGTCATCTTTGCGGTCATAAGGGTCCTATTTCTCTACTTCAAGTCGGTAAGACATTAGAATCTCAACATTTCCTTTATTGCTGGTCTATTTCATTGTGAATCTAACTAAACTTCTTGAATTTGTAGCTGAGGTTGATTCTTTTCCAGATTTTTGTTATTCCTTTCTTCAATGAGTTCCTTATGTGTATGTCTATGTTCACAGGACATAAGACAATACAATCTCCTTGTTATGAAGGGAGTAAACACGAAATTACTAGATTTGTGATATGCAAAAATAGAGAAAAAAATATGCGCTAAAGTAAAACAATCACACAAGATAATATTTATATGGTTTGACAATTTACTTATATCCACAAAGTTGCAGAGATTTCCCTTTTCACAAAAAAAAAAAAAAAAAAAAAATACAAGATACCACAATACTGTTCTCTCTCTCTCAAAAAACAACACAAAACTCTAATCTCCAAAACCAATATTTTTTCTTTCCTACACACGGGATTCATAATGGGCTGTAAATGGGTCAAAAAAAATTTCTGGTGTTGTCCTCAGACCCCCAATGAGGCTTCTCTATGAGCGCTCTGGCTTGGGTCTATTGGCCCAAGTCTCCGCTCCATGAACTAAGTTTCAGAAAAACTTTCATTAAAAACCATAGCAATTTTCTTTTGGATCGGATTATAATTTAGATAAACCGAACACGTTAGAGACATAGCTTGGTGCAGCCTGCAACTAGAGCTGCCAAAGAAACGATTAGAAAGAATAAAGATCTCCAATGGTTATACAAAATAAGGAAGTGAGCAATGAATTGAAGGAGTTCCTGAAGTGGCCCTTGTTTCTAATCCAAATGGAAATCCTTGAAGGTCAAACTAGTTGTGAATAGTCAATATATATTTACCGTTTATTGGTTGAACCTTATCAAGGCCTTGAATCATGTTAAAGTTGTAATAAGGGGCACTACTAATGTAGTACTGCATTTCACATTGGCCTCTATTCCTGTTTTTTTCTTTAATAGTTTTTTTATTTATTGTTGAATGCCTTCTTCCAAATTGTTAATTGTTCCACAAATCTTTTCTAATTAATAATTGAAGGTTTTTCTCATATGACTTTGAATAAAATATGGGTCCTGTTAATGGGTGCTTTTAGAACAATTGTGAATAAGCCATTTGACACTACTTTTATGGAAAATATAAAAATTCGTTAAAAGACAAATAGTTTTTTTTCTCCATAAAATATTCATGACGTGGAATATTCAAAGTTCAAATGAAACCTTCCTTCAGAATGAGGTGGTATTACCATGTATCAAATGCATGTTTCTTCCCTCCATCTCCTTGTGAGAGAGAGGAAACATAGATGGAGGGAAGAAACATGCATCTAATACATATTATATTTTCTCGTTTGAAAGAGTAGGATGGAACTGGAACTGATGTCATGATTTGAAATTTAATGTTATCAATAAATTAAAAAGAAGAAGAAGAAGATAGGAATTATAAAAGAACTTTGCTATATATGAAATTTGTAATCGGTTAGACACTATAATTTTCTTCCGGTGGCGGCAGATAGCTAAATTTGGTAGAAAATAGCTAGGCCATTTAAAAAAAAAAAAAAAAAAAATCATATTGGCGTTTGTATTTCAGTACTAGTTAGGGGAGTTTATTATTCGGTTGTTAGATGAATAGTACTTAATTTAATTTTATTGTTTTTAATTAATTTATGAATGAGGAGTTAGAACTTATAAATTATAATAAGTCAAGTAGCGCCGATACATGCACAGCACTTGCACTAACTAAGTATCCGTTTGGATACAAGTTAGCGTTTCTGCGTTTACAAGTTTTGCGTTTTCTCTCATTTTTAAAAAAATTTTTTTTTTTCAGCGCTTATGAATGGTAAACGGTACTGTTTATACACGTGATGACATTGTGTGGGAGACAAAGTTATTGTTCACACACTGTTCATGGGACGCATAACCACTTTATTTAGAAAAAAATTAAAAATGAGTTCCACGGTACTATTTATACATTTAAAAATTATTTTGTACAGTGTTTTTAGCTTTTAGCAAAATAAGTTATATCCAAACAGACTCTAAAGAGCCCGTAATATATAAACATAACCACTTGGATTCCCCCGACAAGGTAGTTTTATAGATTAGGATAAGCTTATATAATATTAACTGCTACTTATAGTCATACCAAATATTTCTCAAAAAAAAAAAAAAAAAAAAAAAGTCATTCCAAATACGCAAATATTTTCTTCTCAAAATATATTAAAAAAAACGCAAATATTTAATAAAGATAAAGAAGAAGTGTGCGTTTGTCGAGACATACATATATGATGTATCTATCTAAGAAAACAAAAGTTTTTTTTTTTGAAAGGATCTAAGAAAACAAAAGTTTTTTGTTACTTAATGCAATATTTATATTAATGAATAGTAGAACATTTTTAACGATCAATTCGAGTCATGAACTAAAGTTTCAAAAGTGGATAAAAAGAAAGAAAGAAAATTGGGTCAGACACGAAAAGTGGTGCAGGAAAGGAAGCGCTCTCCTAATTTGACCAACACAGATATGGTGCTGTTAGATTGTTCATGTGTATTTCTTTAACAACCACCGTGCGTGGTTGTTAACGTTATTTTTTTTGTGCTTTATTTAAAAAAAAATTATTAAAAGAGACAAAAAAAAATTGTCAACAACTGAAAAATACCTAAAAGCTGAAAAAATTATCTAAAAACTTACCTAAAAATGTGTTGTTAACGACACAACCCTTCCTTTATTTACGTAAAATGCCAAGAAGAAACGAACATGCTTTATTGCATTTGTCAATTTCGTCTACACCATTTTTGTAATTTTGTTGCACTACTTTTACTTGTTGGCTATGGCTATATGTATAAAAGTAAAAGCAGCATGGGGCCGGGGACATCCAAATATGGATGAAGGAACGAATCTTCCAAGATGACAGTAGTCCTGTGGATGTGACTTTCCAGTTTCACGCTACATAATAATGTCTGCAGCTTTACTTCTCACACCATTCCTTTTCCACTCACTACGTTCACTGCGCAATAATTCGTTATTATAAACTTTTTTACTCATACTTTGTTGTATGTGTAGAAAAACTCTAATTCAAGTCCAAATAAGTCGCCATTTTGCTTGAAGTTTTGGAAGTTTATCTGGAGCTGCCATATCCCGCATAAGATTCGCCATTTTGCTTGGAGGGCTTGTAAAGATGTATTGCCCACGAAGGGGAACCTGGTCAGAAGGAAGGTGCTCCTAGATGGTGTTTGTGATGAATGTAACTTGGAGGAAGAATCTTCAGCCCACTTGTTTTGGCGCTGTCAACGTGCTAGCGAGATATGGCGAAATTCTAACTTGTTTCAGGGCTCTATGGATCATCGTTTTGGCTCGTTTATGGACTTGCTCTGGTATGTGGTGATGATTGCTCAGTGGGATCACGGTGAAGTGGAGAAGCTGATTGTGATAGCTTGGGCTTTGTGGTCGAACAGGAACGAGTACAGAAATGGGGGTGCTAAGAAGGCCTGTCAGGCCCTGTTGCAAGGTGCTTTGGAGTACCTGAGGGCGTACCAGGCCTGTATGGAGGTCGTGGTGTCTTCTCGGCAGTCACCGGAGGCAGCAATGTGGACGCCTCCCTCTCCAAACCGTTACAAAATCAATGTGGACGGCGCCGTGTTCAAGGAGCAAAAAATGGCAGGGGTGGGGATTCTAATAAGAGATGCAGCGGGCTAAGTGGTAGGTGCTTGTAGTAGAAAGATCGATGCTCCACTGGGAGCCATTGAAGCTGAGGCTAAGGCCATTGAGTTGGGTCTCCAATTTGCCAAGGACTTGTCAATACATGATTTTACACTCGAAAGTGATTCCTTGTCGTTGATTAATGCATTAAAGGAATGTTCACCTCCTCCTTTATCTGTAGCTACTTTGGTCTATTGCTCTATTGCTACTGCCCATAGCTTTCGCTGTGTAGATTTCACCCATATTGGTCGGAATGGCAATAGGCCAGCCCACTTACTTGCAAGACATGCTTTAGGCATTGCAAATTTGTCTGTTTGGGTTGAAGAGACCCCTTGTTTCCTTGAACAAGCTCTCAACCAGGATGTATTTGTCAATTTTTCTGATTAATAAAGTCTAGTAGTATTCCCATAAAAAAAAAAAAAGTCCAAATAAGTCTGAAAGTGAGATTATTTGGTCGGGTGAAAAGTAGGAAACAGAAATGAGAGAAATAAAAAAAGTGAGGAGAAAATAAGGAAGGAGAGGGTCTTTGATGATAAATTACCTATTTTGTCCGTTTTGATATAATTTATTGTTACTGAAAATTAATTATTACTAAAAATACTATAATAAAATAATTTTTAAATGTATAAATAGTACTGTGAGACTCATTTTTAATATTTTTTTAATGCATTAACAGTGTAAACAGTGTATGTACAATGCGTGAACAGTGCATACACTGTTCATAAACAGTAAATATTGTCTCTCAAAGTCAACAAATGCAGGCCAAAAAAAAAAAAAAAAGGAGAAAACGCGCTTTGAAAACGCAGACGCCAGATTAATTGCTATCCAAACCCACACATTTACTTCTTCTTCCCTCAATACATATCTAGAAGTTTTTATTTATTTATTTATCTTATTTAATAAGAATATGAGAGTAAATTTATACAAATTATATTTTTATATACTTGTTTTTCAATCTTGAAAAAGAGATTTTTATCTCTCATTTTTTTATTCTCCCAACTAAATACGTATGATAAAAAATTAAAATTTTTTTCTACTATTACTTTTCTAATATCCCGCAATCAAAATTGCATAAAATTAAAAAATGTTTTAGAATTATCTATGTGACAAAATCTATATCTATATATATAATAATAGGTGAAATTAAGAGAAATTCAAATTAGAATTCCAAATTAGAGTTTCAATTTTGCGCCATATGTCCTAAATTATTTATTCTTAAGGAGTTTTATTTCTTAATTTTAGAATCAAATGTAAGACCACATCATAAATATTCATCAAAGTGAGTTATTAAGTACAAAAACTAAAGAGTCTAGAATAAATGAATAGTAAAAAAAATGCTTAAAAAAGGACAATTTATATTTTATACCTAATAATATCCTTACAATTTTTTTCAAAGAGTTAACAACATATAAAAATGACTATCAATAGTATTTTAATTATATATGTAGGGTCCAAATTTCGTGACCCAAGCCCAAAAGATTAGAATTATAAGCCCAACGAACCCAGAACAATGAATTTGTAGAGAGTGGGTGAAAAAGCTAGGCTGATTGTGAATCTAGCAACAGTTAATTGACATAAGAACACGCTTGAAAGTTTAAATCAACTCAAGTCCGAAGAGGATTGTTCTTGATTGAAAGGTAAATACAATTCTTAGAGTTCTTTCCCTGATCCCCCCCATCTCAAAGGCCTATTACATTTATATATTCTTCTTTTCCTTCATCATCACCGTCCACCTGTTTTTCATCTAAGCCTTTACTTGAGTACATGTCATATCAGATATCTGCTTTAGTTCTCCGTGAGTGGTGGTAGCTGAGATTGCATTGTTCAGGGGTCTTCTTCACATAAATGCGGCTAGGAAAGTTGTTGCAGTGCATTAAATGCGGTGGCAGCAGCTTTTCCTTTTAGATATTTCTCTGTTCTCATCATCTCTAGGCACGCCCAAAGCTTGTCCTTGTCATGGAAGTAGTTGGGAAGATCATTTAGACCTTCAGTATATTTGTTTGATCAAGTTCCTTTGGGATCCGAGGAGAATGACCTCTTCGGACTAATAGGGTTCTCTTCGGACTGCTCATCTCACTCATTTCCAGGTACATTTCCTCCACCAGGGCTCCTTCTTGACCCCTTTCTTCTCTTCGGATGCATAGAGATATTCGAATTGGGCCTTAGGCCCAACATGTGACGTTGGGCTTTTACACCTACAATAGCCCCTCAAAATTTTAATTTTTTCCTTGTAGCCAAGGAGAAAAAATGGGATTTTGATTTGCTGCGAAATAAAAGTTTAAAAATCCCCAAATATCTGAATCCACACGTGTATGTGCATAGATTTAGACGCTTCATCATTGCCGCTGTCATTTCAACGTTTTCAAGGTGCTATTAATTACTCCAGGCGGCGTTTGTCTCTGGCATCCAATGGTGGGCTATTAATCCAACGAACGCGGTTTTTCCTCCAAATTTGGGCGGGATAACTCCCACCATTTCACCGGTCCCTATATAAAGCCTCAGAGGGGATTATTTTTCCTTTACAGATCTTCAGATTTCCAGCGAACTCAAGCACTCACTCCCATCAAGCTTTTTCAGTCATCAACTTTCACTCTCCTCAGAATCTGCGAGAATCTCTCCACAAGTTCGAAGATCATCTCCGATTTAGTTTGCGTAAGTTCTCCTTTATCCGAACCTTTCATCCTCTCGTCGGCTAACCTCTTCGGACATCGAGTACACTCCCCTTCTTTGTTTTAACTGAGATGCGCAGATTCTAGTATTTGGTGGATAGCCCCGCACAGATGGAGGAATTTAGGGCAACATATCGCATTCCTCAGGATGTGGGTTTGAGGTATTGTCCGCTGGAAAAGCTTCTAACAGATCGTGAGGTGGGCAAGGTTATCATCCCCATCATCGCCTTCCTGGAAGGGGGAATGACCATCCCAATGGGTACTGTTACCAGAGATTATCTTTGAAACCATAGGCTTAGTCCTGACCAGTGTGCGCCTAACATGTTTAGGATTTTAGGAGCGGTTGATGATTTAAACCGTCATCTGGGATTGGGACTCACCTGGCTCGATGTGGTACATATGTACGAATGTCGTAGCCAGAAAGGAGCAGGATATTATTTTAGATCCCGATCCGAAGTCGTTAGGATGGTCTCCTGTCTTCCCAAATCTAACAAAGGGATGAAAGACGACTATCTGATCGTCTCGGGCACATGGTATGACGGACTTCATTGCCCAACCCAACTAGGAGAGCCAGGTGGGACATCCTAGATTTAGGTTTCCTAACAGTAGATTCAGGATCTCTATTTTTTAATAATTCGGTCTCTTCTTTGTGTCATTATTTTCAAGTTTTTGACTAAGTTTTATTGTAATGTCCGTAGATAGAGGGCACGTTTCTCCTCGGTTCAGCCTTACAAACATCGCCGCGCTCAATTACCTCCTTTGATCACAAATTTTTATAAGTGGAGACGGGCAACTCCGGGCTGTGCACCTTATTATTGGTTATACGCCAAAATCAACTGATTTTCAATCGATCGGCAACGCGATCACACAGGGCGATCGTCGCATCAACCGTATAGACGTTGCTCGGAAAGATTTTCTAGCGCCGTTTGATCTCGCCCCCGTGCCGCATCCAAATCCGCAGGGTATACCCTTACTCGTCCAACCCATTCAACAAGCTCCCCTAGAACCCACAGCAGTAGGTGAAAGAGTTGCCTCTTCGACCCCTTCACTTGACGAGCAGATTGATAAGTTCAAGTTTGAAGGAGAAGTTTCAGAAGAGGTTCAGGTTGTAGGCACCGAGGAAGAGATTGATAGGCAATCTAGTGTTTTCCTATAAAGAATAGACATACCAGACTCTTCTGAAGAAGACATGGAAAGCCTAAAGGACCTGATGAAGAATAGGGGCAGAAAAACTGGGCCCAAGGAGACTGGCACGTCTCAACCACCCGCTGCTCTTCCTTCACCACCACCTCAGGTTCCTTCGGATCTTGGCTTAAAGCCATTGCCAGATCTGAAGAAGAAAATGCCCCTAACTGACAATGAAGGAAAAGAGGACGCGCCTCCGAAGGGGCCTAAGCAACAAAAGGTGGTCAAGGATCCTCGAAGCAAGAGGGCCTCGTCTACAGAGAGCCGAGAAGAGGCTCATGTAGCATACGTGCGCCGGGGAGCTCGTATTTGGTCTCCTAAGCTGGAGCTTGATGGTGACCCATCCCTTGAGAGGCCTCCCTCAGAAGTTATGCAGGGGGCAAGGCAGGTCTCATTACTGAGGCACTAGAGCAACCCCTACTACTCCCAAAAGATATGGAGGCATACAGGTACTGCAGCCAGTATGAGCTCTTCTCATCCCTAAAAAGGGATTTAGCTATGGTAAGTAGACTGATTTGATTTCTTAAATTTTAGATGTTGGTCTTTTCTATTCGCCTTTCTTCCTCACTTTATACTGAAATTTTTCATTTTGTCACGCAGATTACTCAGTAAGTGTTCGTGGCTGAGGAGTGGAACAAGAAGACTAATACTGAAGCCCAAGCGGCGGTTTACTCTCAGGGCGAGGCGGAAAAATCTCTGGGCAAGTTGAAGGAGGAATGTACTTGCTTGTCCGAGAAATTAAAAAAGGTGACCAAAGAGAAGAACAGCTTGGATGCGGGCCTGAAAAGTGCCGAGAAGCAGGTCGAAGACCAACGCCAGCAACTGTACACAATCGAGATTAACTTGGTAACAGAGAGAGAGCTGGTGAAAGGTCTTCGGGTTGAGCTTCAGAAGGCCAGAGAGTCTGCCAAGTTGGCCGAAACTGACACTCAATTGGCTAAGGAGGCGCTTGAGGCTGAAAAACGGGCGGCCTACACGCTGGGGGTGACGGAGACCCAAGCTAGGCTGATTGAGGAGTTTGCCAAGGTCTGTAGAGAATACTGCGACGTCACATGGGACAAGGGCCTTGATGCGGCTGGAGTCCCTTCAGAATCTGCCTTGAGGCAGCCTGGGAGTGTCTATTATCATCCAGACATCTGCGAACTCCTAGAAGATTTGGATCAGCCTGCCGTCAGCCAGACCCCTCTAGCTCCTGCTGATGTAATCCAGGCGCATGATCAGGCTGGTGGTGTGGGCAAGCCATCTGGGAATGTTCAAGGATCAGATGCTGCTGCTGCTCAGCCTGATCAGACTATGGACTCCTCGGCTCCTCAAACGAAGGATTAGATGTTTAGGAGTTTGATTGTTATTACAATTTATTTATTTTTATTTTTTTACTTGTATTAGCTAGCCCTTTAAGGGACTATAAGCTATTTCCTTTTCATCAATGAAGTCTTTTTTTTTTACCTTTAATGCCCTCGCAGTACATATTATAATGCATCATTACTACAAATAACAATAACTTGTAGACTTAATCACCATATTATGCCAATGATGTAGATAATTTATATTAATACTTGAGAGAGCTATTTGTATGAGAATTGCTAACAAACGATGGAAACAACGAATGACATGGAAATTTTACAGGTCTTATCAATCGTGCATAGAGAATGTTGCCATCCAAATATTTTGATTTAAATATGACTAGGGTGGCCTTGTGATAATAACAATTGCATTGGAGTGTTAACTAGCTCAAACAAACTGGTCCGAGGACTTCAGGCATGGTTGAATTTAAGTTTAAACACTAATGAGAACTGTGATGGAGTGTTAACTAACCTAAATCATCTGGTCTGAGGACTACAGGCATGATTGAATTTAAGTTTAAACACTTAAGAATTGTAAACGTGTTAATTAACCCAAATCATCTGGTTCGAGGACTACAGGCATGATTGAATTTAAGTTTAAACACTGAGGAATTGTAAATGTGTTAACTAACCTAAATCATCTGGTCCGAGGACTACAGACATGATTGAATTTAAGTTCAAACACTAATGAGAATTGTAAACGTGTTAATTAACCCAAATCATCTGGTCCGAGGGCTACAAGCATGATTGAATTTAAGTTTAAACACTTAAGAATTGTAAACGTGTTAATTAACCCAAATCATCTAGTCCGAGGACTACAGGCATGATTGAATTTAAGTTTAAACACTGAGGAATTGTAAACGTGTTAACTAATTCAAATCATCTGGTCTGAGGATTACAGGCATGATTGAATTTAAGTTTAAACACTAATGAGAACTGTGATGGAGTGTTAACTAACCAAAATCATCTAGTCCAAGGACTATAGGCATGATTGAATTTAAGTTTAAACACTTAAGAATTGTAAACGTGTTAACTAACCCAAATCATCTGGTTTGAGGACTACAGGCATGATTGAATTTAAGTTTAAACACTTAAGAATTGTAAACGTGTTAATTAACTCAAATCATCTGGTCCGAGGACTACAGGCATGATTGAATTTAAGTTTAAACACTAATGAGAACTGTGATGGAGTGTTAACTAACCCAAATCATCTGGTCCGAGGACTACAGGCATGATTGAATTTAAGTTTAAACACTTAAAAATTGTAAACGTGTTAACTAACCCAAATCATCTGGTCCGAGAACTACAGGCATGATTAAATTTAAGTTTAAACACTTAAGAATTGTAAACGTGTTAACTAACCCAAATCATCTGGTCCGAGGACTATAAGCATGATTGAATTTAAGTTTAAACACTTAAGAATTGTAAACGTGTTAACTAACCCAAATCATCTGGTTCGAGGACTACAGGCATGATTGAATTTAAGTTTAAACACTTAAGAATTGTAAACGTGTTAACTAACCCAAATCATCTGGTCTTAGGACTACAGGCATGATTGAATTTAAGTTTAAACACTGAGGAATTGTAAACGTGTTAACTAACCCAAATCATCTGGTCCGAGGACTACAGGCATGATTGAATTTAAGTTTAAACACTAATGAGAACTCTTAATATAACAAAATGGCATATTGATTAAAGAAAAGACTCATTTAATAATAGTACCTTTTGAGATTATTTACATTCCAAGGCCGTGGTATTACATGATTATCTAGATCTTCTAAGAAATACGCCCCAATACCAGCCCTAGAAGTAATACGATATGGTCCTTCCCAGTTTGGTCCTAGCTTTCCCTATGCTGGGTTCTTTGCAGTGCCCATTACTTTCCTCAGCACCAAATCGCCGGGTTCTAGAGGCCTTAGCTTTACGTTGGCATCATAGCCTTGCTTGAGCTTTTGTTGGTAATGTGCCAGTTAGACCATTGCGTTTTCCCTCCTCTTCTCAATCAGGTCCAAACTTTTCTCTAGTTGCTCATTGTTGCTGGTCGGACTGAACGAACTAGTTCTCAATATTGGGAACCCAGTTTCCAAATGTATGATAGCTTCAGCCCCATAGGTCATTGAAAAGGGGGTTTCTTCAATAGACCTACGAGGCGTAGTTCTGTATACCCAAAGCACATGTGGTAATTCTTCCACCCATCTACCCTTCGCATCATCTAGCCTTTTCTTTAGTCCATTAACTATGACTCTATTAACAGCTTCTGCCTGCCCATTTCCTTGGGGATAAACAGGGGTGGAGTATCTGTTTGTGATTCCCAGTTCGCTACAATAACTCCTGAATGCTTTGCTATCAAATTGAAGACCATTGTTCGAGATGAGGGTATGAGGGATCCCAAATCGAGTGACAATACTTTTCCAAATAAATTTCTTTACATCCACGTCCCTGATGTTTGCTAGAGGTTCAGCCTCAACTCATTTGGGGAAGTAGTCTATGCCGACCAGAAGGTACTTCTTATTTCCTGCGGCCTTAGGAAATGGACCCACGATATCCAATCCCTATTGAGCGAAAGGCCACGGGCTGGATAGTGGATTAAGGGTTCCACCCGGTGGTGTATGTTTGGCACAAACCGTTGGCATTGGTCGCACTTTTTAACATATTCATGGGCCTCTTTTTGCATATTCGGCCACCAGTAACCTTGAGTAATGGCTCGGTGAGCTAAGGATCTACCTCCAGTATAGCCCCCACAGATCCCTTCATGCAATTCTTCTAGTAGTAACTTAGCCGCTTCAGGATGCATGCACAATAAGTACGGACTTGAATAGGAGCGTTTATACAGTTTCTGGCCCTCGGATAACCAGAATCTAGTTGCTTTCCTCCGAACTTTGTCAGCTACCCCTTTTTCCTCAGGCAAGATATCGTCCTTCAAGAATTTAATTATAGGATCCATCTAGCTGAGCTCAGTCCTGATTTGATGAACTTAGACTATCTCTCTTGCTTCCGTAGGCCTATGCAAATCTTTAATAAGGATAACCCTCGGCAACTCTTGCGCCGAGGAGGTAGCGAGCGTGGCCAAAGAATCAGCATGTGTATTACTACTTCTGGGGATGTGCAGCAGATTAAAAGTCTCAAACTCTGACTGTAGGGATTTAATTCGATTCAAGTACCCCTGCATCCTTTCATCTTTCACCTCAAACTCACCTTGCATTTGACCAACGACTAATCTTGAGTCCGAGAACACCTCAACTGACTTTCGTCCCATTCTTCATACCATAGTCATTTCCATCAGTAGAGCTTCATACTCTGCCTCATTATTCGTTGCCGAGAAGTCTAGCCTTAACGCCTTTTCAATGATGATTCTCTCAGGGGATATCAGCACTAGCCCCACTCCAGAACCTCTCTGATTCGATGCGCCATTCACGTACACTTCCTAGGGTAAGGGGCCCTGTTGGGAAATGATACTAACCGATTTCTCATCCATGTCGGACATTGGCGTTACTTCTTCTAATTGGGGCTCCGTGAACTCGGCCACCAAATCTGCAAGGACCTGGTCCTTAACTGATGTACGAGGCATGTATTTGATATTAAAAGCCCCTAAGATCGTGCCTCATTTAGCAATTCTTCCAGTATAGTCAGCGCTTTGAAGTATAGCTTTGAGGGGGAGCTGGGTGAGGACAATAACTGTATCGGCTTGGTAAATAGTGAGGCAGCTTCTGTGTATCAAGCACCACAGCCATAATAGCCTTCTCCAATGGCAGATAACGGATCTCGACTTCATGCAGTGATTTACTTACATAATAAACTGGCATTTGCACACCACAATCTGCTCGTATTAATACCAAACTTACGGCATTAGGAGCTACGGCAATGTAAGCAAACAAGACTTCATCTAGCTCAGTACTGGACATGATTGGAGGCCAAGCTAGGTAGTCCTTGAGTTGCTGGAAAGCCACAGCACATTCCTTAGTCCACTCAAATCCCTTCCATTTGTTGATCAATGAGAAGAAAGGTCTGCACCTATCTATCGATCGGGAAATGAACCTATTCAGGGCAGCAGTCATTCTAGTCAGTTTCTGAACCTCCTTGAGGTTCCGAGGAGCCCGTAAGCTGCTGATAGCTTTTATCTGATCGGAGCTAACTTTGATTCCCCTGTGAGTCACCATGTACCCCAGAAACTTGCCTAACCCCACACCAAATGAACACTTGGATGCGTTTAAACGCAATTTGTGTTCCCTGAGGATTTCGAAAATTTCCCTGAGATCCCCAATGTGCCCAGCTATGATCTTGCTTTTCACCACCATGTCTTCGATATAAACTTTCATATTTTTGCCCAACTGTGGTTCAAACATTCTAGCCATCATCCTTTGGTAGGTGGCTCCCGCATTCTTCAGGCCGAATAGCATTACCTTGTAGTGGTAGTTCCCAGTAGGGGTGACAAAAGCTGTCTTTTCCTGATCATCCACAACCAATGGTATTTGATGATACTCTTGAAAAGCATCCAGGAAACTCATCCGAGGATGACCAACAGTAGCATCAACCAGTTGATCGATCTTCGGCATGAGAAACGGATCCTTTGGGCAAGCTCGATTCAGGTCTGTGAAATCCACACATACTCGCCATTTTCCACTCTTCTTCTTCACTACTACTGTGTTAGCCAACCACTTAGGATAAAATATTTCCTTAATCGCTCCAGCCCGTTTGAGTTTTATTACCTCTTCCTTGACACATTTGCATGTTCTCTTGATGGACGTCGGAGCGGTTGTTTTTTAGGGATGATGGCTGGGTTAACATTCAAATGATGGCAAATGAACTCTGGGTTTACTCTTGGGGCCTCTGTGGAGTCCCATACAAATACGTCAATGTTGGTCTTGAGAAACCTTATCAGTTCGTCCTTCTCTTGAGGAGGGAGCATAGATCCGACTTGAAAGAACTTCCTTGGATCATCATCGATGACTACCTTCGTCAAGCTTTCACACTCTGCCTCATCGGCTGAGGCATCAGTGTTTAGCCCCGGGGATTTTAACTGCTATAAGTCCCCTTCGTTAGGGGCCGAGGACTCAGCTTCAGGCTTATGTTGGATCGCTGCTACCAGACATTGTCTGGCCGTAGATTGATCTCCTAAGATCTCCTTGACCTGTCCCTCGGACGGGTATTTAATCTTCTGATGAAGAGTGGAGGATACAGCCCCCAGTGTATGGAGCCAAGGCCTGGCTACGATCGCAGTGTAAGGTGAGTAAGTGTCTACCACTATAAAATCTACCTCCACGATTTCAGAGCCAGTCTACACAGGTAGCCTGATCTGGCCTTTTGGTATGATCACTTTCCCATCGAAACTCACCAAGGGGGAACTATAGGGCATTAGGTTTTCAGGAATCAAGTTCAGCCCCTTATAAAGGTCTGGGTACATTATTTTTGTGCCGCTGCCCTGATCCACCATCACTCTCTTCACGTCGTACCGCCCTATCCTAAGGGTGATCACCAAAGTATCATTATGAGGTTGGATGGTTCCAATCTTGTTTGCGTCCGAGAATCCTAGGACCGGATGAATCTCCAACTTAGCCCTCTTCGGCTCCCTGTTGACACTTTCCGAGGGCAGCCGAGCAACTGATAGTACCCTGGATGGATAAGACTCTGTTCTTCCTAGTGCAGCAAAGATAACATTTATTGTACCAAGGGGGGGCTTAGAGGAATCATCCCTCTGAGGACCTGCGCTTGCCTGGTTACCCTGACCAGAGGTATGATGTAAGAGCTGCTTTAACTTGCATTCGTTGACGAGCTGGTCCAAATGGTCCCACAGACTTCTACAGTCCTTGGTAGTATGTCCATGGTCTTGGTGATATTGGCAGTAGAGGTTGTGGTTGCGTCTTTCAGGGTTTCTCAACATCTTGTTCGGTCTCTTGAAGAAAGGCTCATTCTTGATCCTCTCTAGGACTTGGTGCACTGGCTCTTGGAATACGGCATTGACTGTCTGAAGGTTCGCCTAGCTTTGCTGTCCAACCCAGTCTCTCCGCGACCTGTTGTGACCTTGCCGATTCGACCTGAAATCCCTTCTGTTCTGAGGGATAACCTTATCCTTTCCCTTGCCCTGCTGCTGGTCTTCCTCGACTCTTTTATACTTGTCAATCCTGTCCATCAGCTGGCGTACACTAGTAACAGGTTTGCCCATTAGAGACATCCTCAAGCCGTGTTCAGTGGGGAGGCCGAGCTTAAAGGAGCTAATGGCCACCAGGTCACAATCTTCCTCCATCTCGTTGTACATTTCCCAGAATCTATCCGAATACGACTTCAAAGTCTTGCTTTCACACATGCTTACAGACAATAGAGAGGCCAAGGACTGTGGAACCCTGCAACATGTTACAAAACGGGACCCAAATGCTAGAGTGAGCTCTTGAAAAGAGCTTATAGAGTCCGCTTTCAGGCTATTAAACCATCTCATGGCTATCGGTCCCAAACTGGATGGGAAAACTTTGCACATTAGGGCCTCATTTCTGGAATGAATGGCTATCCTCTGGTTGAAATGACTCATATGTTCCACAGGGTTTGTTTGGCCGTTATAAGTGGTAAACGTTGGCTGGTGAAAACGTCGATGGAGTCTTGCATCCTCGATGTTACGTGTAAAAGGGGACTTGGAAATTTGATTCAAGGCTTTGCTCATAGCATCGTTCCCTACGCCTCCATGTGGTGGGCTTCGAGGCTGCCTCTCACGGTGGTGTGCTTCCTCATAGGAAAAAGACTCACTGATTGGTGTCCGAGATTTCTGCTTGTAAGTAATGTCTTGTTCTTCGTCAGAATCTTCATCAGAATATGAAGAAACGCGCTTCCTTTTTGCATGGCACAGTTCCCTCTTCAGCTTTTCAATTTTTAGTTGCATGCTCCGGTTTTTCTCTGCATGAGACATATGACTTCCTTCATGTGACTGACTTCGATCATTGTGTTCGGTGTGTACACTACCCTTACGATCCTGTCTCCTTTCCAAGTTGAGGAAAAGATCAACATGCTGAGACGCCCTGGACTCTGCTGGTTGTTGCCCTGGTTCAGCCATTATGGGATGTTGCCTCCACTTTAGCTCAAGCTTTCCCCACAGACGGCGCTAATTGTAGAGTCCAAATTTCGTGGCCCAAGCCCAAAAGATCAGGATTATGAGCCCAACGAACCCAGAACAATGAATTTGTAGAGAGTGGGTGAAAAAGCTAAGCTGGTTGTGAATCTAGCAATAGTTAATTGATATAAGAACACGCTTGAAAGTTAAAATCAACTTAAGTTCGAAGAGGATTGTTCTTGATTGAAAGGTGAATACAATTCTTAGAGTTCTTTCCCCGATCCCCCCCTTCTCAAAGGCCTATTACATTTATATATTCTTCTTTTCCTTCATCATCACCATCCACCTGTTCTTTATCTAAGCCTTCACTTGAGTACATGTCACATCAGATATCTGCTTTAGTTCTTCGTGAGTGGTGGTAGCTGAGATTGCATTGTTCAGGGGTCTTCTCCACATAAATGCGGCTAGGAAAGTTGCTGCAGTGCATTAAATGCGGTGGTAGCAGCTTGTCCTTTTAGATATTTCTCTGTTCTTATCATCTCTAGGCACGCCCGAAGCTTGTCCTTATTGTGGAAGTAGTTGGGAAGATCATTCAGACCTTCAGTATATTTGTTTGATCAAGTTCCTTTGGGATCCGAGGAGAATGACTTCTTCGGACCAATAGGGTTCTCTTCAGATTGCTCCTCTCGCTCATTTCCAGGTACATTTTCTCCACCAGGGCTCCTTCTTGACCCCTTTCTTCTCTTCGGATGCATAGAGATATTCGAATTGGGCCCTAGGCCCAACACGTGACGTTGGGCTTTTACACCCACAATATGTATGAGAATTATATTATGTATTTTATTATATATCTTTAAGTATATCTATGCATATGTATAGAGTTACAAGATAGTATTAATGGTAGATAATAAAGTGGTGTTAATGATCTTTAGCACACGCATGTGCCATTTGACTAGGACACTCCTCCAGCCAAACTCAACATTATGAGCATGCTGAGCTAACAAGTGGGCAGGGACATTTCCCTCCCTTTTAATATGTAGAAAATCAAAAGTCCTAAAACTCTGGGCTTTCCGCAACACGCCCTGGACGATATTCCGAACTGATGACACTGCCTCACCAGTGTCGTGAACAGCGTTGATTGTCAGTTGCGAATCACTTTCAAACACCACGTCCTTGAGCCCCATCTCCTCGGCAAAAGTCACCCCGATCTCCAGGGCTTTCGCCTTTGTCTTTAACGCACTAAAAGGTAAGTCCAGCTTTCTACAGATGGCCGCAACCACGTTCCCTTCCTCATCGCGCATGATCACACCCACGTTGGATTGCTTAGACTTTGTGAATAGTGTCCCGTCCACATTAATCTTAAAGTAACTCGACGAAGGTGGCTTCCAGGTAGCAGTGATTTGGACATCAGAAATTGGCCGGTTCATCTTCACATTGGTGGATAGGAAATCCTCCAACAGTTTCATGGAGTTCCTCACAATTACAGACCTTGGGCGCCTCTTCTGACCATGCTGAACCTCGTTCCGGCTCTTCCAAACACCCTAGCATATTGTGACCTACCTCTCCAATAGCCCCTGTTGCGCCTCCCAACAAATCCGAAGTCTACTAAAAGTGTCCAAGAAACTCCAAGACTCAAGAACTTTGATTGGAAGAGAAAGTTTGCAAGAACTCCATACCCTTGTACTACGGTCACAAAAACAGAGCAAGTGCATGGTTGTTTCTACATGCCTACCACATTCCTCACATATGTTGTTGGCCGTGATCTTTCTACGAAAGAGGGAGTCTATAGTGGCCAGTATCCCATTACAGGCCTTCCAGGCAAAATGTTTAATTCTATTAGGCAAGTTCATACTCCACACCCTCGTCCATGCTCTGTGCAACTTAATCGGGTCAGAGCAACCAGCATTGCCACCTTCTGCCTCTACTTCCTGAGCCAGCCTATAAGCACTCCTCACTATGAAACTACCTTTCTTTTCTTTAGCCCAAACCATTCTGTCCATAGCAATTGATTCACTGATGGGGGTACTCAGAATCACCTCTACATCCTGTGGTAAGAAAAGCCCTCTAACTAGCTTTATGTCCCACTTCTTGCCCCTATCTTTCAGTAAGTCACAAACCATTTTAATCTGATTTCTAGGCCGCTCAGGTGACACCACCCTATATGTATTCCGATTAATAAGCCATTGGTCTTGCCAAACATGAATGCGACAACCATTGCCAACCTGCCATTTCAACCCACGTTTTACCAGGTGTTGGATAGCCATGATGCTCCTCCAGGCAAAGGAGGCCTTCTTCCTTACCTCAGCCTCCACGAAGTTCCCATTAGGGAAATATTTAGCCTTATAGACCCGAGAAACAGGGAAGAAGAATTAGTTTGAAGTCTCCAGCCCTGTTTTGCTAAAAGGGCAAGATTAAAGGATTTCAAGTCTCTAAAGCCCAACCCCCCTTCTTCCTTTGGGCAGCACATTCTTTTCCAGCTTATCCAAGCCACCTTCTTTTCATTCTTCACTTGTCCCCACCAAAATTGTCTCACCATTCCAGTCATCTCCTCGCAGAGCCCGTTAGGAAGCTTAAAACAGCTCATAGTATAAAAAGGAACGGCTTGCGCGACTGCCTTGATCAAAAGTTCCTTTCCCGCATTTGATAAAAGCTTTTCCTTCCAACCTGCAAGCTTGGAGGCTAGTTTTTGTTTCAGCTGAGCAAATGTAATTTTCTTTGACTTACCAATTAACGAAGGCAGACCAAGATAGGTTTCATGTGACTTGATAACTTGGGCCCCAAACATGGACTTGATGGCTTCCTGAGTGCGGGTGGGGGTATTGCAACTAAAGAATAAGGCCGTCTTGTTTCTATTTAATTGCTGACTCGAAGAGGACTCATAGGCTTGCAAAATTCTCTGAATTTCAGCCCTTTCCTTCTTCGTTGCTTTACAAAATATCAAACTATCATCCGCAAAGAATAAGTGTGAGATCCTTGGCCCCTTAGCTAAGGCAGCCACACCTTTCAGCTCCTTTCTCTTCGATGCCTTATGCAATAGAGCCAACAAACCTTCGGCACAAAGAAGGAAGAGATATTGGGAGAGTGGATCCGCTTGTCTAAGGCCTCGGGTTGGAGTGGGGAGAGTGGTGGGGTCATGATTGACCTATATAAGAACTAACTTTTTTTTTTTTTTTGGAATAAGAAGTAACTTATCAAAAAAGAAAAGAAAAAGAAAAATGGTACTAACTGATCATTAATTAGTACTAGTTCATCAAAATAAAAACCAAATAGGAAGTACATTACGTATATTGTGATTCGGACTTCTTCTCCTTCTTCTTCTTCTTTTAATTTTTTAATTTTTTCACGTTGCTAAATAATTGCTTATATTATACAAGCTATATCATATGATAGACTTTAGTCGCACCAATGAGTCATTTTAATTTTATACAAATGCATCATCATCATTATCATTAGCATTATCATCAGTGGCGGAGCCAGAAATTTATTTTTAGGGTGGCCATATATAATTTTTTTTTCTTGGTATGAAATGTAAAATAGTACTGTGCAATTTTTTTTTTCTTTTTGTGCTTTTTCTTTTTGCTTGAAATGCCCTAATATATTGTTAAGTGGACCAAATTATGTACCAAAGTTTAATTTTATTGGGCATAAAAAAAACTTAGGGTGGTCACAAATCTTTTTTTAAGAGTAGAAAATGTTTATTATTAGGTATGTGGGCCAAAATGATAAGGTTATTTAAAAATTTTCAAATTATTAAAGAGACATATATTGAAGTGAGATGATGCATTTGTATAAAATTATTGAAGTGATGATGATGCATTTGGCTATGTTCATCAAAATAAATGTCCCTTTGGCTATATTCGAAATGTACCATTTCTATGATCTATTTCTGCGTTTTTGTCGGAAGCATGGTTTTTAAAAATCTAGGTAGCGGAATTTGAATGTTTCAGTGTCTCTATTCTAAGGGTCCGTATGGATACAACTTATTTTTGCTGAAACTAAAAACTGAAAACTGAAAACACTGTAGCAAAATAATTTTTAAATGCGTGAATAGTGCTGTGGGACCCGTGAACAGTGCGTGAATAGTGCATTTGTCTCCTGCACAGTGAATCCATGTGATGTTACTGTTCACGCACTGGGAAAAAAGAGAGAGAAGGAAACGTGAGAGACAAAACGCAACGCGCAAAAAGTTGGATGCAAACAGATACTAAGTAAAAAGTAGACATGGCAATACGGGTCAGAATTTTCTGACCCGACCCGACCTGAAAAATACCTGACCTGAACCCGATTTTTTTTGACCCGAAGTAAAAACGGGTTGACCCGTGACTCGACCCGATTTTTTGTGGGTCAACCCGACCCGACCCGGATAACCTGTGACCTGACCCGTTAAAAAAATTTGCTAAAAAAAATATTTAAATTACATCCTGATACTAAGTGCATAAAGCATAAAGTATCCAAACTAATAATTAATATTATTATATATTAGATGACTACCAATAAAAGCTAGCTAGCATAGCATTTTTTTTTTTTTTTTTTGAGAAGCTAGCTGCTAGCCTAGCTTTAGTGCTTGCCTTGCCAAATCAATTGCCATCAGACAAGACAAAAGGCCCTCAACACGTTACACAGCACAGGCCAAGGCTGTCAAGTGACGCAAGAATCAAGACAAGTAGACAACCATTTAAAAAAAAAAAGAAAAAAAAAAGAAAAAAGAAAATCTCATTAAGCTGAGCTGTACCAAACTCCAAAGCCAAAAGCACAAACAAATGAACACGTCTTTTACCTGAAATGTGAAGTTATGTTGTGTACTAAAAGTTGGCTATATAGATTTAAAGGTAATTTAATTTTTTTATAGTAATAATTATATAATTTTAATTCTTTATTGATTTGCTTTCATGGTACATTAAGTCATATTAAAATATTGTATTATAGATTAAGATGCTGACAAAATTAGCCAACTTGAGCTACAATTTGCAAGTATGAATATTTGCAGTGCTGAATCTGCTACCAATGTTGAATAGATTGAGATTAAGGTGTAATTTTTATAAAATATTTACTTATTCTCCTTTATTTAATATGTTATGTTTATTTTTAAATATTTTTTTTGTTTAGTTTATCTTTCTAAGTAATCTAACTTTACTATTATTTTAAATGCAACGGTAACATGTACACTTAAGAAGATTGATAACTTGCTACTTTGCTAGCTTACTTGTTTTATTTGTTTTAAAATCTATCTCTTTTTGAAGATGTAAACTTGTAATTATATGCATTTTGACAGTGAATTATTAACATTGAAGACTTTTTCCATCATGAATTTATGACTATAAATCATTTTTGTTATGCTTACAACTATCAGAATTGGAAGGATATTAACAAGTGGCATTAAGTGCAATTCATTTGCTTAATTGATTTTATTCATTCTCTCTAAACAGGTTGTCATTTATTTGTTTTTGTAATTGAAGGAAAAAAAAAAAAAAACTTGTTTGAAAAATACGGATAAACCCGACCTGACCCGCAACCCGATTAACCCGTTTAAAAATGACCTGTTTTGACCCGCAACCCTTTTGACTTACGAACCCGATTGACTCGACCCGAACTCGACTCGACCCGACCCTCATGTTTTGCCATGTCTAGTAAAAAGCCACCATAGGACATTTGCAACGGAAATTGAGGATGTGACAAGAACGGCCAGTTCTGAGTAAAAAAAAAAAAGGCGAAAAGTATCTTTTAGTCCCTACATTTTTAGGTGATTTCCATTTTAGTCCTTACATTTTATTTTTATCGCTTTTAGTCTCTACCCCGAAAAACGCTTCTCGTTTTGGTCCTTGTCATTACATCAGAAATGAAAAAAGTTGACGTGGCAATGGCAAGAATAAATAATACTAAATTAATGTCCACGTGGCCTAAATTAATAATAAAAAATATTTTTTGGCATTAAAAAATTTCACGTCAGCATCTAAATTAAAAAAATTAATTTATTAATTTTAACTAAATAAAAAAAATTAAAAACAGAATTAAAAACAAAAAATCATATGAATTGAGTTCTAAGTGTGTCTTGAACAAGAACAACAAAAACACAAATCCAGATCCAAGAATACAAACCCAGAAATTAAAAAAAAAAAAAAACATTATTGCTAAATAACCCTCACCCACAGCGTCTTTTATGTATGACCCTCTAAGCCCAAGGCTCTCAGAGATCAAACCCATGAGCTTCTGAGCCAAACCCTTCATTTCATCACTATAGCTCGCCACGGTTTCATTGTAGTTTTCAGGGAAGTGGGGCCAGCAAGATGGGTCTCGACGAGAGAGAGGGAGAGTGTGGTGGTCGAAGTAGTCTCGCTTGTCCAAAATGACGGTGTTGTTTTCATTGTTGAAGAGCATTCGGAAGCCGTAGCCTTGGGAAGCGAAGGAGTGAGGGTCGCAGGAGTAGGTGGGCTTGTCATCGATGGAGGATTGGTTGAAGAAGGTGAGGCCTGTGGTTTTGATTTGGCAGAGGAGCTTGGTGGGGATGCCGTGGTTGGTGACGTGGAAGGCTCCGTAGTCTGTGCAGGCTTGAGCGATCGTGGAGTGGATTGAGGGGAGGTGGGTTGGGTTGAATTCGAATAGGTCGATGTTGGGGATGGTGGTGGCAGTGGCGGCAGTGGAAGAGTGGTGGTGAGGGCGGTTGTGTGGAGCTTGGATGTATGGTCTAGATCTGAAAGAGAGAAGCATAGAGGATCCGAGTTTTTTTTTGGGGTTTGTTGAGGATCTGTGGCCAATCTGTGGTTTTTTTTTTTTTGTTGTAATTTCTGGGTTTGTGTTCTTGTATCTGGGTTTGTGTTCTTGTTCAAGACACACTTAGATCTCAATTCATATAATTTTTATTTTTTAATTTTGTTTTTAAAATTTTTTATTCAGTTAAAATTAATAAATTAATTTTTTTTAATTTAGATGTTGATGTGGCATTTTTTAATGCCAAAAAATATTTTTTATTATTAATTTAGGCCACGTGAACATTAATTTAGTATTATTTATTCCTACCGTTTGCCACGTCAGTTTTCTCCGTTTTTGATGTAATGGCAGAGACCAAAATGGGAAGTGTTTTTCGGGATAGGGACTAAAAGCGGTAAAAATAAAGTGTAAGAATTAAAATGGGAATTGCCTGAAAATATAGGGACTAAAATGTGCTTTTCACCTTAAAAAAAAAGGAGAAGAAAATAAAAATATAATAATAAGCCCATTTCATTTACTCCCTCGAATGCCACATAGGACCAAATAGGTTTGTATTTACCTCGGGCATACAGCATCTATATCTAGCTGTTATATATAAATAATAAATATAACTATTTTATATATATGATTTTTTATAGCTATATCAAAATTATCAATTTTGTTTGGTGGTCGTTCCAATTTCCTTATTGTAACATAATATTTTAAAATTGATTTATTTTGGTGAAATATTGAGTGATGTAACATTATTTAAAGTTGTATAAAGTTTATTTTGAACCAAACTCTATTATTATTATTATTATTATTATTATTATTATTATTATACAACACAAAGTAATAATTAAATTTTTATCACATTGTGTTATACAATTTTTAGTATCTATCAATTCAAAATCAAATTAAAAAAAAAAAACACATTTTTATTGAAAAAAATGTCATATGTAGGCAAAATAACAAAATTTCAAATAGTTGAAAGAGAATATCAAACTTTTATCGGGCTTAACAAAATTTCCCTTCCTTGATTCGACAACTCCACCAATGCCTTCAAGTTAGGTTGGAAATTTTCCGATTTAAGAAAGTTGGGTCGGGTTGGAAAATACCCCAAACCTAACCTCACCTCTAACTGTGAGGATAAGCCATATATATAACTTTCCTAAACATGATTTGGTTACATGTAGACTACTCTTCAAACCTTTTTTTTTTCTTAAGAAAATTTGTTAAATTACTATAAATTTTATTATAAACGATTTACAAATTAACATGAAAGTAAATGCAATTGGTGATTTTTGTATAATATTTAAAAGTTGACATATTGGTTTGTAAAATTTAGGAAATGAAATTTGTAATAAACTTTTTATCTCTTATATATACAAACTACAATACAAAACTACTAAAATAATATCTACAAGATATTCTATGATGTGACAAATATTTACAAGACTCAAGTATCTACAAGATATTTCACATAATACATTTCTATTCTACAAAAGCCTACCTTGACTAAATGATTTATTAAGAAAAATCTCACACACGGTCCCCCACAGGGGCCTCTAACCCTCTATATATCCACTCCCCTATCAAACCCCATCAACTATATTTCAAAACTATTCTCTTATAGTCTCTTACTGCTGTCTCTCTTTCTCTCTGTAAACATGGGTTCAGAAGGAGGAGGAGGAGAGTTGATTGTGAAAGTGAGCAAGAGGGAGGTTGTGGCTGCAGTTCTGCCACTGCAAGAGCATTGGCTACCACTATCCAACCTAGACTTGCTTCTACCCCCAGTTGATGTGGGTGTGTTTTTCTGTTACAAGAAGAACACCAGCTTATTGGGAAAGGACCTCTCTAATAATTTTGGCGACATGGTTAGGGTTCTTAAGAAGGCCTTGGCCCAAGCTCTCGTGACATACTATGCTTTTGCTGGTGAGGTAGTGTCAAACCCTGTTGGTGAACCTGAGATTCTTTGCAATAACCGTGGTGTGGACTTTGTCGAAGCTTTTGCTGAGGCAGAGCTTAAAGACCTCGACTTCTATAACCCTGATGACACCATTGAAGGCAAACTTGTGGCCAAGAAGAAGCATGGTGTGCTCGCTGTCCAGGTTCGTCACGTGTTTCTTATTCCCATGTATTCACGTACATACCACACGCACACGCACACGCACATAGCGGTAATATTTTTGGCTCCTGCTAGAGCGAAAATTATCTTAGCGTATAAAACGTCCCTACTCCCTATCACATATAACGTCAATCTTTCTCCAATCCCTAATACATCTCAAATGAACCTTTTTTTTTCCTTTAAAGGGAGAAAATCCTGGAAACTTTTTTTGGATATAATTTTTTTTTCTCCCTAAATTTGTTTTTGGAAGATGCTAGCCACATAATTTTACATGCAAACAATTCAATTTTAATAGCCAGTAGAGTATTTTGCGATGAACTAAAAATCGGAAATAATAAGAAATGAGAATAGTTTTTGAAACTACTTTGAAAGAAACATTATGCCTTTTTTATTTATTTTATTTATGATTATCTATTTATAAATAAATAGATCAAAACCAAAAATAGATTTTATCTTAATTAAAACCACTTTTAATGAAGTAGTATTACTTAATTTGTTTTTAAATCAGAAATATTCCTTGTCTTTGTTTAGGCATCTCGTAGAACCCAGTTTAAATGTTACATTTGTTTTATTAAAAAACTTGTGAGTTCGGTAAACCGGACACAGGACCCAAGTATGGACGCAAACCCTAGCAACGTTTGCTATCCAAACTCACACATATCCGAAATTAGGCGGCTGATCAAAGTTTGACGTACCGTCCCCAAATGCCAAACTGCTGGTTTTGAAACTTTGAGTGATATCTTTCATTTGGATCGGATGGATATTCGTAGTTTCAGTATGCCTCTGTTTCTAAACCATGCCGGCTGCCGCACCTTAATTTGCCGCTTCAATTATATTATATTATGATCAATAATTGCTTTGAACAAATCCTAGCTACTATTTCTTATGTGTTCTATTTTTTTCAGCTTTTTAATTTAAATTAATTTATATATATTTTTTGAGGGTGAAAATTAAATTATATGGTTCGTGATATTGAACAATAACTCATAAATTGTTTTATTTTCTAATGGTCCTGGCATGTATGGAAAATAAAAGGTAAACTGTTATTGATAAGAAAATATCTTATGTGTGGGATATGTGTTCCTTAATAATGGGTAGGTTCTACGTGACTATAAAGTCTATGTTAAAGATGAAATTTAATATTGTTTTTTTTTTTTTTTGGGTAAAAGGAATTAAATTTCACATTATTATTAATATTTTTTGTTTTTACTCTAATTGAATTTGTCAAAAGTAAGGCATGATTTTCACACACGTGATATTGCTATAGTTAATTATTATTAACTATTTAGAAAAACAAGCTGTAAAAAAAAGAATAAAATCAATTAAAAAAGAAAGGCTCCTTTTGATATTAATTATTATACACCGTAAGTCATATAGCCTACTGACCCAATAACTTGTTAAAATTAAAACAGCAACCAATCCAAATAAACGCAATAAGTACACGAATTTGGTGTGGAGGATTTAGTCAAATATTTGACAAGGCACGTAGTAAAAGAATTAATACTAATAGAGACATTTTGGTTTTGTATTTGGAATATGCAGGCAACCGAGCTCAAGTGTGGTGGGTTGGTTGTGGCGTGCACGTTTGACCATAGAATTGCAGACGCCTACTCGGCCAACCTATTTCTTGTGTCATGGGCTGAGATGGCTCAGTCTAAACCCATCTCTACGGTGCCATGCTTTCGTCGTTCTTTACTCAATCCTAGACGCCCTGGTTCAATTCATCCATCTTTGAACGACATGTATGTTCCAGTGACCTCGTTGCCTCCACCCAAAGACCCACAACCTGGTGATGATTATCTTATTAGCCGAATATACTACATTAAGGCTGACCAACTAAACCAGCTCCAATCACTAGCTACCACAACCAATGGTTGCAGGAGGACTAAACTAGAGTCCTTTAGTGCCTTCTTGTGGAAGATGGTTGCTAAACATGCTATTCTTAACAATGTGGACAAAAAGGTAACCAAAATGGGCATTGTTGTGGATGGTAGGACAAGGTTAGGTGATGGAGATATGGGCAAAGCTTCACTCATGGGGTCTTACTTTGGAAATGTGCTATCCATACCTTATGGAGGCAAGGAAGTAAATGAGATTGATGAAAATGCATTGAGTTATGTGGCAAATGAAGTTCATGAATTCTTGGATGGTGCAGTGACCAAGGAACATTTCTTGGGGCTCATAGATTGGGTGGAGTCTCATCGTCCAGTGCCAGGGTTGGCTAAGATATATTGTAGTGGGAGTGAAGATGGACCAGCTTTTGTGGTATCATCAGGGCAAAGGTTCCCAGAGTCAAAGGTGGATTTCGGATGGGGCAAGCCATTATTTGGGTCATACCATTTTCCATGGGGAGGTGACTCAGGGTATGTGATGCCAATGCCGAGTCCAAGTTGCAACGGTGACTGGATTGTGTACATGCACCTCTTGAAAGGCCAAGTGGAGTTGATAGAGACTGAAGCTGCTCATCTCTTTAGACCCTTGACTTTTGATTATCTCCAACATTCCAAAAAAGAATAATTTGCCTTATATAATCAAATTAAATCATGTTTTGTTGTGCTACAAAATTCAGCTATATATATATATATATATATATATATATATAGGATTAGGTGTGCTATTTAATTTCTTTGTCGTGCTTTGTTCAATTTGGACGGCTTCAAATGGTGGGGTTGGAAGCTTGGAAGTGATCATATGCGTACTAATGTATGTAACTTTTTTTTTGAGAAAGATTATGTATGTAACTAAGCGTGCTCAATGCTAGTGGGACTGGACAATCCTTCGCTTCGATCGCAACCTTTATCTTTTACTTTGTTGTATTATATCATGATAATAATCTTTATCTACTGTTTGTAACTACATTTTTTTTTTTTAATTCAATGTACCAACCCACCATCTCTTTATCATTAATAATATTAATTGACTACTCTCTCAACTCTTTCAATTCTTCTTCTTTTTCTTTATTTATTAATTTTACATTCATAAATGAAATTTCGATGTGCCTTCCATTGTCTACCGTCTATTACAAGCAAAAATGATAACAGCTGCTATGGTTATATATATAATATAGCCACGTTTTTGAGGTGCAATTTTTGTGCTATACACATATATTATGATATATAAAGAGCATTATGATTCATTAAAATAATAGGAATTTTTTTTTAAGATACAAAATAATAAGAATTAGGAATATTGCAAATAAAGAGTGATGTTATTGAAACTACAAATTTTACTAAATAAATCTTATATATCATTGTATCATTAATTATAAAAATAGTTATTCAAACATTAATTCATGGACTATTTGGTAACGATGTTCTAGTAACGTTGTTTGTATTTTTTGGAAATATATATAGGTGAAAGAGTATGTGAAAATACATGTAATGTTGTTTAAAAACTGAAAAGTATTACTTAAAATGCCATACCAGACGGCCCCTCATTTATTATATATTGTTTAAATGACACTTTTATATTTTTGTCATATCAATTTATAAGTATTATGTAGTTAAAATTTATAATAATTTTAACTATTTTCCTAAATACGTAATTATTAATGCCTATTTTTCAAAGTCTAAATCTTGTGTTATATAGCCCATAAAAATAAAATCTATCTCGTGTTATAGACGAGTCTTTTTCTTTTACTTTTTTAATAAAAAACTAATGTACTTTTCGATTCCTTTTCCATTGTCTATATATATGTAGTCTATAGGTTCTAGAGTCTATGCTAGGCAAAAAGAAACGTCTAGTATGACTTATGAACAAATGACGCCATGCATTGTTTTCAAGATCTATAATTCGTTCGACCATTATTTAGGGAGAAAAATACTTGCGTTTGTGCTTTAGCAAGACTCATGAGGAGCTAGGGAAGTTATTTTATGAGACCGATATTAGGCACAATTCTTTCATTTTGGGACCTAAAGTGAGTTATATTTTTTTAAAATATTTTGTTGTTGAGTTCTGTTAATGATATTTTTATGATATTTGTTCATGGATAATTTTAAGAAAGTTTTGATATCACTTTCATAGAAAATATAAAAAATTTAAGAAAAGAAAAATAATTACTTTTTTCTTTTCACATAAAAAGTTTCTAAAAATATTTCCTAAAATAATGTTTTTAGAGTATCTGTTAACTTATCCTTTATTTGTTATATAAAAATTTTAATATCATAATGTATTTTTTCATTAAAATTCATCATTCTTGCATGTTGAGATTCAAAACTGCTAATAATTATTGTACAGCCCTGTGATGTCCAGGTCCATATGGGCCTTAAGTTCTAGCACAACATTGTGGCCCATGATTCTAATTTTTGTCTACCCAAGATCCAAGTCTAAGCCCACACGAACAGCAGGCCTCGGGCTTCGTCACTCAATCCTTGCCCGGGGACTCATCTCCGACAATGAAGGGAGAGTAACGTTCGAACACACCATCACCAGCACGCCCGGTTGTGCTCAGGGGCGCCTCAGCCAGGCATGGTTGCGGGAGTGGGAACCAAGTTCCAAGGCCACTCCCGCCTCATCCCACTCCCACCTAATCACCCACTTATAGCTGATGATATTGGATCTCCTATTACACTAACCAGGAATGTAATCATGGTCTCTCCACTAGCTTAGAGCTATAAATATGAAAGGTTGGAGAAAGGAAGGGGGTTCTCTTTTTGGAAGGTTGGGGAAAGAAAACAGAGAGTAGAGGGAGAAGAGAGATCCTGAAGAAAGGGAGAAGCAGCATAGAAAGGGAGAGAAAAGTGATCTCATTGAGCCTCAGTGCCAAGAACGACCCAATGTAGAAAATCCAAACCCACCATACAAATAAGTTGTGAGTTCGAGCGAGGCTTAGCCTGTTAGCCTCATCTCCCGTGCGCACAATTGGCGCCGTCTGTGGGAAACTCCTACAATGCAGTGGTTCAACTGAGACTTGTACACAACAAGATGTCTGGAAGACGTTCTGGGAGTAATGCTGAAAATGGCTTGATGGAATCTTCTCGGGGATCCTCCTGGCGAGAACGGAGGCAGAAGGGGCGTGAAGATAAGCATCATGAGCTAGAGGAAGAACGGTCTGGGCTCGGAGAGGGGTCATATCAAATGCAGCGAACGGTATCCAATGCTTCAGGGCACAGGCAATTTGACGAGAGGGATAAAGAGCTTGAACGGCTGCGCAGGCTGGTGAGAGATTTGGAGTTAGAGGCAGAAAATAGGCACCATAGAATGGATCGAGACAACTGAGAAAGGAGTCCAGGTGCTGGGGAAGAACGACAGGGGACAGGGTCCAATCAGTTTGGATCCCGCCATTGCTGAGAGTGTTTGCGTTCGCGGGAGTCCCGTCTGCATTGAGACCGTTCGCGTTCAAGGGAATCCCGTCGACGACGAGACCGTTCACGATCGCGGGAGTATGCAGATCAAGGTTCGGACTCTCTGGAAGAAAGACGGCCCCACAATGCATTCGTTTTCAGCTGACATCGAGCACGCCCCGATGTTGGACAGATTTACGTGCCCTTCGTTCAATTCTTACAACGAGAAGACGGACCTGGTAGAACATGTCAGCCACTATATCCAGATAATGTCTTTGCATACCTGTAATGACACGCTGATGTGCAAGGTATTTCCCTCAAGCCTAGGCCCCACCGCTTTGAGATGGTTTAATGGGTTACGGAAGGGTTCCATTCACAATTTCGCCGAGCTGATACAAGAATTCGGAGTCCGGTTTGTCACTTGTAGCCGCGTTCCACAACCGGTAGACGCACTACTATCCATGAAAATTAGGGTAGAGGAAACCCTTTGCAGTTACGCCAGCCGGTACTGGGAACTTTACAACGAGATAGGTGGAGGGAACAAAAAAATCGCTGCGAGTACTTTTAGAATGGGATTGCCCGAGGATTCCAGGTTGAGGGAATCATTGACTAAGAAGCCTCTCGAGGATATGAGGTAGCTAATGAGGTGTATAGAAGAATATAAATGGCTGGAGGATGACCGGCTACAAAGCAAAGGTAAAGTGCCAATGATAAATCATCATTGGCAGAGTAGTTTTCAACCAAGGGCCCGAGGGAACGTCAGGATTCAAGAGCCGGAAGCGCCAGTGGGGGAGGTAAATGTGGCTTTTAAAGAGCCGGTGCACAGGATTGTAGATAAGATTAAGCACAAGCCATACTTCAGGTGGCCGAACAGGATGGGTGGCGACCCCTCTAAGAGGAATCAGAACTTGTACTGCACTTACCATAAAGATAAGGGCCATACCACCAAGCAGTGTTGAGTGTTGAAAGATCATCTCGGGCAGCTGGCCAAGGTTGTGTATTTAAAGGAGTTTGTGGTAGACGCAGGGGACCGAGGAGTGGGGCAAGGTGCTCCACATAGGGGCAACCCCCTTCCACCCCCTCTCGGGATAATTAAGGTCATCCACGCTCCTCCGAAGAATCTCACCGTGGCAAGGAAGAAAGGGGTATTAATCATAGTCTCGATGGAAGACAACCCGGGCGTACAACCGTCAGGGAAGAAGATGAAATTTGCCTGGGAACCTATCGCTTTCGATGATAACAATTTAGAGGGAACGATCCAACCGCACGACGATGTGTTAATAGTTACTGCCCGGATAAGCGACTTCTTAGTAAAAAGGGTGATGGTAGACCAGGGAAGCGGGGCCAACGTGATGTATCTGGACCTATTCCAGAGGGACCTCTCTAAGTACAAAAGCTGAAGGAGGTTGGGGCAATAAGAGAAATTTTCTTCTCAGAGTGGTTGGCAAACACCGTGATAGTAAAGAAGAAGAACGGCAAGTGGAGGGTTTGCCGGGGCCACGTACCAACGAATGATGACGAGGATGTTTCGAGACAGAATAGGGCGTACGGTCGAAGTGTAAATCGACGACATGGTGGTGAAAAGTAAGCAGGTGGCACGGCATATAGAGGATCTTCAGGGGGTGTTCGAAGTTTTTCGGCAACATAAGTTACATCTAAACGCCGAGAAGTGCGCGTTTGGTGTGGGGACTAGAAAATTCCTGGGGTATCTAATTACTAACTGGGGAATAGAGGTCAACCCCGACCAAATTGAGGCTGTGAAAAGGCTAAAGCTACCGAGCAAACCGAAAGAAGTGCAAGTTTTAACCGGGATGCTAGCCGCCCTCAATCGATTCATCTCTAAATTCATAGATCGCTGCCGACCATTTTACCAACTTTTGAAGAAGTGTACAGGATTTCAGTGGAACGAGGAATGTGACAGAGCTTTTCGGGAGTTGAAGGATTATTTGGTACAGGCACCTATACTAGCGGCACCGGAACTTGGCGAGGATTTATTCATGTACCTGGCAGTGTCTAAGCACGCCGTGACCGCCGTGCTATTGAGGGACCAAGGGATCCAACAACCCGTGGATTACATCAGTAAGACTCTAGTTGATGCCGAGACTAGGTATTTACTTCTGGAAAAGCTAGTGTTGGCCCTGATACATGCTACGAGAAAGCTGCCACTTTCAGGCTCATACAGTTTATGTCTTGACCGAGTACCCCTTACAGTCACTTTTGAAGAGATCTGATTTCACAGGACGAATAGCAAAATGGGGGACTCGACTTGGTTCTTTTGACATACGGTACAAACCACGAAGTTCAGTGAAGGGCCAGGTCCTTGCAGATTTTTTCGCCGAGTTTTCACCAAAGAACAATGGGGAGATAGTTTGCCACGTGGAGACTTGCCCGTGGAGAGTCTTTGTAGATAGAGCGTCAAGTGCCCTCGGGAGCTGGTGCCGGGATCGTTATTGTCACTCCTGAAGGAATTCGGTTAGAGCATTCTTTTAGATTGTGATTTACGGCCTCTAACAATGAAGCTGAGTACAAGGCCTTGCTCGTCGGATTAAGAACAGTTTTGGAAATGGGAGCTCGAGACATGGAAGTGTATTTAGATTCTCGGTTGGTTGTTAATCAAGTATAAGGCAGTTTTGAAGCAAGGGATCCTCAGATGAAAGCATACTTGCAGGCGACAAAGCAAATTATAAGCAAGTTTGTTACAGCAAAAATATCCCAAGTGGGCCGGGCATAGAACTGACATACCGATTCCTTAGCCACGCTAGCGTCATCAATGACCGAAGATTTTCATCGGATAATCAGAGTGGAACTTATAGCAGAACCGAGCATTTGTGTGTCAGAGAACGTTGGCGTCGGGGGGGATATAGTTGTCGTAGTTTCAGCATCTGGGCCATGTTGGATGGACCCAATCATTGCCTTCTTGGCCGAGGATAGAATCTCGGATGACGAAAAGGAGGCCAATAAGATCCGTCGGACAGCAGCTCGATATTGGTTATCAACAGATGGCAAGTTGTACTGAAGGTCTTTCGGAGGGCCGTACCTTTTGTGCTTGCACCTCGAGAAAATAACGGAGCTTTTGGCCGAGCTGCATGGTGGGGTGTGTAGGAGTCACGTAAGGGGGCGCTCATTGGCGCATTGGGCTATGACCCAGGGGTTTTGGTGGCCACAGATGCAAAGGGACGCTGCTGAATATGTACGTAAATGTGAACGATGCCAAAAACATGCACCATTAATTCACTAACCTCCTGGTCAGCTGACCCTGTTAGCAGTGTATGGCCATTTGCGCAATGGGGGCTGGATATTCTCGGGCCATTTCCCCGGGCAACTGGAAATCGCCAGTTCGTGGTTGTGGCCGTTGATTACTTCACCAAGTGGGCAGAGGCTGAAGCTCTGGCAAATATCCGGGATGTGGACGTGAAGAAGTTCATATGGAAGAATATAGTCACAAGGTTTGAGGTGCCAAATTCGCTGATATCAGATAATGGGCTACAATTTGATAGTAAAGATTTTCGCACTTTTTGTAGTGATCTCGGTATCAAAAACAGGTTCTCCACTCCGGCATATCGCAGAGTAATGGTTAAGCCGAGGCCACCAACAAGGTAATCTTGAATGGGCTGAAAAGGAGGTTGAACGGTGCAAAGGGTAGATAGGCTGAAGAATTAGCAAACGTTTTATAGGCGTACCGAACAACCCCAGGAGATCCACGGGGGAGAGACCGTTCTCCTTGATGTACGGGGCAGAAGCCGTTATACCAGCCGAGGTGAATCTATGCAGTGCACGGGTCATGGGATTCAATCCCCCCCAAAACGACGAGATGATGGTCGGGCGATTGGATGAGTTGGAAGAATGCCGTGAAGCGGCAACCATACGGCTTGCGAAGTATCAGTAAAAGCTTGCCCGGCGATATAGCCGAGACGTAAAAACGAGGGAGTTTGGCGTTGGAGATTTAGTCCTGAGGAAAGCCGTGGGGAATATGCGAGATACAAATGCCGGGAAATTGGCACAAACATGGGAAGGGCCCTATAGAGTTACTGCCGTCGCCAGTGCGAGAGCATATTATTTAGAGGACCTAGACGAAAGGCCACTACCCCGGCCGTGGAACATCCATAACCTTAAGAGGTTCTATCACTAGTCTTAAGAGATTCTATCACTGATCGGCTGTGCTTTAAATTGTAGGTTGAATGTAATGCCGTATGGGTTTAACTAATGAAGATGATGACGGTTACCCTTGCAAACTCTTTCAATTCTATTATTGCTTGTCGATTAGATTTCCATCACCGAGCATGAGAAAACCTTAAGCTACAAATCTTACTAAGGACAGAAACCTGACCCTCGGTTCGATCCATATCACCGAGCAGGTGGAAATTTTAAAAATTGCCCTAAGGACAGAAACCTGCTGCCTGGTTCGATCACTATTACCGAGCAGGTGGAAACTTTAGTGCTAAAAAATCTTAAGGACAGAAACCTGACCTTCGGTTTGATCCATATCACCGAGCAGGTGGAAACCTTAAAAATTGCCCTAAGGACAGAAACTTGCTACCCGGTTTGATCACTATCACCGACTAGGTGGAAACCTTAGCGCTAAAAAATCCTAAAGACAAAAACCTGACCCTCGGTTCGATCCATTTCGTCGAGCAGCTGGAAACCTTAAAAATTGCCCTAAGGACAGAAACCTACTACCCTGCTTGGTCACTATCACCGAGCAGGTGGAAACCTTAACGCTAAAAAATCTTAAGGACAAAAGCCTGCCGGCCGGTTCGATCATTATCGCCGAGCAGGTGGAAACTTTGGTGCTAAGAAATATTCTGACGGGAACACACAACTCGGTTCAATCATTGTCACTGAACAGGTGGGAAGTATTCTAAGAACGAAGACTAAAAATTGGAATCATCAAATTATGTATTGTCTGGAAATGGGAATTCACATCAAGATTTTCTGCACCATACATGTTACCAATCATTCAGAAAATATTCATGCACGAAAAATTGGAAAGGGTGACGAGGGAGATAACATGATAGTCACCACAACCCGGTGACGTAGGCAAACCAAATAGAAAAAGAAATGCATAATAAAAACATAAACTAAAGGAAAACGATGGAGATGTTGTTTGGCAACTAAGCTCAAGAGTCTGCATGTTCTGTCTGGGCAGAGGACTCGGTCGGCTGTTGGTCGGCTGGTGGCTGTCGGCTCATGGCGCTGATCGGTAGGCCGGGGAACACTGGTGACTTCTGCCTCGTCTAACTCTACGTGAGCGTCTATCTACTTAACCAACTCCCTCAAGCTTACCGTTTCTTCTTTGTCGATGTTCACTATGGGGTTCTGCACAACCTAAGTTGAACTTGGGAAAGGTATTTGGCCAGGATCCCTAAGAGGGGGAATCTTCGGGGACTCCCATGACCTGCAAGGCGGCAAACTAATCGAAGCCTAACTTCCGAGCTTGATTCACGATCGGCTTCACGGAATTCTCTGCGTCTGCAAACCCTTCGTGGTACCATTTTTCTTCGATAGCCCCCAAAGCGACTTTTAGATCAGCAAGTTCCTCGGCTTGGGTGGTATTTAGACTGACTGCCTCGGCTAGCTTCACGCCCATTTCATTCTGCTTCACCAGAAGTTTCGCGAACCTCTTTTCCGCCAGTGCCCTAGCCTTCTCCGCGGTAGCGGCCTTCTTCTAGGAAGCATCGGCAGCCTTTGTCTTTTCCTTCACCGTCTTAGCAACTGTCTCCCTAGCACCCCTTTCTCGGTCAGTCTCCTCAGAAAGTTCCTTCATGCGCCCATCAATAATGTGAGCCAGCTAAGCAGCCTAACAAAACCACGGGGGTCATATATAGTTAATGGTAGTAATAAATAGTAAATGTGCATAAGGACTGGTCAAGGGTCGGCAAGCAAAAAATTACCGCGACAGTAAACCACTGCAGCCTTCTTCCCATAGACTCATCCGTCCCCTGCTCATAAGCATGTACATCCTCTGGCAAGAGAAGCCCATGCGCCAAGCTTTGGGCAACGCAACCACCTTCACCTTTTTCCCACACCCGTACGCAAGTGCTCGCGAGAAGTGGCTTGCCGTCCAAGGGAAACTGGGGCTGCCACGCCTGCGCCGCTTGAAAGGAAGATGCTGCGCCCACCCCGGTGTGAGTTTGTAACTCCTGTACAACGGCACCCCTGTATCAGAAAGGTTAGCAATATCACCGGCCACTTGCTCGATTACAAGCACGGGAGCTTCGGGGTAAGCTAACTCTTTGGGTTGGGCGGGTTCCTCTTGAGCGGGAGCTCCTTCCCCAACAAGCGCGTGAGCGAGCTCTTGGAGACTTCAGGACACGCGTTTCACAACGGGGCAAGCTCATTCGAACAAGTGTAATGCTGACTAAGTTTGCGTGCCGAACGTCAATGTAAGATAGCAGAGGACTGTCTACCAAATGGGCTTGCTTGAAGGGTTGCCAGGTAGTATAGACCAATTTGACCCCGAGGATTAAATGGGACGCTCGGAGTTGTCCGACCCGATGAACGAATATCTCGGACTGGAGAACAAAATTCAAATCCCTGACATGAACTACCGTGATGTCCGGGGTAAACACTTTACCATTTGCAAAAAAAAGAAAAAGAAAAAAAAAAGATACATACATATGGACGAAGTGCTGTGTCAGTATTTAGGAAAGTAAATCAACCACAAGTAAGAAGACGGTTCAGTTAGAGGTCAGTACGCACCCACTTCACTACGTGAGAAGGGGCAGGGAATTTCTCCGGCAAACCAGTTGCTGTGTACCCGGACGAACTCCCTGGCCAAATTCCTATTAGAGTTGGGTAGGCATGATATTAGCCATACTCGTGTATCCTTAACTTTTAAATAATAGTTTGTAGCCTTGCTTCCACACAAACTGTATATGTGGTTTATATCATGGTGGTTTAATTGCAAGTCAAATGTATGGTTTAACCTACTAACGTAACCAACTACCCGGTAAAAATTTGGGGGAAGTTGGTCGAGGCATAGCCCGTAATACCTAAGTGTATCAAGCAAGAAGGGGTCCATGGGAAACCTAACCCCACCCTCTAAGATTGCCATTTAGGGAAAAAGGGCAGTTTGCCCCCCTTTGTGGAGCTTAAATTTGCTCTCATGGCAATACGCCACGCGTCATCGGGGATATCGAACTTTTGTCTAAATGTGGCTAAGGACGCTGCAGTGTTCAGAAGAAAAGCATAGCCCATTTTAAAACCTGAAGTTAAAGAAAGAAGTTGAAGTAAAAGGAAGAGGTAGGAACTTACTTTAGGCTCTAAGGAAGAAAAGGGGCTCTGGACTAGCAAGTAAATGCATAAATGAATGCTCGGCAAGGAGGAAATTCGGAGAGAACAGAGTAACAAAAAAAGGGGAGAATGAGTTAGGGTGAACTATTTATAGGGGCCAAGAAGGGAAGAGAAGCGTCTAAACAATCAGAATGAGGCTCAGTTAATGAGGAATTTAAACGGGTGCCAACGCCATTTGGCACGCGTGCCTCGTCAGTTGGCGAACCGTCAGGTAATGATGACGGCTGAACCAAACGATCTGAAGCAGCGTGCCTTTTGATGGTGCATTAATGGGTTTCTGGAAACATCCTAGCGTTTGCTCGTTAGACTTCTCGAATAGATACACTCGCCGAGTTCCTTGATTCTTCCCATTAACAGGGCATGAATAAAGGGAGGGCTATTGTACGGCCCCGTGATGTCCAGGTCCATATGGGCCTTAAGTTCTAGCACAACATTGTGGCCTATGATTCTAATTTTTGTCTACCCAAGATCCAAGTCCAAGCCCACACGAACTGCAGGCCTCGGGCTTCGTCACTCAATCCTTGCCCAGGGGCTCCTCCCGGACAATGAAGGGAGAATAATGTCCGACCACACCATCACTAGCATGCTCGGTTGTGCTTGGGGGCACCTCAGCCGGGCATGGTTGCGGGAGTGGGAACCAAGTTCCAAGGCCACTCCCGCCTCATCCCCCTCCCACTTAACCACCCACTTATAGCTGATGATATTAGACCTCCTATTACACTAACCAGGAATGTAATCATGGCCTCTCCACTAGCTTAGAGCTATAAATATGAAAGGTTGGAGAAAGGAAGGGGGTTCTTTTTTTGGAAGATTGGGGAAAGAAAACAGAGAGTAGAGGGAGAAGAGAGATCCTAGAGAAAGGGAGAAGCAGCATATAAAGGGAGAGAAAAGTGATCTCATTGAGCCTCAGTGCCAAGAACGACCCAGTGTATGAAATCCAAACCCACCATACAAATAAGTTGTGAGTCCAAGCGAGGCCTAGCCCGTTAGCCTTATCTCTGGTGCGCACAATTATTAATCTATTATTCTATATATCTCTCTCTCTTATAAAAGAAATTTTATATTCCTGTGCATATTTTCTAGCAAACATTTATATTTATAAAACAAATGAACAAATAGAAGAAATCTTGTCTTAAATATCAAATTATAATGATTAAAATAAAATCAAGCTTAGAGTCAACAAAACCAAGAAAGTATGAATATAATTAAGAAACAAACAAACAATAAAAATTAAACACAATGCTTAAGAAATTAGAAGTATGGTAATTAATTAGTGAACATATCTTTTGAAAAGCGAACAGTTATTATATTGTTTTCAAGTTGTTTCACGTGTTCTTTAAGGCAAAGAAGAGGAATAAGAAGAGGAAGACGAAGACCTTGTGAAAGAGGACATTTCCAATTTCGTTTTCAATAGACATGGCAAAACGGGCAGGTCGGGTCGGGTCAAACGGGGCACGGGTCAAATACGGGTCATTTTAAGCGAGTTAAAATCGGGTTCGGGTCAATCGGGTTGCGGGTCGGGTCGGGTTGACCTGTATTTTTCACATGAATTTTTTTAATTTATTATTTTTATAAAGAAAACAACATGTATTTGTCATTTGGAAAGTTATGCAACAAATTACTTGATGTAAAATGCATTATTTTGAATTCACCACTTATATCAAGAATGAACTTAGTTAAACTTATTAATACTTATTCAATAATTTTAAAATTATACAAATCTTAACATTGCTATCTAAAACAAAATAACACAAAGATGAGTAAAACAAATACACAAGTTTTATTTCTACACAATATCAACATTCTAAAATATAAAACAAAATTACAAATGACTTATTGGATAACTCATTTTATAAAGAATAAAAACATATAAGAAATTTACAATCTTGAAAATTAATTTTATAATCAATTATCAATTGTGGTTGACATTCTATTACAATTTGAGATATACTTTAAAGTTTGATTGCTTACTAATTTATACATGGTCTCTTTTATGAATATCATATCATTGTTAAATAACACATACTCTAGGAAATATCATAATTTATTTTGAAAAACCGTTTATTTTGGACATAAATTATTAAAAAATAGGTCTAAGTATTCATAATTTATGCTAATTTGATACTTTAGCTTCACTATTTTCACACTTGTGAATGTTTGTCACATATGTCTACAATTTTAAATCTATGTTTTTATCTCCACTGTAACTAGATTATCTTGGCATGTACTTTGCTATTTGATATCTAAAAATCTTTACTCATTACAGAATGTTCAACCATTTATCTTTTAATTAATTTGTATGCAGTTATGTAAATGTATCAATTGTTTACTTAAAGTTCACAATAAACAATTAAACCAATATTGTCTTAGTTTTACTATTTTTTTACCAAAAAAAAAAAAGTTTTAAAAAAATGGTTCGGGTTCGGGTCGGGTCGCGGGTCGGGTCGGTCGGGTTGACCCGCAAAAAACACGAGTCGGGTCATGGGTCAACCCGTTTTTGCTTCAGGTCAAAAAAATCGAGTTCGGGTCGGGTATTTTTCGGGTCAGGTCAGAAAATTCTGAACTGTTTTGCCATGTCTAGTTTTCAACACGTACTAAATACATGCCTCACCTATGACCAAAATTGATATCATCGTACACAGGACAACAACCTTTTTGATTGGACAGGAAATGGATATATAGTGCGAATCACATTGATTCTATTTCATTGGGTGAGAAACGAAAATGAGAGGGGCTAGCTATCTATCTCTCTTTTGTTGTGATATTTTAGATGTCCCGATCCTATAAAATTCTCTTCTCAAATATACAGGGACGGACCTACATAGGGGCAAGGGGGGGCCATTCCCCCCCCCCCCCCCCCCCAAAAAGCTAGTAACCCAAAAAAAAAAAAAAAAAAACTAGGAATATTGGTCAAAACATGGCTCTCATTTTGGAAGTTTCATTGAATTCAAGGTGAGCTATTCTCTCTTTTGTTGCGAACTTGATGTTGTACCAATCATCTATTCGCCATTTTTTACTCGTAACTTCATCTCTTTCACATGCCATAGACTATAGAGTTTGTGGGCTAGTTTTAAGTCTGTATTTCATTTCCTGAATAATGTCCCCAATAGAACTTCTTCTTTAGGGCTTCGGTAAGATTTTAAATCCATCCTTTAAATTTATTTATTTTCCAACTTTTTTTTGTTCATTACTTTTGTTCATTATCATTATTTGTTCAATCATAGACGACTTTCGAGACTTAAAAGAGCGTCAAGTTCCATTTTGATAAATGTGTTGAAATGTTTAAAAAACACTTATTTTGTATGTTATACTTTGTCGACATTTTTATAATATCAGATGTTTAAGAAGCAATTATTTTATATGTAGTATTTTGTTAAATATGAAATAGGTGTTACTTTTTATTTTCATTAAAAAAAAAAATGTTTTAAGCTTTGGCCCCCCTCAGATTCAAATCCTGGTTCCGTCCCTGCATGGACGGACCTACATAGGGGCAGGGGGGGGGGGGGGGCATTGCCCCCCCCCCCCCCCTCCCCACAAAAAAGCTAGTAACCCAAAAAAAAAAAAAAAAAAAAAAAAAAAAAAACACTAGGAATATTGGTCAAAACATGGCTCTCATTTTGGAAGTTTCATTGAATTCAAGGTGAGCTATTCTCTCTTTTGTTGCGAACTTGATGTTGTACCAATCATCTATTCGCCATTTTTTACTCGTAACTTCATCTCTTTCACATGTCATAGACTATAGAGTTTGTAGGGTAGTTTTAAGTCTGTATTTCATTTCCTGAATAATGTCCCTAATAGAACTTCTTCTTCAGGGCTTTGGTAAGATTTTAAATCCATCCTTTAAATTTATTTATTTTCCAACTTTTTTTTGTTCATTACTTTTGTTCATTATCATTATTTTGTTCAATCATAGACGACTTTCGAGACTTAAAAGAGCGTCAAGTTCCATTTTGATAAATGTGTTGAAATGTTTAAAAAACACTTATTTTATATGTAGTATTTTGTTAAATATGAAATAGGTGTTAGTTTTTATTTTCATTAAAAAAAAATGTTTTAAGCTTTGGCCCCCCTTAGATTCAAATCCTGGTTCCGTCCCTGCAAATATATGTAAAAAGATCTACAAGCTAGTAAGGCTACAATACTCAATAAATAAATAAATAAATAATAAATTTGAAGAATTTTGCACTTGATGCATATTTAATAATTTAGATTGGAACTTGATCTGATATAGTATCTGTTTGGAATCTCATAATTTTTGGTAGCTGATTAGTTAAAAATGAGACAAAAAGATATAATATTTAATAGCTTTTACTCTAATTTTTTTGTCAAAAAGATTAAAATTAGCTTATTTAAAAAAAAATTAATTTTGTTATTTTTTTATATAAAAAGAAACTAAAACAAAAGGTAAAAATGTTTTGCCGAATGTACATTTAGGCTTTGGTCATTGATTCAGTTAAAATTTAGATTAAAAATTGGGAATATTTTACAAAAAAAAAAAAAATTAAAAATTAAAATGGTAAACAAATTAATAGATCACATCCTTTAATAATTTTTTTACAATTCTTTTTTAATGATAACATCCTTAAGGTATAGTATATGAATAAAAATAATATGTAAATAAATACCTAGATAATAAGTTATAATAGAATATTGATTTAACTTATGAAGAAAATATATAAAGTTAGGCCAAACCGAATCTAGGTTGTGGCCAAGAATAATTCTAGGTAGTATCACATATTTTCACTCACATTTCATCACAACTATCCTATTTGGCAGGTCATGATTGACTATCTCTCATTATCACATGAATTTACCATTGTTTCTCTACTACTCACTTTGCCATTTAAAACAGTTGTGATAAAGTGTGTGGTACTAGAATTATTTGTGAATCAATCCAAAACTCAAGTGTAGTCATTCCATTGAACCAAAAATGGAGTAGGCTAATTTGCTCCAAATAATGTGGTTTGTCTTTGCTAAAACTTCATGAGTTGTAGTTTTGCAACCTAGAGTGAACACAATTATGAATGACACATAGTTTAGTGAAATGACATGCTGAATTGGATTTGATCATATATGTCATTTAGGTAGCAATATTTGAATTGTCCTAAATGACACATAATTTAGTGAAATGACATGTAGGTTAGTAAATTTGTATTAATTCAATAATATATATATATATATATATATATATATATATATATTATAATTGTATGCGCATTCCTTCTTCATCTTAAGGGGATGTTTGGTTCGCCCTATGTTCATTTATTACATTACGGTCACATTACCGTAATGTGAAAATTATGGTATTTTGTTTATTTTGTGTGTGCATATATAGGATTAAGATAATATAAGACTACAAAAAAGCTCACATTACCAAAATCTACATTACCAATTTATGGGAATGTTATAATTTATTTAATTGAAGATGAAGGGATTGACGAGATCAACTTCTCTGGACGAATCCATTAAGACTGACGAAATCACCTTGACGAATGAAACAACTAAGCATCCCAGCGATATAACCACACCACTGACGAAGGCAAAGAAGCCATTCAATGCAGTCAATAAATGATTCGAGTGGTTATAAGGCCAGCTGTGTAGACCGTTGGAAGCCCATTAAAATCCACATTACTGGGGATGAGGCATTACCCAAAGGAGCATTAAAACCACCATAACAGCCACAACGGCTAGAAGCTATGAGAATGTATATATAGTCCTCACACCTTCAACAGAAGGTACATTGACACCAAAAAAAACACCCTTGGTTATTCTTCTGTTCTGTTATTTGCTATAACCTTCTTATATTGACTTTGGCATCGGAGGCATTGTAGCAGGCACTACACCGGTGACCACCTTAAGGGATTGCTACTTTCATTATGACACAGACAAGAATCCGGCCCCGTCTAAGCGTGTTCACTACAACTGACAAATTTGCACTTCATCAGAAGAGATTGATATTTCCAATACATTTTAATTATAAAATTATCCTTATTTATTTTTAACCCGTAGCCCCTTCTTTCTCATCAAATCCAAACCTAGCCTCTCTCTCTCTCTCTCTCTCTCTTAAGATCAAACTCCATTATCTTCTCTTTGTGGTGAAGAATTGCAAGGTTAGGACAGCTCAGTGATTATAGTAATCGATGAGAGCTCAACGATTTTCATAGAGATTGTCCATGGGTGCATTGTAGAAGGAGGCTTAAGAGTTTACGTCCACTTGACTTGCTCTCATTTTAGTGTTCTTCTTCTACATATGGTTTCTCACTAAAAATGAAGGCTTTGTCTAAGAAATTCCTACACTTAGCGACTTAGTTATGTGTAAGGTTGGGGGGCCATGCCACCCCCCCCCCCCCCCCCAAAATTTGAATTTTTTAAATATATATATATATATATATATATATATAATTATTTTAATGTTTTTAAAATTTAGTCTACAAAAATAAAAGTTGGCCCCTCCAATTATTTGATTTAGTCCAATGACGCTCTTAAAAAAAAATTTGGTGTAATAGTTATAGAGACACAATATTATTTTTCGCAATTCTATTTTTTATTGTAAAATGTGCTCTTATATCTGTTAAATATTTGATAAAGTTTGATACTAAACATGTTTGAATCAATATCTTTTTCAAACTGTTATGTGGCAATTAACAAGTCATTGACTCATTTAAAAAATATTGTCATTAAAACTACATATGAAATGTTTCTTTAGTTGTCACATAATAGATTAGAGCAGGATAGCTTTAAATATGTTTGCAGCTTAACTTTTTCCTCCAAGTTTTAGATCATTTATGTTTTTGAAAATTTTGTTAGTTCATTTGAAGGATTTTTTTTACTTACTTTAGTATAAAATTTGATAATTTGTATAAAAAAATGAAACTTTTTAAGAATTTTACTATAAAAATGGTAAAAATGAATTTTATTTTATGAAAGATCGCCATCAATCATAATTGTGATTAAAAATAATAAGTTTTTTTTTTTTTTTTTTTTGGTGTGTGTATATATATAACTTATCAAATAAAAAAGTGTGTGTGTATAATAAAAAAACATGTATATATATGTGTGTGTGGGGGTTGTTTTGATAAATATATTAATGCTGTAACTTTGTCACTGTGATGGTAGTGGCTTGGAATTTTGTTTGGGAGAAGAGAGGGTTGCTAAGGTTTGGGCATGAAGAAAGAGAGAGGGGTGAAGGGAGAATTTTTTATATATTCCATTTGGATTGTAAGAAAGTGAAAGCAATTTGTCTTATTTAATTTTTTTTGTATGAATTGGAGTTGTTTGGTTAGTGAGATTGTGCAAGAAAGTGAAGAGTTTTTATTTTTTATTTGTTTTTGGAGGATTGAGTTATGTGGTTGGTGAGAAAGTGGGGGAAAGTGATTAAAAACTTGTTCAGTAATTTTATGGTTTTTTTTTTTTTTTTTTTTGTTTAATTATAAAATTTTGTTAAGTTATTTAATAGGTTATTTGTGGAAATTCATTGTAAAATTATAATGATTATGATGGGATATAATTAATAAACCAAAAAATGTAATTTTATATTCCTATAATAATGCAATGTTACAAAAATCTTACATTACACAAACCAAATCTAATATTTTGAACTTTTGTGGGGTTAATCCTCATGGTATTTTATTATAACTCATTGATTTTTAAATAAAACCAAAATGACTACCACTATCAAAAAATTCCTCAGCATGTCTTTCCTCGGGTAATATTTGTCGTTACTATCACACTACTCAATCTTTCTTGCGTGGAGAACATGAGTTCATATTCTTTGGTGAGGTAATGATTGTCATTGTTTAATTTCGTACTATAAATTAACTCAACATGGACCACATTGTTATCTTTCTTTTTTATTTTATTTTTTAACAAAAGTAATAAATTTTTTTTTTCCTTTTAAAAATCAAAAGTAAGAAAGAGTCAAAGACTAACAACGATTGATTAACTTTCTCAATATGGTCTAGCCAAAGTAACATGTAGTCCCAAATACAACTAAACGACTTTAATTAAATTAAGGAAATACAACAGAAAACAAAACCTGGCAATTAAAAGGAAAATGATCGAATAAAATATATATATAAATAAATTCTGGAAAGTAAGTAATAATCGTGGGTTATCTGTTTGAAGAATTGATTAGATTTAATAGACCTAAAAGGCACCACCAGAATCGGGTACATTAGTTCACCATACAGAGAATCTCAGTTATTTTATTTAAGCAAGAAGTTGAAGTCACCATACGATCGTGATGAGTGCTACCCAATAAGTGGAATCAGTTAGTTCAGTTTAAACGATTTTTTTTTCTCTTTTTTTTTTTTTTTTTTTTTGGGCTGGGGCCAATCTTTTTTTAATTTGATTATGGTAGCTATTACTCATTTTGGTATTAACGTCAGAGCATCTCTTCTAATCTCAATTCTCTACCTACCAAACCCACTATATACAGTGGGCTTCCCATTTTTTTATCTTAAATAATTAAAGCATGAACCAATCGGCAATCGATCGCAAGCCAATTAATGACAATGAGTGACACTTTCATATATATTGATGAAGTCTGAAAAATCACCAATGAATTACACGTCGTTCACACGCTCAAAAAGTCACCTGCACAACACAAAGAAGGAACCTCACAGAGAGCACCGGTGTGATGCCGGTTAAATACTCTCCGAAGGTCAAGTTAGAACTTCTTTCAACTCTAGAGTGCTAGATAGGGGTTAATTATGCGTACCTTGGTTTATGAGGGTATTGGGGTTTTTATAGTAGTAGAAGGTTGATATCTCTTCCTTGGCGTAGAAGTCTTTTCCTTATAGGACTCTTCTTGTAGAATCCTAAACATGATGGACAAGATATTTCCTTGTGGGGAAGATTCGCATTAATGTACGCATCTTCTAGAATCCTCTTTGTGCTAGAATACCTTTGATCTTGGGGTTCTTTGATGTAGTCGCAAATATCTTGTGACTAGGGTTTCTTTCCACAACATGGTAATTTGGACCCGTCACTAGCTAATCCGTCCAAGCTGGATCCGTTCACTAAGTTCTATGGATATTTGGTCTGTTTGACATCGGCCTACGGAGGATGATCCGTCAGGCCCATACGACGGATATTTTTCCATCTTCAGTTGCCCCCTCACCCCATGGGTTATGGTTCTTTTGAGACTCGTGGGGTGACGGTTCGTGGATAGGGGTTGACGGTCTAAAGGCCCGTGGGTCGACAATTTCGTACCCTGGCAAATATAGGCTGAAATTATGAAGCGTGCCATGTGTCATTCATCCATTGGATGTTGTCTTATATCGAGGCATCGTTTCGTCTTCCGTGCGCTTAACCTATAAAAACCAGACCTTCGCCACTCATTTTCTCACTTTGCACAGAAACAAACTTGTCAGAGCGCAATCCGTCATCTTTGTCAGACTGCATTGCTATACTACTAGTGCCTGTCAACATCACATTTACTCTGTTCACATACATATCAACCGGTAAGTACCCTCCTGTCTTGTTTTTCCGCCGTCGGTTTAATTTTTATACTTCAAACCCTACTTCTGTTCCCCATCTTTAGTCCGTCATAGTCTTAGGCCTTGTTGTCACTTGTAGGCAATGTCTAGTGCATTGAGTAATCAGTCTGTCGTCCGTGACGGGGTGGATTATGAAGAGGTATACCCGTCAGGTCATAGAGACCAAGATAGTCCAAGCGAAGATAGGAGTCCGTCCGCCTCTTCTCCGTCCTCAACAAATGAGGATATGGAATTGGCCGAACCAGAGGAAGGTTTTGACGACACGAAGAACATCAAATAGGATTCGTCATAGGAGCTGATGGACCAAGGGAGTTCATCATGTATCTAGAGTGGACGGTAAATGATTTTACATCTACCATCAAGGAGACCCACTTTAAACACTTAGGGCGAATTGCCAGATCCCGGACAACATTCCGATCCGTCTACCTTACAAATATGAGAAATGCTATTATAAGGGGGTAGACAGTGTTGGGGTGTACGAGCAGATGTTGAAGGCGGGACTTAGGTTTCCACTGAGTTCCCTTTATCGTGAATTACTCAAATACCTGGGTTTGTCCGTCAACCAGATATCCCTCAATGCCTGGAGGGTCTTCATAGCAATGGAGATTCTGTACGGTGCTTGGTCAAACGGAGCTAGGAGGTTGACGGTGAGGGAATTCCTCCACTGCTACCGTTCGGACGAGATTGACAAGTCTAGGGGTATATACAGTTTTGTAGCTAGGAGTCCGTTGTTAAAGGTAATATACGAGACCCCAGACTCCAATAGAGACTGGAAGAGTCGTTATTTTTTCTTAGAGGGTGACGAGTGGATGTGTCGTCCAGGGGATACTGAGTATATGCCTGTTGACACAACCTGGGGCGTTCTGTCTGAGACTGGTATGTATCCGTCCTAATGTGTGAGGACTTCTTCTCAGCCATTCAGTTTTAACATGCCTATATTTCTAACCGTCAACTCTTTTTCTTTACTGTTCGACAGCGCCCACAGATTAGTCTTGAGGAGTACAGTTTTCTTGAGAGCATTTTTAAGAAGACTACACTGGAAGAGAGGACCTGGGCTAAGTTGGTAAACCTTGACACCATTTACTGGTATTGTGATGGACCTCAACCAACAGAAGCAACGATCAAATATGAAGCCAGGATCTGTCAACGTAAGTCTGTCCTAATTTTGCTTTGCTGCTTGACCGTCCATATTTTTAAAGAGAATAACCTCATCCGTCTACCAATATAGAAATGGACGACGCAAAGAGGAAGTCAATCATAAGGGCAAATGCTGCAAAGAACAAGGAGGTCGGTGCTAGTGAGCCTAAGGAGACGGTCTCTAAGAGAAAACAGCCGTCCAAAGGAGACCGACTACCCAAGAAACCCAAGGTTTCCTTGGATCCCATTGTGGGGCTTATGGCGGAGGGTGCTAAGACGGTCACCCCAGTAAAACACGGGGTCGAGAAAGGCCTTATGACCGCTCCGTCCACTATCCAGAAAAAACCCCCTTTCCTCCTTTGGGATGACCCCAAATATGCCTTGGAGCAACTCTCGTCCATCATTACCTCCGAGGATTATGCGAATTTGGGCAACCACTTGATGGAGGTGATGGGTGAGACGGGTCTATTCAGCATTGCTCAGGTAACGGTGCCTCGTCCATTTTATCCGTCAATATTTCCTCCGTCCTATATATGCCTCAGTTTGATATTAAGTCTTTTTCTTTTTTCAGGCTATGGTCATGATGAAGGGCCTGATGGGACGGTGCCTAAACCATGAGACGACCCTTGGTCGCTTACGCAAGAAGGCAAAGCTGACGGAAGAGTCGCTGACGGAGCTTCAGGCCTGGAAGGTGGTCCAAGATAAGAAGCTGAAGATGGCGGAAGAGGCCAATAGCGAACTTCATAAACTGACGGAGGAGCTGAAAAAGGTTGTCGAAGAAAAAGACAAGGAGATTTGTCAGGCCAAGGATACCGCTATACTTGAGTATCGAGACTCTAACGCCCTTTTGAATGAGCTCGAAGTCTTGTATGGAGACGGCTTTGACGAGGCCATCCGTCAGGTGAAGGCTCTACATTCTCAGTTGGACTTATCTTCTGTCAACATAAATGCTGCGAAGCAAGCATCCGTCCTGCCTACCCAATCTGAAGATACGGAGGAGCTTTTTGGTGATAAAGCCCCTGTCGACGCCCCTCTGGGCCAAGTTGTAGTTGAAAGTGATCCTAAAAATGGTCAATCCTGTTGTATTGAGGAATAGGAAGCCCCCGTCATAGAATGAGTTTATTTTTATTTATTCCTCATACTTATGTAAGGGTTTTTGTGGAACAATTTATGCCTCCGTCGTGTTTTTTTTTTTTTTTTTTTTTTTTTTTTTTTGTAAACATTATTTTTCTGGATATTTGCTCCGTTTCAACTTTGCTTTATCTGTTTTACTGACCTATTTGACATATTCTGTTGAATGGAATTCATCCGTTCACTTTACTTTGTAGTTTGTTAATGAATGTCGTGGTCTAGGAATTTTAATCCTTTTAGAAATGTTTCGTCCACCCTGTGGACTAAGTTTAATTCGTCGTCCATAGGGCTTGGGAGTTTCATTCTTTTGGGATGATCCGTCTACCTTGTAGACTAAGTTTTATCCGTCCTCTATGGGACTAGTATTTTTTTTTTTTCCTCTTGGGATGATCCGTCCACCATGTGGACTGAGTTTTATCCGTCCTCCATAGGACTTAGGATTTTCATCCACTTGGGGTGATTCGTCCATCGTGTGGACTAAGTTTTATCCGTCCTCTATGGGACTAGTATTTTTTTCATCCTCTTGGGATGATCCATCCACCATGTGGATTAAGTTTTATCCGTCCTCCATAGGAGTTAGGATTTTCATCCACTTGGGATGATTCGTCCATCGTGTGGACTAAGTTTTATCCGTCCTCTATGGGACTAGTATTTTTTCATCCTCTTGGGATGATCCGTCCATCGTGTGGACTAAGTTTTATCTGTCCTCTATGGGAGTTAGGATTTTCATCCATTTGGGATGATCCGTCCATCGTGTGGACTAAGTTTTATCAGTCCTCTATAGGATTTAGGATTTTCATCCACTTGGGATGATCCGTCCATTGTGTGGACTAAGTTTTATCCGTCCTCTATAGGACTAGTAGATTAAGTAGGAAAAATATAGTAGTGTCTGAATATTTTCTCTTATTGAAAGAAACCATGTAGGAAAAATGGTGCTTGCCCCCTTGGGCTTAAAAAAGAACTTTTAGAAAGAATTGTTCAAAGCAAAACAAAATAATAGAAATAGTTGTTCGAAGTAAAAACTAATGAAAACTTAGAAATAAACTGGAAATTTGGGGAGCGTTGATGCTCTTTATGTCATCTCTATTGGTAGTATCTCCGTAGGTGCTCTGTGTTCCATGGGTGTTGCAGCTTCTGTCCGTCCAGAGTTTCAAGGTGGTAGGTCCCTTTCCTTTGCCATGATGAAATCCTGTATGGTCCTTCCCAGTTGGGGTCGAGCTTTCCTTGCGAAGGATCTCTAGCAGCTCCCATTACTTTTCGTAGCACAAGATCTTCGATCTGAAAGTCTCTATGTCTGACATTGGAGTTGTAATATTTTGCCATGAGGTTCTGGTATCGCGCCAACCTCTGCTCTGCTATAGCCCGGACCTCGTCCACCAAGTCTAGTTAAAGCCGCAAGGCCTCTTCGTTCTTATCCTCGTTGTAGTTCTCCACGCGATAGCTCGTAAGCCCTACCTCCACTGGGATGACAGCATCAGTTCCATATGCTAGCCGAAACGGCGTTTCTCCAGTAGGTTCTTTTACTGTTGTACGATATGCCCACAAGACGCTTGGTAGTTCGTCAGGCCAGATGCCTTTTGCCCCCTCGAGCTGGGTCTTGATTATCTTGAGCAGGAACCGGTTCGTGACCTCGACTTGTCCGTTAGCCTGTGGGTGTGCAGGCGAGGAGTAATGATTCTTGATACCCAGCTCCAAACAGAAGTCCCTAAATACACTATTGTCGAACTATTTTCCATTGTCGGAGACAAGCACTCTTGGTATCCCGTACCTACAGATAATATTCCTCCAAACAAAGCTTCGAATTTTTTTCTTCGTGATAGTGACCAGGGCCTCTGCTTCCACCCATTTGGTGAAGTAGTTGATACCAACTACCAGAAATCTTAGTTGCCTTATCACTGTCGGGAAAGGGCCTATGATGTCTAGTCCCCATTGGGCGAATGGCCAAAGGGCCGTCATGGGTGTCAGCTCCTCAGTTGGTTGCCTGATCAGATTACTGAACCTATGACATTTGTTACAAGTCTTGACGTAACCTTGCACATCCTTTTGCATTGTAGGCCAGTAGTACCCTGCTCGGATCAATTTGTGCACTAAAGATCGTGCCCCCGAATGGTTTCCACAGATGCCCTTATGGACTTCTCTCATTACGAAGTCTGCTTCCTCATGACCCAAACACCTCAGGTATGGTCGTGAGAATCCCCTTTTGTATAAGACATTATTGATCAGCACAAACCGTGAGGCTTGGACTTTCAGTTTCTTGGCTGCCTCTTTTCCCTCTGGTAATGTGCCCGTCCGCAGGTAGGCTAATATTGGCGTGGTCCAATCATTCTCAGAATCCACCTCCTGCAGTTTTGTTCCGTCGTCAATAATTGAGGAAGTTTGGACAAACGACAGTACCTGATCAGGGACTAGCATAAATTCTGCTGAGGCTGCTTTTGCCAGTCAGTCGGCACATTCGTTCTTCTCCCTTGGGATTTGAATGAATCTCACTTTAAGGCTGTCGATCCGATTCTTGACTTTTTCCAAGTATTTCTTCATCCTTTCATTTTTGCATTCGTAGACGCCATTAATCTGACTTGTTATTACCTGGGAATCGCAATGTACGACCATGTTTTCAGCACCTGCTGCCTTTGCGAGGTCCAATCCTACCACCATTGCTTCATACTCGGCCTCGTTGTTGGTCGTTGTGAAATCCAATCGAATCATGCATTCGATTTTATTTCCATCAGGGGTTTGGATTACCACTCCAGCACCTCCAGCACCTCCAGCTTGCTTGTTTGAAGATCCGTTCGTGTAGATGCTCCATTGTCTGAGGGTGTCTACCCCCTTGTCTTCTAATGGAGTATACTCAGCGATGAAGTTAGCAACGACTTGTCCCTTTATTGCAGTTCGTGAGCGGTACTGTATATCAAACTCGCTTAGTTCTATTGCCCACAGAGCCATTCGTCTGGTAGCCTCAGGACTGCTCATAGCTCTCTTTAGAGGCTAATCCGTCAAGACTATGATGGCATGAGCCTGGAAGTACGGCTTGAGTTTTCGGGCTGCAGTTACCAGTGCGAAGGCCAACTTCTCCATTTGAGGGTACCTTTCTTCTGCCCCCTAGAAACCCCTACTTATGAAATAGACGGGTAGTTGAGATCCTTGCTCTTCTCTTACTAAGGCCGCGCTGACTGCCGCTTGCGAAACCGCTAAGTAGAGGTAGAGTTCTTCCCTTGGTTTGGACGGGCTGAGCAATGGTGGAGAGGCAAGGTACTTCTTTAGGTCCTCAAATGCTTTCTGACACTCGTTCGTCCACTTGAAAGATTTTCTCAAGGTGCGGAAGAATGGTAGACATTTGTCCGTTACTTTAGAGACGAACCTGTTTAAGGCAGCAATTTTGCCATTCAAGCTTTGCACCTCTTTCACCATCCCCGGTGGTTTTAACTCCATGATGGCCCGTATTTTCTCCGGGTTGACATCTATACCTCTTTAGGATACCATGAATCCCAAGAACTTCCCTGCCGTTACCCCAAATATGCACTTGTTCGGATTCAACTTCATATTATACGACCGGAGAGTGTCGAAGGTCTCTTGTAGGTCTCTTAGGTGGTCCTGTTCCAGAAGGCTCTTTACAAGCATGTCGTCGACATACACCTGTACATTCCTCCCAATCTGGTGTACGAACATTTTGTTCATTAGTCTTTGGTACGTTGCTCCCGCATTCTTGAGTCCAAACGGCATTACTTTGTAGCAAAAAAGCCCCTGGCTTGTGACAAAGGAGGTCTTCTTCTGATCAGCCTCGTCCATCTTAATTTGATTGTAGCCGGAGAAGGTATCCATGAAACTCAAGAGTTGGTGTCTTGTCGTTGAGTCTACCAGCGTATCAATCCGAGGTAACGGGTAACTGTCTTTTGGGCATGCCCTATTGAGGTCCATAAAGTCGACACACATTCGCCACTTCCCGTTAGCTTTTTTGACCATTACCACGTTTGCTAACCAATCGGGGTAATATACCTCCTGGATGAAGTCCGCCTCGAGTAGCTTCTTGACTTCCTCTGCTATTGCTTTGTCCCGCTCTTGAGCGAATACTCGCTTTTTTTGTCTGACGGGCGAAAATGTGGAGTTCACATTCAGCTTGTGAACTATGACTGAGTGATTAATCCCGGGCATGTCCTTGTGGCTCCAGGCGAAAACATCCTGATTCATACTGAGGAATGCTGTGAGGGCCTGCCATGTGGGCTAGCTGGCCAACGTCCCTATCCTAGTCATTTGTTCAGGTCTTGACTCGTCTAGAGCTACTTCTTCCAGTTCCTCGACTGGTTCTGCTGTGACTCGCTGCTCTTCTATGCACATTGTGTGTTGGTGGTCATCCATCACCAGCATGACTATGTAGCACTCACGGGCGGCCACCTGATTTCCTCGTAACTCCCCGAACCCATACTCCGTGGAGAACTTAATCATCAGGTGGTATGTTGAGGTTGCTGCCTTCCAGGTGTTAAGGGTAGGTCGTCCAAGGATAGCGTTGTACGCTGATGAGCAGTCAACTATGAGGAATGTCACGTCCCGGGTGATCTACTGAGGATAATCACCTACCGTCACCGAAAGTGTGACCGCACCCAACGGGAATACTCTTATTCCTCCAAATCCCACCAGCGGGCCGTTCGTTGGTATCAGTCGTTCCCTATTAGTCATCATTTGCTGGAACGCAGGGTAATATAGGATGTCTGCTGAGCTGCCATTGTCAACCAACACTCGGTGCATGTTATACTCCTCCACTCAGAAGGTGATAACCAACGCATCGTCATGCGGATGATGAAGACGTCGTGCATCTTCTTCTGAGAATCCAACTATTGGGCTATCACTTCGCGCTATCTTCGGAATTGAGCTCGTTAGTTGGACGTTCTGAACCATTCAGAGGTAAGTTTTCCAGGCCTTCTTGGACGAGCCGGTTGTCGTTGTTCCCCCTACAATCATCCTTATATCCCCAATTAGGGGTCTAGGACGCTCATTTTCCCTTCGGGGCTGCTGCTCTTGAGGTGGTGGATCTGTCCTTTCTTTTCTAACAAACTTTTGTAATTTTCCTTGTCTGATAAGGACCTCAATCTGTTTCTTTAGGTCGTAACAATCAGACGTACCATGATTGTAGTCGTGGTGGAAACGGCAGTACCTGTCTCTAGACCGCTTACTTGGATCACTTTTGAGTTTTTCTGGAAATGTTAGAGCCCCTTCATCCTTGATCTGCATTAGGACTTGGTTTATTGAGGCATTCAACGGCGTGAAGCTTGTAAACCTTCTTCCTGGGGCCCTAAGGCGCCGTTCGTCCCTTCGGTCTCCTGTTTTGGGTCTCTTCCGTTCTTGGTCTTGCCGGGTGTCTTCCTGTTGTTCTCTCTTCCTTGGTTTTTCGTCCCGGGCCAACAATGCGTCTTCCGATTCATGTACTTGGTGGCCCTATAGAGCACTTCCGTCATGGTTTTCGGGTTGTTTTTGTATAGAGAGAACAAAAATTTACCCTTTCGCAACCCATTTGTGAAGGCTGCTACCAATATCTTATCGTCGGCCTCATCGATTGAAAGCGCTTCCTTATTGAAGCAGGTTATGTAGGATCTCAGCGTCTTGTCCTCTCACTGTCTGATGCTCATCAGGCACGTCGTGGACTTCTTGTACCTATGTCCCCCGATAAAGTAAGAAGTGAACTGGGCACTTAACTCCTTGAAAGTGCTAATGGAATTTGGTGTCAACCTGCTGAACCAAATCCTTGCGGCTCCCTTTAGTGTGGTAGGGAATGCCCTGCACATTATCTCATCCGCGACCCCTTGAAGGTGCATTAAGGTTTTGAACGTCTCCAGGTGGTCCAGAGGGTCTTTCACTTCGTCATAACTGTCGACCTATGACATTTGAAACTTGTGTGGTAGAGGGAAAGAGTTAACGGCTGCCGTGAATGGCGAGTCTGTTCGAGTGACTAAATCATTGAGGTCGGTTGATACTCGCCCTTTCAGGGCGTTCATCATGACCTCCATTTGTTCCTTCATTGCCTGTATCTCCGCGATAATGGGAGGTGGAGCCACATCAATGAGGGATGAGATGCTGATATTTTGTCGCTCCGGCCTGCTTGGTGCGTTACTTCCCTCAGGCGCCTCTCGATCTCCTCGTATGACATTGGTACCTTCTTGTTCCCTCTAGTTGTTTGGTGTCGCGTTTTTTTGGTGCAGCTATTCTTCTAGGTCGCGATTTTGCTTGGTGAGTCGCTCCACAGCTGCGGTAAGGGTTTGTACTTGTCTCTCGAGGGGAGTCATAGGTGGTTCCTCCTCTTGGATGTTATTGGTGGTTGCCATCGAGCGGGTCAACACCATGTAACTCTTTTTTCCAGGAATAGTGCGGCTTTTGAATCACAAAAAGAACACTAAGTTTTCTCACAGACGGCGCCAACTGATGAAGTCTGAAAAATCACCAATGAATTACACGTCGCTCACACGCTTAAAAAGTCACCTGCATAACACAAAGAAGGAACCTCACAGAGAGCATCGATTTGATGCCGGCCAAATACCCTCCCAAGGTCAAGTTAGAACTTCTTTTAACTCTAGAGTGCTAGAGATGGGTTAATTATGCGTACTTTGGTTTATGAGGGCATTGGGGCTTTTATAATAGTAGAGGGTTGACATCTCTTCCTTGGCGCGGAAGTCTTTTCCTTATAGGACTCTTCTTGTAGAATCCTAAACGTGATGGACAAGATATTTCCTTGTGGGGAAGATTCGCATTAATGTACGCATCTTCTAGAATCCTCTTTGTGCTAGAATACCTTTGATCTTGGGGTTCTTTGATGTAATCGCAAATATCTTGCGACTAGGGTTTCTTTCCATAACATGGTAATTCGGACCTGTCACTAGGTAATCCGTCCAAGCTGGATCCGTTCACTAAGTTCTATGGATATTTGGTCCGTCTGACATCGGCCCACGGAGGATGATCCGTCAGGCCCATACAACAGATATTTTTCCATCTTCATATATATATATATATAAACTTATTTTCAGGTCTGTAGTGGGGTTCTGGATATGGTCAATTTGGTCACTCATTTAGTTGAGGGAGGCCAACAGCAAGGACTTTAGGGGGCGGGTCAACCTATAAGGACAAAAATAGTAGTTAGCATCAAAGCATAATAACGATAACAATGATGATGACACCTGAAGGCGAGTGTATTTGGCATTAGTGTTTTTGTCCAGCTTTATTGGGTTCGTTTGGATATAACTTATTGTTGTTAAAAATTGCTGAAAACACTATAGGAAAATAATTTTTAAATGTATGAATAGTACCGTGGGACCCATTTTTAATATTTTTTAATACGTGAACAGTGCATGAACAGTGCGTGAATAGTACACGCACTGTTCATGAACAGTACTTTTTGTCCCACAAAGTCAACAAAAGCGGGCCAAAAAAAAAAAAAAAAAAAAAAAAAAGAGAAAACGCGCAGGAGAAAACGCAACGTCGGATTAAGTTGTATCCAAACCAATACATTATGCATACATTTGGATAACGTTTTACGCGTCTAGCGATTTTTGGTGGGTCCAGTAGATAACTTCTTAAAATTTTATTTTAAAAAATATTTTAATATATTTTAATACACTTTTACTACAAAAAAATTGGACTATTGTAGTGGGCTAAAATCGCCACAAAAGCTCAAAAAATTGCCGCTAAAGGTTCATTTGGCCTATTGTGGCGGTTCCACCTGCCAGCCTTGCGCTACTGTAATAGCTCTATTGCGGCGGTATCAAAAAATGCCGCAATAGATTGACCATTTAGCGACGCTTTTGTCCTATTGCAGTGGGTAGAAAAACGCCGCCATATGAGGTTATCATTTAGGTCAATTGACCTTTTAGCGGATCCGTTGCTATATGTGACAACCTTTAGCGGTGGGCTGTAAGCACCGCTATAGGCCTTCTCATGAATCTGCTTACAACTCCCACTGCATGTGCAATGTCTGGCATTATACACACCATGACATCCATTAAGCTGCCAATAGCTGAGGCATAGGGCACTTTGCTCATATGGTCCCTTTCTTCTTTTGTCTTTGGTGACTATTCCTTGCTCAGTTTGAAATGACTACCCAATGGTGTGCTCACTGGTTTAGCTTCATTCATGTTGAATCTGCTGAGAACTTTCTTCACATACTCTGACTGTGAAAGCTTCATGTACCATTAGCCTTGTCTCTAATGATTCTCATACCAAGGATTTGCTTTGCAGCTCCTAAATCCTTCATTGCAAATTGTTTTGACAATTGCTTCTTCAGATTATTAATCTCTTCAATGCTAGACCCTGCAATGAGCATATCATCCACATACAACAGTAAAATGATATAATAATTGTCAAAGAATTTAACATAGCAACAATGATCAGTTTCACATCTCTTGAACCAAAATTTTATACATAAAACTGTCAGATTTCTTGTACCACTATCTTGGACCTTGTTTTAGGCCATACAAGCTCTTTCTCAGTTTGTAAACTAGATTCTCTTATCCTTGAACAATGAACCCTTCTGGTTGAATCATGTAAATATCTTCCTCCAAATCACCATGAAGGAATGCCGTCTTCACATTTAACTGCTCAAGATGTAAATTTTTCGCAGCCACCATTCCCAACACCAGTCTAATTGTTGACATCTTCACAACTGGAGAAAATATCTCTGTGTAGTCAATGCCCTCCTTCTGCTAAAACCCTTTAACAACTAATCTGACCTTATAACGTTTGCTACCATCATGCTCATTCTTTATTTTGTATACCTACTTGTTGTGCAAAGCCTTCTTTCCTACTGACAATTTAGTCAGTTCCCATGTCTAATTTCCCAACAAGGAATCTGAACGGTTTAGACCCCTTAAACTATAACCAGATTGCGTAGCCTAGATTAATTAGCCAAGTTGTTACTTAGTCAAATTATGAAATTCTAGGTTAAAACAATCACAAAATCATATCAAGCATATAAAACATATAAAGCAGCGGAAAATAAATAACACATGATATGATCACCCAGGAAACCACACCGGAAAAACCTGGGGAGGATTTTACCCACCGATCCTCAAGGCAAAACGGAATCCACTAAGAAAGAATTGAAGTTCTTACAAAAGGACTTACAAGCTCCCCGCTTGACTTCCTAATGCTACACATCAGTAGTAACTTCCTGACACGACCACGCGCAGGCTCCGAATCCACGGACTACTTCTTTCTTTGAACTCCTTCTTCAAGTACAAGCTCCTCACTTGTTTTTCTCTTTAAGCTTCAATGGTAGCAACCAAGTTGATCATCAAGATGTTGATGTGATCTCAATCTTGAAAATCCTAAGCTTTGTGTAAAGGAAAGCTCCTCTAGATCTCACAAGAGATTTACACAAAACCGCAATGTATGAGCAACAATACAACTTGTGCAACTCTGAAAAACGTAGCTAGGGTTTGCCTTATATACCTAGGGCAAAAACATAAAACCCTAAACGTTTAAAGAGTTAGGGCTGAGTTGGAATTCTGCAGAAAAACGCATCTGGGCCGACTTTCGATCGATCGAGTCTAACCTTCGATCGATCGAGCCAGGCCGAGAAGCCCCAATGCTTCTGCAGTCACTCGATTCCAACTTTACAATATTTAACCAACTTTGAGCAAACTTAAACAAGACTAAATACATTGTTTTGATCATGGTTTGCCAACATTACACATTAGAGTTCTAAATACATAAAATCCTAAGACTTTAGAACCTAACAAACTCCCCCTTTGGCAATCCGTGACAAAACACACAATAAAAGCTCAAAGTTTACAAGTAAATAGCCCTTTACATAAAAATGCTCATAAAACAAAAATTCAACCTAACTACTATCCATCGGTTGCAAGTGTAGACAGCAGCTTTGTCGAATCAACCTGTATATTCCTGAAATACTCAACAAACACATAAACGCATGTGTGGCAGCAAATAGTATATAAACAGGTATAATATTCTTGTAAGATTCACACAACACAAAATAAAGAAATATATCAATGAATCAATTCATAAATATAAATCAATAAGCAGTGAATCATAAAGACAACAAGAATAAAAAAAAAAACATGTATATCAATATATCAATCAATGTTACTCCCCCTAACATGAACATCCCAAAAATGATATACAAAGTGAAGCACCTAGATACAATCTAAATAAACTCCACAAAAATATCCCATGCTACAAAAGATATCTCCCCCTAACACAAAAATCTCCCCCTATCAACAAAATCGCCTCTATAAGTCAAAAACTCTACTCCCCCTTTTTGTGACGGAATGCCAAAGGGCATCATAGACCATCATCAAAAGGAGGTGGTGAGGAAGAACGAAGATGTGCCAAATCCGCTCGCAGAGCACGAATCTTGTCGAACAGATCCACCAAAAGCTGACCATGAGCCGCCTGAACGGTCATGACAGTCTCCAGAGTACGACGAACATCGAAGTCAGCCGTAGAAGGTGGAGGAACAGCAGTAGCACCTACAGAATCTGGAACAGCCTCACCAGCAGGACCTGTAGAAGAAGAAGGAGGAGGTGGAGCGCTACTAGAGGGATCAGACCTAGGGTGTTTAGAACCAGCTCGAAGATGAGCGGCCCTCTGTCTAAGAAAAGACGCACCTATAGGACCAATAACATGAACAGGCTCAGAAGCAGGGAAGTCCTCTAAACCTAGATAAAGTAAAATCCTATGAATGAAAATAGGATGAACAAGGGCATGGGCAGTAGATGAACTCCTATAAACTTCGTTCAAAGAACGAAGAAAAAGATGGGGAAAACTAATAGGAGCATCTGTGACAAGAGCGTATAGAAAAACACACCTCTCAAGAGGAATGGTGTGCAGATGAGAAATAGGCCAGAGTGAATGACATGCTATCCTAAAGAATAGATAGGTAGTCTCAGGAAGCTCAGCGGTGGTGATCCGAGGATCAGAACCCCACTGGATAGAAGATCCAGTGATGTAAGACATGACATCACTCAGCTCAGGTGACTCATCATAGGGATAGACAGGATCCCTAACCAACGGTACCTCTAGAGCATCAGCCACTACCTGAGGAGTAATGGTGTACTCTACACCTCGTATCCAACTTTTAACAAGAGTGTTGGAATCATAGACGTGGACAGAGAGGTTCGAGAAGAACTCTCTAATCAAGAGAACCGGAGGTGGAGGGTCAGACACAGCTAACAAAGGTAGCCAACCCCTACGCTTAAAATTTGCCCTAATGGCAGGATCTAACTCATCTAACAGAACAGAACGCTCAGCCCAAATCTTCCTATTGAGGTTCAAAGTCTCAAAAATCTCTTGGTTTTTCTCTCGGGGGAACCGCTCACTATCAAAGATAGGTGAGGGTGGAGTAGGAGTGGGGATGGTCCTACGTGCTCTAGTCTTCCTAGGCATGGTGCTAAGGAACAGGACAGAGACACAAAGAGAAAACCAAAAAGAACAGAAAATAAAACCAAGGGCAGACTGCAAGTTAGCACAAAAAAATATAGAATGAAAATCTATATGATGCATGAATCATTAATGATGGTATGATGCATGAACTAATGCAGTGATTAGGATCAAATTAAGTTCAATTTTCACAACATTGGCTTGAACATAGAGTTTCTTAACAAAAACCCTAAAAATTTGAGAACCACTTGAAAATTTTTGCAACAAATTGATGAATTAATCATTACATACCATTGGAAATAGTTCATAATAACCAATTGCATCAATTACACAAGCCAATTTCATCAATTAAACCCAATTGCACAGAAAGCCCCAATTCGGACCTATTATAAACCCTAGAAATTCAAATTTTCCACAAAACTCAAAATTGATCAAATTAATCACTCAAGAACATGTTTATAGAGTGTCCCCAACAAAACCCATTGATCAAATGCAAACAAATTGGTCCGAATCAACAAAAATCCCAAAAAGAAATGTCCGAAAATCTCCTCCTAAAATGCATGAAAAATGCATGAAATCAAGTAAATAAACTCAAAAGCAAGGGTATAAGAGACATACCGGCTTGAGGAGAGAGAGATTATGCAAAAAGTTCTTAAGTAAACGACAAAATCTTGAATCTTTTGGCTTGCCTCGTCGGAGAGAGAAAAAGGAAAAGTTTTGAAAAAGATTTGAACTTTGAAAAAGTCAGATATCCCTTTTTTAAAAAGCATATTCACGATGTTCGATCGATCGAAAATTACATTCGATCGATCGAATGTGACAGGCGTTTTAGCACTTTCTGAGGCACTTTTTCGATCGATCGAAAATCAAGTTGGATCGATCGAAATGGGCAGAGGCACACTGAATTTTGGGGAAAAACACAGTTTTGAAAATTTGCAAACCCAATTTTGAAACAACTCCTCAAAGCTTTTGAACAAAGAATGCAAAATGCATGAGTATGAGATGGAATGCATTTTCAAAAACCCAAAATTTTAAACTCAATTCTCTCAAACACAAGTTTCAATTGTCTTCCAAATTAATTTTCTCAAGCAACAAATATGTTGTGCACAAATCTCAAGATATTCTTCAAACTTGGTTGGTCAGACCAAGAACACACACACTAGCATGTACAGTGTTTAACAAAGAGTAACTTGTGTAGTGTGTGAAACTAGCAAAGACTTGAGATACATGTGAGGTGATATGTGAATGGCAATCAAGCACAAAGTCTACACAATTCATCACATAGAATTAAAAGAGACTGTCACCTAAAGAGTTACATCCTATAACTCCCACATCTCCTAGATCAAAAGCTTGCAATCATGTAAGTTTCTTTTATTTATGCCTCTTATTTATATATGAAATGGCATTCAGCCTAATAGTACACACCGGTTTGAATTAAGTGAATTGGCATCAAGCCTAATAGTACACACCAGTTTTAATTTAATTTGAGGCTACACCTTATGTTCTTTTTGTGCATGTGCTACACTTTCTTGAGCACTAAATCTTATGATATGCACTAAGGTGTTCATGATTGGCTAGTGAACAGTGGTGAGATGGTTATTTATGCCTTTCTCAAAAGGATCAAGTCCGTCAGTCAACAATATGTGACTTCATGATTAAGGCAAAGTGATTAAGAACCACACACATCTTTCCCACACAACATGCACTACAAAGTTTCAACTAGTTGAGTGCAACAAATAAGCTCATCAAAGTTAAACAAGGTACACAAGACATGACATGTGTAAAAAGAATGACCAACCTTGTTTTCAAAAATCAAGAAAAATAGTGTTCAACATAGATTTTGCTTTCTCCTTTTTTTTTTTTTTTTTTTTATTATCAAAAGAGAAAACAAATAAATCCTAGAATGAAATGCATGTATGTAATGCAATGCAAGTCCTAGAACAAAAAAAAAAAAAAACACAAAAACCAAATAACAATGGTCACAATAGAATAGAGCAATGAAGCACAAGGACCATGTCAAAAAGACTCAATTAGATCGAGTCTTTTGCATCCAAAACTTTTTAGATGCACCCCGAGCATTGGAGTTCTTATTCACATTAGAGTGATTCCCAACTCCAGAATTTGAATAAAGGTTTAACGCCTTTACCAATTCACCAATTAGTGCCATAGGATCTTGTGCTTGAGGCACAGGCACTTTTGGTCTTTTAGCTCTCTTATCAGCTTGAAACTTGTAACAGTTAGGACGGATATGTCCAGACTTACCACAATAATGACAAACCCAAGCAGGTTTACCATGCATCTTGTCCTTAGGTTTGGTAGGCTCCTTAGGTTTGGATTCTCTTAAGTCTACCCTAATCTTCTTTGGTGGTGAAATTTCTACAGGTTTAACAACCTCACTCACAGGGGGTTTTATAGTTTCACTCACAACCTTATTCACAAGAGGTTCAGAAGAAGAAGAAGAAGGAACAAAGACAGTGGAATGTGGTCCAGAATCAAAGATGCTTTCAACATATCCTAACCCAGCTTTATCAGAAGGATACTTTTGAACATTCAGCATGTGATCAAGTTTAGAACTAGCTGACCTAGCAACAGATAAATCATGTTCCAAAGTTCTAACTTTATCAAGCAAAAGCATGTTTTCAGATTTAACATTATTCAAAAGATCATTAGCATCAAGCAATTTCACAAGCAAATTTTTCTTCTCAAGCTCAAGAGCATCAATTTTCTTTAGGCCTAAATCAACTTTCATAGCATCCTTTGCAGCAATTTTGCAAAGTTTGTTATAGGCCTCTTGAAGATCTGCGTCTTCAGAGAGTTCCCCATCAGCAGGGTTCTCCTCAGCAAATATGCTTTCATCTACTGTACCAGTAGCAGTGAAAGCAATGAAGTTTCCATCCTCGTCACAACCGGACTCATCATCAGAAACCTCATTATCACTAAGGGTTACAGCCATAGCTTTACCCTTATTTCTCAAGAAAGTAGGACATTCAGATTTGACATGACCATACCCTTGACAACCATAACACTGAGGACCCAAAGAGTTATTAGAAGATTGACCTACTTGTTCTCTAGGTTTTTCAAAATTGTTAACCTTAGTGGGATCATTCTTCCTAAAGTTTCTAGGTTCAGCAGTGTTGGTGTTCCTTGCCTTTCTATTAGTGTTTCTGAGAAAATTTCTAAAGTTCTTGGCAAGGTAAGCTATCTCCGTGGGAGAGAGCTCATCATCAAATCCACCACCTTCAACATCATCAACAGACTTCAGTGCCATTGATTTGGATTTGACAGTCTTGGGTAAGTCAGACTCATAGGACTGAAGAGATCCTACAAGTTCATCCATAGGGATGGAGTCAACATCCTTACTTTCAGTAATGGCTGTTACTTTGGGTCTAAAATCTTCAGTCAAAGATCTAAGAATCTTCCTAACAACTTTAGGTTGATCATAGACTTCACCCAAATTATAAGCAAAATTAACAATATCATTTAGTTTTGCATAAAACTCATCAAAGGTTTCATCATCAGGCATTCTAATGTTTTCAAACCTAGAAGTTAATTGCTGCAGTTTGTTAATTTTAACAGCCTTTGTGCCTTCATGCACAGTTTGGAGGATTTTCCAGGCAGTATGAGCAACCTCAACATTAGAGATCCTCTTAAATTCCTCCATTGAAACAGCATTGAATATGGCATTCATAGCTTTGCTATTGAAGCCTGCTGCTTCTTTCTGAGAAGTTTGCCACTCACTCACAGGAGTAGTGGGCTTCTCCCATCCGTATTCAACGGAATTCCACACCCTCTCATCAATGGATTTCAGGAATGCTTTCATCCTTACTTTCCAGTAAGCATAATTGTTCCCATCAAAGTGAGGAGGAACAAACAGAGAGTGTCCATGCTCCATGACAACAGGGGTCAAGGATCAGCTCAGAGATAAAGATCTCAAACAAGAAGAGCTACCCGCTCTGATACCACTTGAACGGTTTAGACCCCTTAAACTATAACCAGATTGCGTAGCCTAGATTAATTAGCCAAGTTGTTACTTAGTTAAATTATGAAATTCTAGGTTAAAACAATCACAAAATCATATCAAACATATAAAACATATAAAGCAGCGGAAAATAAATAACACATGATATGATCACCCAGGAAACCACACCGAAAAAACCTGGGGAGGATTTTACCCACCGATCCTCAAGGCAAAACGGAATCCACTAAGAAAGAATTGAAGTTCTTACAAAAGGACTTACAAGCTCCCCGCTTGACTTCCTAATGCTACACATCAGTAGTAACTTCCTGACACGACCACGCGCAGGCTCCGAATCCACGGACTACTTCTTTCTTTGAACTCCTTCTTCAAGTACAAGCTCCTCACTTGTTTTTCTCTTTAAGCTTCAATGGTAGCAACCAAGTTGATCATCAAGATGTTGATGTGATCTCAATCTTGAAAATCCTAAGCTTTGTGTAAAGGAAAGCTCCTCTAGATCTCACAAGAGATTTACACAAAACCGCAATGTATGAGCAACAATACAACTTGTGCAACTCTGAAAAACGTAGCTAGGGTTTGCCTTATATACCTAGGGCAAAAACATAAAACCCTAAACGTTTAAAGAGTTAGGGCTGAGTTGGAATTCTGCAGAAAAACGCATCTGGGCCGACTTTCGATCGATCGAGTCTAACCTTCGATCGATCGAGCCAGGCCGAGAAGCCCCAATGCTTCTGCAGTCACTCGATTCCAACTTTACAATATTTAACCAACTTTGAGCAAACTTAAACAAGACTAAATACATTGTTTTAATCATGGTTTGCCAACATTACACATTAGAGTTCTAAATACATAAAAGCCTAAGACCTTAGAACCTAACAGAATCCATCTCATCCTTCATGGCTAACTCCCACTTGCTTGAATTCTCATCTTGCAAGGCTTCATCATAACACTCTGGCTCACCACCATCAGTCAACAGGAGATAATTTAGAATGGGTGAATAACGCAGTGGAGGTCTAATGTTCTTGGAAGATTTACAGACTTCAGCTACAGGTGTACTTTAATTTACCTGTGAATCTATATTCTCCTTATCTTCTTCACCCATTTTCTGGACAGTACTTTCGGTTAATCCATCTAAGTTAACAAACTCAGATTTCTTTTGATCTATCTCTATAACATCTGACACTACAGTTGACCTGTCCTTGTACATAACCTGTTCATTAAATATCACATTTCTACTTCTGATGATTTTCCTGTTTTGTTCATCCCAAAACCTATAGCCAAATTTCTCATCACCATAGCCAATGAAAAAACATATTTTAGACTTTGCATCAAGTTTACTTCGAGCATCAGAATCAATATAAACATAAGAAACACAACCAAAAACTTTTAAATGTGAAAACTTTACCTCTTTATTGCTCCAAACCTGCTCAGGAAGTTTGAACTCCATGGGAACTAATGGCCCTCGGTTTATCAGGTAAGCTGCAATGCTAACAACATCAGCTCAGAAAGTTTTTGGTAGTCCAGCTTGCAACCTCATACTCCTAGCACGCTCATTAAGTATTCTGTTCATGCGCTCAGCCACACCATTCTGCTGTAGTGTCCCAAGAATGGTCTTCTCCATCCTAATTTCCTGTGCAGCATAGTACTCACTGAACTCTCCATCTATGTACTCTCCTCCATTATCTGACCTCAAACATTTTACTTTCAAACCTGTTTCTGTCTCAACCATGGCCTTCCATTTCTTAAAAGTTTCAAATACATCAGATTTATTTTTCAGAAAGTAAACCTATACTTTTCTGCTTGAGTCATCAATGAAAGTGATGTAGTACCTTGAATCTCCAAGGGATGCAACCGAAGAAAGCCCCCACAAATCAGTGTGTACTAACTCCAATTTTTCATCCTTTGGTGTCCTGCCAGTTTTCAAGAAGCTCACATTTTTTTGCTTTCCTAAGATGCAGCTTTCACATATGTCAAAATCAATAGGCTTCAATTCTGGCAGTTTTCCTTTTGACAACAGCATCTTCATCCCTTTCTCACTCATGTGACCAACTTTGCGGTGCCATAGGCTTGTATCAGTACTTGCTTCAGTAATTACAACTGTATCTCTTGGACTTGAGGTCATATATAAAGTGCCAGTCTTCTTTCCATGAGCCAATACTCTAGCTCCCTTTGTAACATTCCAAATACCACCAACAAATAGTATTGCATAACCTTCATCATCAAGTTGTCCAACAGAAAACATATTCCTTCTCAGGTCAGGAATATGTTGAACCTTCTCCAGTAACCAAACAAACCCATTGAGTAAAAATATTGAAACATCTCTCATACCCACAACATCCAAAGCTAAACCATCAGCCAAATACACCTTACCAAAATTACCTGCAACATAGTTCTATATGATTTCTCGGTGTGGAGTGGTTTGAAACGAAGCTCTTGAGTCCAAAACCCAATCATCAAGTGGACTGTCTACTGCAAGAAGTAATGCATCCTGTACCTCTTTTGTTACAGCATTAACAGAATTATCTTCATTCTTCTTCTTAGGACTTTTGCATTGCCTCCTAAAGTGACTTGTTTTCCCACAATTCTAGCATTGTATTTGTTGGCCTGATCTAGATTTACTTCTGTTCCGATTAGAATTTCTGGATTTTAATCTACCCCGATTTGAAAGTCTGTCATTACCTCTGCCTGTTGTCTCAAGGTTTAGGGCAAAATTAGATCCTGAGGTTTCGCCTGCATCTCTTCTGTGAATCTCCTCAGCCAAAATTAAATCTCGTATGTCATTGTACTTCTGTTTTTCCTTTCCTGTAGAATTACTCACTGCCATCCTCATTGCCTCCCAACTGTTTGGCAAAGAAGCCAAAACGATCAATGCATGGATCTCATCATCAAAATCAATTTCTACAGACGATAATTGATTTGTGATGGTGTTGAATTCGTTTAGATGTTGTGCTACTGATGCACTCTCTGCCATCTTCAAATTGAACAGTTTCTTCAATAGAGGCACCTTGTTGTTTGCTAATGGCTTTACATACATACTAGACAAAGCCTTCATCAGATCTGTTGTGGTCTTCTCCTTTATAACATTGTGTGCAACAGACCTAGATAGAGTTAACCTGATAACTCCCAGTACTTGTCTGTCAAGAAGAGCCCATTCCTTAGCCTTCATAGCCTTAGGTTTTGTTCCCAAAAGAGATAGATACAATTTCCTCCCATAGAGATAATCTTCAATCTGCATCCTCCAATATGTGAAGTCTGTGCCATTGAACTTTTCTATTCTAGACGTCTTTCCTACTTCCTCTGTCATTGCTCCCTCTCAAATCTAACCCTAGGCTCTGATATTAGTTGTAGGGAATTCAACCTCAGAAAATCTCCGATTAAGAAATCACGCAACATTATTCGAGTTGGGTCAAGTCGTCAACCGAATCAAACATAACTAGGCTCCACAAAGCCCAACAGAGAACAAAACCTATTCAAATAAAATTAACTCCAACTCCAAAACAAAGAAACAACAAAAGCAATATTGAAGGGTGTGGAAGTATAATGATGACAAAGACATGCTTGCTTGGATGATCTTGTCGACTTTAGTGTCACTAATTCCTTTGATTTGAAGGAGTTCCTTCCTGGGGGAGAAAGCAGCCGATTCAACAGTGCAGAGACCTGCATCTTTAAGCTTCTTAACATCAATGGAAGCAATGCCCGCCGCCTTGAGTTGAATGTTAGGACATATGTGGTTCACATGTTAAGAACATATGTCATACTTATTTATGTAAATTGGCTAATCCTTTGACAAAACGCACTCTACTTGTAATTGGGTAGTTCTAGGTGTTTTTAATACTTCAAGAAACAAGGTTTCAAGATCAAGTGTTGAAGTCATCAAGTCTGTCCAAGAAAAACAAGCTGAAGTGCAAAATTATTAAAGCTCGGCACCTGCTCGATAGCTCCTCGACACCTGTTATCTGTCGAGATTTAAAAAGTCAGATTTTCTGATCTGATTTCTTAAGATCCGTGAATATGTTTTTGGGCCTTCTTTTCTTCTAACCCTAAACATATAAAAGGATTGTTTTAAGAGCCGTCATAATAGACACAAGTTGCAAAAGCATTGAGCAATCCTTGTTCAAGCAAATTGTGATCAAAGACGAACTTCTTGACCTAGTTCATCTTCTCTGAAGAAGTTGCTGTGTATTTGCACCAAAGGGTTTTGTGACCAAGCATCTTCCTGATCTTCATCGCGTAGGATGAACTGAAGAACTTTGCAACCAACCTCTTCTTCTAAGTTGGTGTTTGAAGTCGCGTACTGGGATTCGCGCATCTAGTTAGTCACGTACTTGGGAGCCGTGCATTAAAGGTGGAAATTGTCACTACAGATCAAGTCCAATTGGGTATTGGGGTAAGGGTTCAACTGTAGGTTGGTAAGATATTTGGGATTCCTTTACTTGTAACCGCTTGATTTGATAATAGTGGAGTTTCGAGAGTAGTGATCTAAAAATCACCCAGTGGGGTTTTTGCCGTTAGGGTTTTCCCCATTCGTGAACAAATCACCGTGTTATTTATTTTCCGCTCCGTAATTAGTTTATTGGTGATTTGTTTGTGCTGCCATGCAATTGCATGATAAATTGATTAATTAATAACTTGGCTAATTAATTAATTGGTTTAATCACAAGGGGTCATTCAGTTTGTGGCCTATCATTGAAGATTCACAAACAAATGTATCAAAATACACAATTAACTAAGCTACTTAACTATAACCAAAACACAATTCATTCCACACATTAGAACAACCATAACAAATCTATATATATATATATATATATATATATAATAGCAGAAGCCTTTTAAGGAGGTGCTACCACGTTTACAATTTAAAGAGCGATACATTATATTGTTTGGCAATGTTACAACACCGGTTAAAAGCGAATCAGTGCATTAAAATACTGTTTAGAGCCCTCTGGGTATAAAAGGAAATTAATTGCTTAAGACAGAAAAAAGAAAGACCGCTATACGGAGAAAAAAAGGAGAGAAAGACCGAGAGAAAAGAGAGACAGAGAAATAGAGAGGCAGAGAACGGAGAAGGAGAGAGAGATCGAGAGATTAAAAACTGCACACTCTAAAAATTGAAACCCAAAACACACAATCATTCATTCTTTCTATTTGCTAACATAAACGGCCAAGAGAAAAGATTTTCCCTGCCGATGAAAAAGAAAAAACAGAAGCCCATTGACTTTCCTATTAGATTTCTTCATCCAACTGCCCGTTAATTTCTTTCACCGGTGAGTTTTAATCTTCGATTTAAGTTTTTTTTATTAATTATGATTAGGTTTTGATATTTTGTTGGATTGTTTTCGATTTTGGTATTTTAATTAAATTTTTCTCTTCGCTTTTCAGTTTGACATTCCCATCTGCACGCCCTCAAGTTCAACTAGGTACCAATTTCGAATCGATTAGATTCTAGATTGCTTAGATCTACTTTGATTTTTTTCGTTTTTGTCAGATCTTCTACCGTCACCGTAAGCCTCCACTCACTATCCGACTATCGGAATCGCTACTGATAAAAGTTATGTTTTAAATTTAAAAATTTAGGGTCTTTGGTTTTTAAATTATGATCTAGATTGGTATTTTGGGTCAAATTTGATTTTGATTAATAGATTTGTATTATGGGTTAGAAATAGAGAGAGGCAATGAAACAGAGAAAGGCGATGAGTACACAGAGAAAGAAGCAGAGAAAGAGAAGAGGCGACAAAATCAAAAACTTTCATAAAACAATTTTGCAGACCCAAAACCTTGGCAGAACGGTAAACAGAGAAGGCACAGAGTGGGGACTGGGTAGAGAGAAATCTGCCACCATCAGAGAGATATGCCGTGTACCCATAACCGGTAAAGTTAATGTTTTTGTTTTTTTTTTTTTTCCTTTTCCTTTTCGTTTACAAATCTGGGAATTGAATATAATATAGGTCTGAATTTCTTGGTTGGATTGGTTTAGATTTAGATTTTTTTATAATATACTCAAGAATTTGGATTAGAATAGGTTTTGTTTTGCCTATTTGGGTTGCATTCGTTTTGGGTATCTGCCTACATGCATGGCATTTCATTTATGTTTTTTTTATTTAATTTTTTTTATAATTGATATATATTTCATTACCTCTTCGATATATTTTGGTGTCCTATGTTCTCTTTGTTCGTTTTCTTGCAGTTGTTGATAAAGGCGCATTCACTGATCACAGTGATTGAGGTATAAAATGCATTAGAATGAGTACTGTTAGGACATATGTGTTCACATGTTAAGAACATATGTCATATTTTATGTAAATTGGCTAATCCTTTGACAAAACGCACTCTACTTGTAATTGGGTAGTTCTAGGTGTTTTTAATACTTCAAGAAACAAGGTTTCAAGATCAAGTATTGAAGTCATCAAGTTTGTCCAAGAAAAAGCAAGCTAAAGTGCACAGATTTTAAAGCTCGACACCTGCTCGACACCTGCTATCTGTCGAGAATTAAAAAGTCAGATTTTTGTTCTGATTTTCTTGGGATCTGTGAATGTGTTTTTGGGCCTTCTTTTCTTCTAACCCTAAACATATAAATGGAGTGTTTTAAGAGCCGTCAACATAGACACAAGTTGCATAAGCATTGAGCAATCCTTGTTCAAGCAAATTGTGGTCTAAGACGAAGTTCTTGACCTAGTTCATCTTCTTCAAGAAGTTGCTGTGTATTTGCACCATAGGGTTTTGTGACCAAGCATCTTCCTGATCTTCATTGCATAGGATGATCTGAAGAACTTTGCAGCCAACCTCTCTTCCTAAAGTTGGTGTTTGAAGTCGCGTACTGGGATCCGCGCATCTGGTTAGTCACGTACTTGGGAGCCGTGCATCAAAAGGGGGAACTGTCACTACAGATCAAGTCCAATTGGGTATTGGGGTAAGGGTTCAACTGTAGGTTGGTAAGGTACTTGGGATTCCTTATTTGTAACCACTTGATTTGATAATAGTGGAGTTTCGGAAGTGGTGACCTGAAAATCACCCGGTGGGGTTTTTGCCGTTAGGGTTTTCCCCATTCGTGAACAAATCACCGTGTCTTTTATTTTCCGCTGCATATTTAGTTATTCGGTGATTTGTTTGTGCTGCCACGCGTTTGCATGATAAATTGATTAATTAATAACTTGGCTTAATTAATTAATTAGTTTAAATCACAAGGGGTCATTCAATTTGTGGCCTATCAAGTGGTATCAGAGCAGGCACACTCTGATTAGGTTTAATCTTTGCTGTGTTTGATCCATTGACCCCTGTTTGTCATGGCTATGACCAGCTTCAAGAGATCTATGTTTTCAAATACATCTTGTTTTTCTAATCACTATTTGTTTGAGTGCCTCAGAAAACACAAGTCTAAAAGTTATTTGAATTCACTTATAATGACTATGGTAAAAGATCTCAGTTTGGCTAAGGAGAAACTAGACTGTCTCAGAATGAAAATGTGCAAAGGAGTTCGTCTGAGAAGAGTAAAAGTTAAAGGCTTAGCTAGTAGAAGGCAGTTGAGAGAAAGAACCATTCCTTCTGATTTGTCATGCAAGCATGAAGTGTGTTTCATGAAGAAGTCTGCATTCAAAGTAATGGATACATGCCTTTGGTATCTTGACAGTGGTTGCTCAAGACACATGACTGGAGATCGATCTCTCTTCAAGATCTTTGAGCCTAAGAAAGGTGGTAATTTGACCCTTGGTGATGGAAGCAAGTCACAGATTAAAGGGAAGGGAATCATATCTCTACCAGGACTGCCGGACATTGCAAATGTTCTCTATGTAGAAAGCCTAAGGGTAAATCTACTAAGCATAAGTCAGATATGTGATCAAGACTTCGTGGTGCTGTTCTCAAAAGGAAAGTGTCTTGTCATGGATGAGTCCGGAAAGAAGCTCATCAGTGGGGTTCGTACATTGGACAATTGTTATGGATTGGTTCCTGATGCTGATATAGTGTGTAATAGCATTCGTTTGCCAAATGAAGATCTATGGCACCAACGGATGGGACATGCTAGTTACAAACATCTATCCATTGTCTCTAAGCATGAATCTGTCGTGGGGATACCAAAGCTTAGTAGGATGAGCAATGTGATATGTGGACCATGTCAACTCGGGAAACAGACAAAAGCTAAGCATCCAAGCACTCAGGCATCCGCTACCTCCAGACCGTTGGAATTGTTGCATTTAGATCTTATGGGTCTAACCAGAACTGAGTCTCTTGGTGGTAAGAGATATATCATGGTAGTGGTAGATGACTTCACCAGATACACTTGGGTCATCTTACTTCAATCCAAGTCTGATGCTCCCGAGCACATTGAGGCCTTGTGCACAAGACTGCAGAATGAAAAGAGTTTGAAGATTGATCGAATTCGAAGTGACCATGCTAACGAATTTGAGAACTCGTACATGGAATCTTTCTGCTTGAAATCAGGTATATCTCAAGAATTCTTTGCACCTATTACACCTTAACAGAATGGTGTGGTAGAAAGAAAGAATAGAGTTATTCAAGAGATGGCCAGAGCCATGTTGCATAACAAAGATGTGGCTCGAAACCTATGGGGAGAAGCCATAAACACTGCATGTCATACAGTGAATAGGGTGTACTTTAGACCCGATACCAAAAAGACTCCCTATGAGTTGTGGAAAGGAAGAAAGCCAAATGTAAAATATTTCAGAATCTTTGGAAGTACTTGCTTCATTCTCAAGGATAGAGAGAATGTGGGAAAGTTTGACTCCCGGAGTGATGAAGGTATATTTCTGGGCTACTCTTCTACCAGCAAGGCCTATCGGGTATACAACAAAAGGACTATGAAGGTAATGGAGACTGTAAATGTTGTCATTGATGAGTCTTCAGATTCCATTTCTGAGAAAGGCATTGATGAACTTCCCAAGGAAATTCTTCCCCTTGAACCTACGGAAGTTCAAGACATTATTGACTGAGAACCTGCATCTCCTAATGCTCCCGGTACTCCCAATGTTGTGGAAGAGTCTGCAGAAATTCCGACTTCACCTGATTCTGAATCTCGTCAGGAAAAAGGACCTTCCTCCAGAATTAAATTGAATCATCCTCCAGAAGTTATTATAGGAAATTTGAATGAACTCACGTTAAGGAAACGAACAGTTGATAAATGTGTTGCTAACTTTGTGTCTTATTCTTGCTACTTGTCACAGGTTGAACCCAAGAAAGTGGAGGAAGCACTACAAGATGAAAGTTGGGTTGAAGCAATGCATGATGAACTGCTCCAGTTTCAGAGGAATGATGTTTGGACTCTTGTACCTAGACCGGAGGGCGAGCATATCATTGGTACAAAGTGGATCTTCTGCAACAAGACCGATGAAGAAGGCAATGTGATTCGAAACAAGGCTCGACTTGTGGCTCAAGGATACTCTCAAATGGAAGGAGTAGACTATGATGAAACATTTGCCCCAGTTGCTCGTATGGAGTCCATTAGAATTATGCTTGCCCTAGCATGCCAACTGAAATTCAAACTTTATTAGATGGATGTGAAGACCGCCTTTTTGAATGGGCTACTTAAAGAGGATGTCTATGTGGCACAACCAAAAGGATTCATTGATCCACACTTTCCGGATCATGTGTTGTATCTCAAAAAGGCACTTTATGGGTTGAAGCAAGCCCCTAGAGCTTGGTATGACAGACTCACACAATATCTGGTGTCGCATGGGTTCACCAGAGGAAAAGTTGACCAAACTCTCTTCATCAAAAAGGAAGATGGCGAGTTGATAGTTGCTCAAGTGTATGTTGATGACATCATCTTTGGGTCAACTAAGGATGAACTTGCTCATGACTTCTCAAAGCTCATGCAAGCCGAGTTCGAGATGAGTATGATTGGAGAGCTGACTCACTTCCTTGGATTGCAAATTCGTCAGCAAGATTCAGGTATATTTCTATCTCAATCTAAGTATGCTAAGAATCTTGTGAAAAAATTTGGTTTGGATTCTGCTAGTTCTGTTCGTACCCCTATGAGCCCTAATGTTAAACTCACTGTAGATGTGTTAGGCAAGAGTGTTGATCCTTCTCTTTATAGAAGCATGATAGGTAGTCTTCTTTACCTTACTGCTAGTAGGCCTGACATTAGTTACAGTGTTGGAGTGTGTGCTAGATATCAAGCTAATCCCAAAGAATCACATATGACTGCTTTAAAAAGAATTATAAAGTATGTCAAAACTACCGCTGAGTTCGGTGTGTGTTACAGCAAGGACACTAATAATGTCTTAGCTGAATATTCCGATGCGGATTGGGCTGGGAATGCTGATGATAGGAAGAGTACTTTGGGGGGTTGTTTTTATGTAGGCAACAATCTTGTCTCTTGGATGAGCAAAAAGCAGAACTCCATCTCCTTATCCACTGTAGAAGCTGAGTACATTGCTGCTGGTAGCTGTTGCACACAACTCCTCTGGATGCAAAAACTCCTTCGTGATTATGGTATTTGTCAAGATCATCTTACTATCTACTGTGACAATACCAGTGCCATAAACATCTCTAAGAATCCGGTTCAACATTCTCGAACCAAACACATAGAGATTCGACATCACTTCATTAGGGAGCTTGTCGAAGATGGTACTCTCACTCTTGAGTTTATTAACACCGATGATCAGAAGGCTGATTTGTTTACCAAACCTCTTGACAGCAAACGTTTTGAATTCCTTCGTCAAAACATTGGTGTTATCTCCGTGGATTGATTTTCCCTCTCCTCTTCCTATTTCTCATGCATTTGCATCTAGTTTTATGCATTGTTTTGCTTTGCTAACATGTTTTTGTGTGTTTACTTTCAGTTTTGGTTATTTTTGTTTTTGATATAAAAAAAAAAAATTTTTTGAAAAATTGAAAAATACAAAAACAGTGTGTGTTTTGTGTACTTTGGTACTTGTGTACCTTGGATGGCCAATGAAACAAAGTTTTCTAAACTTTGTATCTCTTGTAGCTTAGATGAGCATCTTTATGCACAACTAAGCAAGTGAGCTTTGTGGCTCATGTTTGTGATGAGTAAGATTAGGTTATTTCTTAAACTTAACACTCATATCACTCTTTTTGACGGGTAGGACTAGAAAATCCTAAGAGAAAGGCATAAATAACCATCTCACCACTGTTGCCCGCCAATCATTAATGACATCTGTATGCTTCGGCATAGCAAAAGTGTGATGTCAATGACATTTGTGTGATTAGGCATAGCAAAATTGAAAAGTCAAAATATCAATGGGTATTTCTTTTCTTTCTCATAAGCCCATGTATGATATGTATAAAAAGAAAATATGCAAAGAAATAAAAAGCAAAAAGATTAAAAATGCTTTAAAATGGTTGCAAGCGTGTATTCTAGGAGATGTGGGAGTTATAGGATGTACCTCGAAGGTGATAGTCCCCATCAAACAGTTATGATTGTGTGTGAGTTAAAGTTATTTTCTCATATCTCAGATCGTCATAACATGTATACACATATGCAATCTTGCGGTGTTTTTCACACACAACACACAATAGTCTTTGCTACTTTTGATACATGTGCAGGTACAATGTGATTTGGCCATCACAAAGGTTTTACATGTGCTTTTGTATGCTTACTAAACTGTCATGACTTATTTTTGAAATATAAAATTGGTTAGACTTGTTTAGTATGTGTGTGTGTTTTTGGGAGATCCATGTGCTTAAATTTTCTTTGAGAGATGATTTTGAGAGCTTTTTATGTTGATTGGATCATGGTTAAGGTGTTTGTCTTGATTGCATTCATGTCTGTGTTTTTTACTTCTCGAAAAACTGCTTTTCACTGCTGGCTCGACACCTCCTCGACACCTCTTCGACACCTTCTCGATACCTGATCATCTGTCGAGCTTCTAAGCCTTTTTCTTATCGCAATCTCGACACATCCTCGACACCTGGTGGATCGATCGAGATTCTCTCTGTCTCCTCGATACCTTCTCGACACCTAGTCGATCGATCGAGCTTCAGGTATCTGTTCAGCTGTTCTTACCTCGATACCTCCTCGACACCTTTAGCTGTTGAAGGCAAATATCTCGATACCTTCCTCGACAGCATCCTCGACACCTCTCGACACCTCAGCTGTCGAGATTTACTGAGGTGCCTATTTAAGGATCTGTCGCAATTTCTCTCTCACTTTCTCGATCTCTCTTCAATCTGTCCGAGGCTGTTCATCTCCCAAACCATTTTTCTTCACTCAAATCTTCATCCAACGTGATTTTCGGCCCTTCCTTGCTTCAAATCACTTGGTATGATCTTTTTATCCTTCATTCTTCATGCATTTCATGATTTTGAATCTTAGGTTTTGAAGTTTTTGAAAATCTTGGGGATTTTCAAAATTGATGAAATTTTCTTGAAATTTTGGGTTGATTTTTCACTCAAATGATTTTAAAATGTCATACATTGCATTCCATATGCATTAGAATGATATTTCCATGCATTTAGATGTGTGTTACTTGTATGTGTGCTGCTAGGTCTGGATTGGGCTGAGCCCATGATGCTTTTTATGTTTGCATGTCACATGATCATGCATTCCCATGCATACGTAATTTTTTGTTCAATATATTATCATATTTGAACTGTTTGGGACTTTTCTGATTGTCTCCCTCTCTATCTCTTTCTCATTCTTTTACGTTAGTAGTGTCTATGGCACCCAAACGTAAATCCACTCCAGCTCGGAACCCTCTGCGTTCTGGAGCTTCCTCTTCTTCTGATAATGCTCCTTTTAACCTTCAGTTCTGTGATGGAGATGCCCACAAGGCATTTACTGAGAACTTTTCTAGACGAGGTGTTCATTCGGAACGCCAAGTCATTTTGGCGGACTTCGCCGACACTGACCTTCCCTCTGTCATTCACAGTAGGGGATGGGAGTCACTGTGTGACGTCCCGGTCACTTGTCCTCTCGTACTGCTTCAGGAGTTTTACTCCAATATGTACAGGATTGATCGTTCAGTACCTCTCTTTCATACTCGCGTTCGAGGTACGCGCATTGCTGTCACACCGCAGCTAGTTGCGGATGTGCTTAGAGTCCCTAGGATAGAGTTTCCTGACTAGCCTTCATGTGAGCGACTGAGGACTGTGTCCAAGGATGAGCTCATTTCTGCTTTTTGTGAGCGCCCTGCTGAGTGGGGTGAGCATCAGTATACATCATGTAGACCTTTTGCTAAAGGTCCTAGGTTCCTAAACATAGTGATGACTTTTGTACTTCATCCTCTCTCCCATTATAACTCTATCACAGAGCCTCGTGCTCGTTTCTTGCTTTCTCTACTTGAGCATCTTACGATAGATTTTCCTTCTCACTTCATTTTCTCTATCATAGATGTTCATTTAGATTCGGCGTCCCGTGATAAGCTCATCTTTCCTTCTGCTATCACGAGGATACTACGCCATTTTTCCATCCCTTTCCCTGTGTCCGACCACTTCACACACATATCTGCCATAGATGCCGCTACCGTAAAACGTAGTGAGGCGCAGTTTAGGTCGCGACAGCCGGATTCCACTCCTCCCTCCCGTTCGGCTCCATCCAGATCTGCTCCGTCTACATCGACTCCTCTTCCTTCTTCAGGCAATATATCTCTTGGAGATATCATGGCGCAGCTGCAGCGCATGGATGCTCGCCTCGATACACTCACCACTGAGTTGTATCAGGTGAACGTTCGTGTTGGTCGTATTGCACGACGGCAGGCGACCATGGGTGGTTTTGCTTCTGAGGCTTCTCCTCCACCACCTCCTCCAGTCGCTTCAGATTCCGATGCTGAGGATGATGATGATGATGGTGATGACGATGATGCTTCAGATGATGATGATGGAGATGCTAGCTCTACTGATGAGATGTCTACATGACACTCTACCCTTTGTCATTCGTGACAAAAAGGGGGAGTAGTTTTGGATTATGAGAGTAGTCATCTTAGGGGGAGAGTTAGTATAGGACATTTTTGATAGGGGGAGTGTTCATATTTTTGAGGGATGTAGTGAGGTTTTGATGTATCTTTTCTTTTCTAGTCTTGTTAGATACATTGATCTTGTATATGAGGTCTTGTGACCAGTTTTACATACATTGTACTTATCTTTCTATATATGTGGATGTATGTTTTTCTTTCACCTATCTCTTCATGTGTTGTTTCTTTTCTCTCTTTATACACATGTTCTTTATATTTGTATGCAATCTAATTATTTCTGTTTAACACAAGATGCCTTGATGAGTTTTGTTTAAAGTGTTTCAGAAATACAGGTTGTCAAAATCTACTTGCCATAAACTCTCTTCTTGCAAAGTTTTTCAAAAGTTTGTGTTAGGATAGATTTTATTGTATTCAACAAGTGAATATGAGTTGAGTGATTTATGACTTCTCTCATATTTTCATTTGTTCGTTGTAGTTTTGTCACGGATTGCCAAAGGGGGAGATTGTTAGGACATATGTGTTCACATGTTAAGAACATATGTCATATTTTATGTAAATTGGCTAATCCTTTGACAAAACGCACTCTACTTGTAATTGGGTAGTTCTAGGTGTTTTTAATACTTCAAGAAACAAGGTTTCAAGATCAAGTATTGAAGTCATCAAGTCTGTCCAAGAAAAAGCAAGCTAAAGTGCACAGATTTTAAAGCTCGACACCTGCTCGACACCTGCTCGACACCTACCTCGACACCTGCTATCTGTCGAGAATTAAAAAGTCAGATTTCTGTTCTGATTTTCTTGGGATCCGTGAATGTGTTTTTTGGGCCTTCTTTTCTTCTAACCCTAAACATATAAATGGAGTGTTTTAAGAGCCGTCAACATAGACACAAGTTGCATAAGCATTGAGCAATCCTTGTTCAAGCAAATTGTGGTCTAAGACGAAGTTCTTGACCTAGTTCATCTTCTTCAAGAAGTTGCTATGTATTTGCACCATAGGGTTTTGTGACCAATCATCTTCCTGATCTTCATTGCATAGGATGATTTGAAGAACTTTGCAGCCAACCTCTCTTCGTAAAGTTGGTGTTTGAAGTCGCGTACTGGGATCCGCGCATCTGGTTAGTCACGTACTTGGGAGCCGTGCATCAAAAGGGGGAACTGTCACTACAGATCAAGTCCAATTGGGTATTGGGGTAAGGGTTCAACTGTAGGTTGGTAAGGTACTTAGGATTCCTTATTTGTAATCGCTTGATTTGATAATAGTGGAATTTCGGGAGTGGTGACCTGAAAATCACCCGGTGGGGTTTTTGCCGTTAGGGTTTTCCCCATTCGTGAACAAATCACCATGTCTTTTATTTTCCGCTGCATATTTAGTTATTCGGTGATTTGTTTGTGCTACCACGCGTTTGCATGATAAATTGATTAATTAACAACTTGGCTTAATTAATTAATTAGTTTAAATCACAAGGGGTCATTCAATTTGTGGCCTATCAAGTACCAAAATTAAAGGTAAGTTTTTACAAAATTTCCCCTTTATTTTCCCAGTTCTTAATTTAGAATCTCAGTTTTCTATTATTAATTGTTGTGTTTGGTTTTGGGGACACAACTTCAAAGCATAAGAACCTAGAACCATCTGAAAACCAAAATTGCAAGTTGTTTTTAATTTTCGTTTTACTTTCTACTTCCAATTTGTGCTGTGTTTTCTTTATTTCATATTTTTCTTTCTTTTTTGGCTTTCACTTTTCAGGAAACAGAGGTCTCTTCTCACGAAACCTTGCAGCAAGTTGTTCTCCCAAGTCCAACACAGATTCTGATATGTACCTCTCATTTCTTTCAAGACTTTGTTTGCTCAAGTAATCAATTTTATTGCTCTCCTAACTCATTATTATTCTCAACTTTATTCCCATCATCTATTAGATTTTCAATTTTCATTTGATTTGGAATTTGTTCTTCTCAGATTGAAGTTGCTGATTTATGCCCAATATGTTTAGAATGAGAATTTAATCTAAAGTTAATTAATATGCACTTGAATATTGTCTAGGCAACTTTGGTTAGATATGGGCTCAAATTGCAAATTTGGAAGTACTAATACATACGTGTTTAGGAAGTTTTTTTGTTACATTTGAATTTTACAATGATTCATTAAGTGTTGTTTCTTTTAATGTACACAAGCTGTTTGATAAAATTCTTAAGTGATGTTTGTTGGCCTTTTTTATTCTCTTCCCCAGTGATGCTATCAGCCCAAAACACCGACTCCTTCAAGGTCACTCTTTTCCTCCCTTTCCGACAAAATTGCATAACATTATTGTGAATCGTTTTAACTTTTATTTAGTTTTACTAATTCTATTATTTCCAAATTGCTTTTAGTTCAAGTATTGTTTATTTCAAAAGTCAATTTGGATTATAAGACTAAAATTTGCACCTAAGAATCAGTTAAATTGTTTGTTCGTTTTTCAGATTTCAATTTGCTTCCAATAAGGTTCCATTTCTTTATTTCAATATGTTTTCTTTCCTTTTTTATTTTTTTTATTTTTTATTTTACTCTTTTTTATTGTTGTGTTTGGCTGTAGAGAAAGTCTCTGATATTTTCAGAAGTATATAATATGAGATTTTTTGATTGGTAGGTGGTTGACAACTTTCATTGTGGATTGATGGTTGGGTTGTGTACATGAAAGCTTCTTAGAGAGCAACTTGGCTATTGTTGGTGGTAGTGTACAGCTAATGTGGAAGGATTGTCAAGGTAATAAAAAGTTTCCACCTATTCTTGAGTGTAAAAGGATTGTGGGCTGTTTTTTATTTTTTGGTTTTTATGGGTTTTCTTAATTCTTTCATGTTAAAGTTTATTGCATTGAGTTTGGCAATGCTAACGAATTTTTTTGGGGGGAGGATTTGTATATAATATGATTGATAAAATTTTTTCAATGAAGGAGTGGTACTGGTATACTATATAGATTAAAAAGAGTTGAAGCTGTAGTTTCCTTTATTTTAATTTTTGTTTGTTAGCCCACCAAGGAGATTAAATTTAATCTCAAACTATTGATATTGAACCATACTTTTATATTGTTATTTTGTTGTGAAAGTTTAATATGTAGAACAAGCTTCTTCTTCTACTTCTTTTTTGTGTGTGCATGTTATCTCATTTATAAAATCTACTAAAAATTGAAACTATCTATGTTTGGTATGGTTTTTGGAGCCTAGATAAGCCTGCTATGAGGTAATAACTTTTAAAAAAAAAAAAAAAAACATAAAACAGTGAGGGATGCTTCTGTCATTGATGATGGAATTTATATAGCAACTTATATCTATTGGTAAGCTATCTCAGTAAGTGAAAAAGATATTACAATACATTACCTTCTGTCATATAATTTACAGAAACTACGATTGTAGACTACAAGATGAGAAAGCATGGTTTGTTTGGTTGATACTAGAAAAACGTAGCAAAAGGCCATAATGTTTCTATGATTGAACACAATATGATATTTTGGTTTTGGTCTTTTTTATTTTTTAATATTGTAAGAGCCTATTGCATTATCAATAGAGAATTGTTGTGTCAAGGATATTTAAAAAAGAATTTCGGACCCATTAGATTGAGAAGTTTTTTTTACTGATAAGCCACTTTTAGTTACTTCAAGTATTTTTCTGTAATGCTTGGTTTTTATTTATGCAGTAAGTTTTGGATTTCTATTGCTTTAGTTTCTATAGGTCACATTTGTATGTGCAATTTATCTTTTTAATAAAAGCTTATAGAAATTGTAATTGGTAAATCAATTTTGCAAACGCATTTACGTCTTTGATTAGTTTTGGTGATAATATGTTTTTTCTTTCAAAGATTTCCTTTTAAAAATATTGTTTGCTAATTTGTGGGTTGAAAAAATAGAACTTGAATAGTTTTTTTTTACAGAGTTGGGTCTAAAATTTCCCACAGCCAAGGTGGGAAGCAAAATTGGGTGTGGATACATAGCTTGATGTCATTCACAGCGAGAGCTCCTACCTATGCCTTGGAATTTTTTAAGGAGCATGCTTTGTAAGTACTTTTATTCTATTTTGAGATGATTAAAGCTTTATCATAATTATCTCATTGGAATTTTGGCATGGTTAAAAAAAGGGGCAGCAAGGTATATAAATGTGCACATGCTTAAATATTTGTATGTATCAGTCCTGCCAATTTGTAGTAAAGAATTATTATCTTCAACTATAAGATTTTAAAATATATATATATATATATATATATATATATATATATTGTTTCTTTAGCCAATCTGATTATTTTGGTTTTGATGTAATAATATTATTCTTATTTTTCTTTTTGGATGGCATAACAAATTGAAGATATACTATATGATAGTAGGTCTAAAACAAAACTAAAAAAATAAACTAAAATCAAAGTAGAAATTTTATTCATATATATATATATATATATATATATATATATATATATTGTTTTGCTTTCAAAGTTGGCTAAATTAATAATGTCTATCATGTGTTGGATGGAATTCATGATATATGTAATGGTTAGTGGAACTCATTTGCTGTTTCATATATCAATGTTTAGAATTTTTAAAATAGGCAAATACTTCCATTCTTCATATTTTTATAATAGGTCTTGATGCCTACAACGTTTAAAGATTATGCCACTTAGTTTAGTGTTTTGAAGTGCATCGTTTTCCCATAACGTTGTACTGTAACAAGAATAACTCAAGATGTTGGTTATTGTGTCTTTTATATCACAGAGGTGTAACAATGTATATTTTCTTTATTTGTAAGCAGTCAATTTACGTATTTGCAAGCAAATTTAGTAAGGACAAGTGAAATGATTTTGTTGGTGGTAATGTAGTTGAGAAGATTTTGGATTCATAAGTCAACCATTTTTTTTTTTTTTTTTAAATGTGAACCAATGTAATTTTTTTTATTCAAGGATTTCTTATAGATTGTTCAATATACATTTGGCAGTCAAACAGATTCATTTTGAATTGAATAAATTTTTTATTTCAGTTGTTTTCAATAACTGAAATTTAGTTTGCTTTTGGATGAATTTTGTCTGTTCATTAGCAATAAAATAGTGCAGAAAACCGGGGTACAATGCACAATTAACCACCACAGGAGTAGTTGGGAGCTGCCGGAGTGGGTGCTGTTATATGAAATTCAGTGTTTCTTCCAATGAATGCTATGCAAAAAAAAAAAAAAAAAAAAAAAAAAAAAAAAAAAAAAAAAAAGACAATTTGAAAATCCCCTAGAAGTTGAACTGGTAGTTGTTTTGCATTGTTAGAATTTTGCTCATGAAGAACAGAAAAAGGCTTATATTTTAGAAGGTTATTCAGGTATTGTTGCTTTGGTATATGAATGAAAATAATTATTTATTTACTGAGTTTTGATTTTTTTTTTTTACATATTCTGGAGTATTTAATAAAAAACCCAATTTTTGGATATGTAAATTCGAGTGCTATTTGAGAAGAATAGAAAGTAGTTTGTACCAACTGAGAATTTTTTTTTTTTTAATGTTGTTTGTGTAGAAATGGAAGTGTTTTTCTTTCAAAGTTCTTTTTGATAAGTAATTAAAGTAGAATTAATAGTCTATGTAAAGTGAAGGAAATGTCTATACTTGGTGAAAAGAAGAAATTTTACCTCTATTCTCTGATAGTCTGATGTAAAAAGTTAAGAAAACAAAAAATATCCCAACTGCTTGATGTGTTTAAATTTTTTAAAGATGAGATTTTAGATGTAATTCCTCTAGCATGTATGTGCTTCAACTTTGGACATCGGTTTAGTATAATTTTCTAAAGAACCACTTGAATTACAACTTATCAAAAAATAAAACCATTTGAATTACAAGAACTATGTGCTTTTAATTATTAAAAAAAAAAAAAAAAAATCTCTTGACACTATAATGCTTATGACCATTACACACTTGAAACTTATAGTGGAAATTTGGTGGCTAGGATTGTAAGATGCATTCTTAGAGTTCAAACTACAAAAGATTGAGCAAATTGTAACTTGGCAGAGAAAAAATATGAATTTCTTTTTTTTTTTTCCAATTTTGTTTTAGGTTCTTTGTTCTTTTATGGTTTTCAACTTTTCACAAGTTTAATTTAGATGTTTATATATTAAAATTTTCAATTGTTAACCATGTTTGATGCTTTATTTATTTATTTATATTTATTTAAGACTAGAACATCAATCTTTGGCATCTACATCCCAATTTGGATTTCCATAGCAGGTGTAAATCATTCTGTTGCTTAGTGCTAAGGCTATAAAAGATCTTATGATACTTATAAGTACATCAAAGTTCTTTTTTATATTAGTTATGCTTTCTCTTATCAATCACTTACTTTCCACCAATAGAAATTAAAATATTGTTTCTTTGTATTTATACATTGGAATTTTACCTTATATTATTATTGAATATGTTCTCCTTACATGGAGCTCAAAAGGTTGTATTAGTTTCTATTATTTCAAAAGTTACATTTATATAGGTCTTCATTATGCTATTGCCTCCAGTTGGACAACAATCACCCATTTAGCACACCAAAGAAACCATTTGAGGGGGTTCTACATATGTATGTGCTATAGTTTTGCAGGTGGCTGATGATGAGTCAATTCATTCAAGTGAAACAGAGCTGGCATTTATAGTACATCATGCCTAGCTAGAATATGGCTTTACTCACTAGATGTTTTTTTGGTTAATAAGTACTTAAGACTTTATTTTTTGCTATCGGGAATTTTGGACTTTTGACATTGTTATTGAACCTGACTCTATATCGCACAATTGTAATTTTTGTTTCTTTAATTGATTGGCATTATTAAAACAAAGCCTTTAATAAACATATTAATTGTTGTATTTTATTGTATTGTTATGTCAATTTGATGGTATTTTAAATGTGTAAAATGTTCCCCGCGCATTGCGCTGGTTAAATGCTAGTTTTACTAATTGTTATAGCTAGCATAGAGCTTGGCTTCAACTCTATGTACATGTACCTGAGAGAAATAGGCAAAAAGCTTTTGAGTTTTCAGCTGAGAGTATGCAAAGCGGAAGGCAAGAGACAAAGAGTGGAAGTGCGGGTTATCTGACGTGAGTTGTGTTGGTGTGGCTTGTGTTTTTTTTTTTTTTTTTTTTTTTAATTATATTTTCTCAATTTTAAATGGACTCCTATTTTTTGTTGCTCAGATTTTTTTATTGAATTGATTAGTTTTTTTAGTTAATTTATTTTCTCTTTTTGTATTACTAGTCAAATGTCAATTTGGTCATAAGGAAGGTGAAAGGTGCATATCAATTTTAATCGATAAATTAACCCAAATTTAAAAAAACCTTTTAATATAAACAATGACACCCAAGCTATAAATTTTGCAAAAGACAGGTTCCAAGTTTATAATAATAAAAGCCTCCACGTTTTGGGAAGCTTAAAAACCTTTAAGCCCTTTTATCATCCATTTATTTGGCAAATTTGTTAAAAAAAACTTTGATATTTGATTAGTTTGTACAAGTAGATGAATCAACAATTTATTGGATATGGGGTCACAAATTATCCTTTTCATCCATATGATAAGTTGATTATAAACAATATTTGTTACTTCTTCAAATCGCTTGACGTAGAACAAACAACACATGCCTTCTTGAAGCAGCAGGAGCACAAGAAGTCACAACGCAAGATTAAAGGAGGGTGCTAGTCGAGGCCATCAAGGTGACAGTGTCGGAATTACATGAAAATTGGTAGATTGAAGGAAAACAGCGTTCTAATCCAAATTCATGATACCATGATCGTTGCCAAAATTTAGGCGAATTCCTTCGTTAAGGCCTCGAAAACAGTGTTTTTGCTATTTATAGTAATATTTGTTTTTCTTTAATAAATTTTAGTTTAAAAGTCAGAATAAGGTCCCGTTTATTATAGGACGACCTTAAGGTCAGTAGTTTATGATTTTGCATTTAATTCAATTTTGCCATTTCTAGTAAATTTCGGTATTTTGTCACCTAATCGCGTAATTAGTGCGAATTAAGATTTTAGACGTTTTTCTCAATATTTTTATGTTTTGTAGCTATTAAAGGCAAATCAAACTATTATCAATAAACACAAACTTTTGTCAAATTATTTCTCTGATGGTTTACTACTAGGAACTAATAGTTTAGTTTCTGTCCCATCAAGAGAGTATCGTGTGTGCTTTCTTTAATCTTCCGCGACATCATCACATCAATATTTTTTCAATTAATGAAATAAGTTGGGACTTAGGAATGCATTTGGCTAGGATCAGTATTTCCATATATTCAAGAAAAGTATGATTTATCCTAAATCAAAGATAACTAAACAATTTACTCAAAAAAAAAAAATAGCTGAACAATATTATAAGAAGATAATGTTGCTCGTATTACACAGGTCATAAGAGATTATATCAAAGGTGACAGAGCCAAAATTATACATTAAAAAAAATGTGAAACAGCCAAACACATTTCACTGAAATTCACACACTCCAAAAGATGAAAAGAACAGTATTATGGTAACATTGATGTCAAATGGATAGGATCCAATGACAAAGTCGGTGGATTTATTCCCTACAACATTACCAATTATAAAATTTAAGAATGTGATGTGTATAACATTAGAATGCATCAACTCAAACATCATTCATCATGAATAATAAATTTAAGCTTAGGGCTAGAACTTATGAGGTGGACAGGGGTGACTCAAGGCCTAAGCCACTTAAGCTTAGGCCTTAGACCCCCTATTTGTCCCAATTTTTTAAAAGGGTTTTAAGATCCTTGTTTAATAAATAAAATGTCAAAATTGTACAATAAACCCCAAATTTGTAATTGATTTTTTTTTAAAAGAAAAAAAAAATTTTGCATTCTTTCCTCATTGTCAAAAAGCCCCTGAAATATTTAGCCAATTGAAATCCTAAATTGCTTTAACAAAAAAAAAAAAAAAAAAGTTATGAGTTTATCATAAACATTCCAAACAATCATTGATAATCAATTTCCTAACAACTAGTAAAAGAGATATTAATAAAATTTAAATACAAAAATTATATTAGCAATTTTACATCTAAAAAAAAGTCAAAAAAATATAAGTAGGTTATGTACGTAGAAATAGATTTACATTGTTTTATTAATTGCCACGCAGTGAGTTGAAGGAAATTCCCTCCAAAAGTTAGGAGGTAAAATTTTCCTCTCCACGCCTAGAGTTTTCAATTACTTATCAAATCATCCAGTGAGTGACTGATTTTTAAAATTGCTTTACTTGTTATGGTTTCATGCCTATAAGAGATAGTCTTTATAAATATGAGATGCACATATAAAAACTTATGGATGATATTGTGTTCTAGAAGAACTAGTTTCATATACTAAGTTGTCTTGTAATTCCTTTAACTTGTATTGCCATTTCTTTTACTTTACAACAAAAACTCATTGATGTGAAGATTTGTTGAGAATAAAAGAAACTTTATATTTATTAAAAATATTATTTTAAAAACAACCATTTTAATTGACTTAAAATTCCCTTATTGCTGTTTGTTATGGTTCCAAACTTCGAATAGCTAAAGGATAAATAAAAGAATTTATTTCCTGATTAAATATATATTATTTGGAAAAAGAAAAGAAGAGAGAGAGAGAGAGAGAGAGAGAGAGAGAGAGAGAGAGAAGGGCCCAATCCATTTCCCTTAATAACTCCCAACAAAATTGTAGACACAGAAGAGATTGATGGGCTCTTCCACAATACAAGAATCAGCCCAGTGGGCCAAACCGTGGGTTGCAAAACAAAAGCTTAATGTGTAGAAAAAGATATTTTCTGGTCAGCTCAGCTCTACCAAGTTCTTTTAAGTTTTAACCACACATATATATTTAAGCCAAACTAGTGATAATGATATGTGAAGATATATACATTCTGATTTGCAATTCTTGATCCATAACATTGTGGGAACTTCCATGGATTCAAGCTTACTAAAACCGAAGATTGTATAAACTGGACTTCAAAATTGCCAATACTAATTCCATTTGAGGTCTAATTCGATGCAAAGGGTTTATTTAGCATTGCTTTGTCAAACATCGAGAAGACAACTTTCCTTGTACGTACGTTCTCATGCATGGTTGTAAAACTAAGCCTTTTTGTTGATAGCTAATTAACCGAGCTTGGCCACCAACAAACTTTGAGGCTTTGTAGCTCTAATTGCTCAAGCTCTGATGATTCCAAACCTCCCTCACTCTGTCCTCACCACCAAGTCTCATTTCACACAACTTGCTCTCAACTTTTACTCTAGTTTAGCAGACCTTGCTGGAGGCCACAGCCAATGGCCTTCAACATTTATGTATTTAGACAATCTTGTTGGGGAAAAATCCTAGCCTCCTCTATGTCTATGTGAATTAAAATTAACTAGTCGCTAACCCGTGCGATGCACGGGAAGACTGTTAAGCTATCACTTATGACAATGCTAAACAGCCTTAAAACCTAAGACAAACCCATGAAATAGATTTGAAATTTTTTCACAAATAAAGAAAGTCTTACGTGAAGTTGTGAAGTTTTGTGAATATGATACCTTAAGTTTTGTGAAAGTGAGAGTCATATTTGATATATTTAAGAAGCAAATAAATATCTAACGTAATACTAATAGATATCTAACTCTCATGACAAAAAATGAATGATTACAATTTCAAAATTCCCTATCCTATAGTCAATACTTAACATTCAATTACTAAATTTATTAGTATCATCACTACACATCTTACATCACATTGGGCTCAATTATTATTTCACCAGCTCAATTATTATCATCACTAAATTTATTATTTCACCAGCCCAATTATTTCTCCAAGAAAACTTCTACTATCTAATTGCATAACACAAGTAAATTTCATCTCAGAATTGTGACTCCTACTCAATCTCCAACATATAGAATCCTCTCCAAGCCCACATTGCTGTACTCCATTGAGAAGGCTGCCACACCAGAACTTGAATTTTATTCTCGACATTCTGCAAACCATACCAAGCTTCCATAACTAACTCTAGTTGCTAGACTTTTTCCACTAATTTCCTGGGCGTTGCTTATTTCTTATTATTTTGAGCTCCATGTAGTACAAAAGTCCACAAACAATCACTATAGTTTCAAATGAAATACTGCCGTGTCTTAATTTCACCAGCCGACACAGTGCTTAGTTGGCAAACAAAAGCCAAGTCCACGAATTTCTTTCCTTAAAAATACTTTTCTTTTATCTTGTTTTTCCTTCATACATTTTTCTTTTATCTTGTTTTCCTTCATCTCATCTCTAAACTTATCTCTCTCTCATTAATCTTTTCTCTCTAATTCATGGCTGAAAAGGCCAAATCCCATATTCATACAAAATCTAAAATCCAGATCCACTAAACCCAGCTTCTCCAAACCCAGATTCAACACAGATCGACCACGACTTCTTCGATGTCTCCGATCAGCGGTCTCGATATGGGTTTTGAGCTCCACGCCATACAAAAGAGATTGGTCAGTGAACCATTCCGTGGTCGGATTCAAAAAGCTAAAGGGATTGGGTGTGTTTTTTGGGCTCAGAGTCTGCGTTGCTATCTTCTTCTTCGATGACCCGTCCACTTCCATGGCTATGTGGGTTTGCTTTTCGAAGCTTTCTCACTGTGTCTATGTCTTTGGGTTTCCATTACACTACAATGGCTTGGCTTTGGGTTTGTTTGTGTTGGGTGTGTATTGTGTTTGAAGAAATTTATGGGATGAGGAGGAAGATGACGAAGAGGGAGATGGGGAATTATTTTGGTTTTGGTTTGGGTTTGGGTTTGTGCTCATATGTACTGTTTTGGGTTGTGTTGGGCTTGTGATATAGAGGGGGATCGGAAGAGAAAGGCTTTTTTTGGGAAGAGATGGCAGAGCATTGTGTAAGGGAGAGGCAGAGCAGCGGGAGGCAGAGCATTCTGAAAGAGAAAGGGTAAAGCATCGGGTTTTAGAAAACTGTTATTACGTTTTTTTTTTTGTTTTTTTTTTTAATTTTTTAATAATGTGCTGATGTGGAAATTTGTGGGAGCTTAAAAAGCTTCGGTTTTATATATATATATAGATGACTACCAAGCAATAGCAATATTAGGGAAACAAAAAAAAAAAATTTCCAGCAAGCACCACATAAACACAACAATACAAGAACACCAAATCTTACGTGGAAAACCCTCTAGTGTAGAGGGAAAAACCACGGGGCAGCTCCGAAAAATATCCACTATGAAATAGAGATTACAACAATCAAGTTTATGCTAAACTTGAGTCCACAATAAATTGGATATACAACAAATAAATCTCAAGGAGCAAATATAATCTCACCACAAAGTCAGTAGCAAAATTTTCCTCTGAATACTCCAACTCTCCATGGTTGTAGCATTCAAAAACTCCAAGAGAACTCCACCAATTTATCTTCCTTATGTGTAACTTGAGCAAAGAAAAAATGTCTCCTTTTTTCTTTTTCACTCTCTCACACTCTCACTGTGTTTCTCTCTATTTTTGGACTGCACCACCAGCTGAAGCTCTCTCTTTTATCTGTTTTGCTCTCTCTAGAACTAACTCACAAAATGGCCAAATAGCTCCTTTTCTTCAGCTCTCTGATTTCTGCTTCAGCACTGCTCACCAGGCCGAATGGCCTTTGCTTCTTTCTTTTCTTTTTCTTCAGCGTGTCCCACACGCCATGCAGCACTTCTCAATAAGAGAAGTCAGACCCCTCCATGCTTTTGGTCACTTCTCAATAAATGAAAAGGCTGAATTTGAAGACTCTTGAAACAAGCTCATAAATGAGCTTTGACAAAATGTGTGTGTTGGACTCCCAAGGGTGTCACGTGCACCCAACAATCTCCCCCTCCAACACACTACGGAGGAGATCTTCAACCCAAGTCTTCAGTTAGAATTCATGCCGGCCAACCCGACACAAAGCTTTAGCTTTTCTCTAGACACAACCTTGGTCAACATGTCAGCTGGATTTTCATCTGTGTGAATCTTCTCTAATTCAAATAACTGTTGTTCAACAACTAGTCTCAACCAATTGTATCTCACCTCAATGTGCTTCGAGCGTGAATGGTACATAGAATTCTTGCTCAAGTCTATAGCACTCTGACTATCACAATTAACTACATACCCATCTTGTTTCAAACCTAATTCTTGGAGAAACCGTTTCAACCAAAGCATCTCTTTACTTGCTTCATTAGCTGCAATGTACTCAGCTTCAGTTGTAGATAAGGCAACACACTTCTGCAATCTTGATTGCCATGATACGGCTCCCCCTACAAAAGTAAATAAATACCCCGATGTAGATTTCCTACCATTAAGGTCACCTGCCCAATCTGCATCTACATAACCCTCCAAAACTGGTTTAGAATCACCAAAAGTCAAGCACAATTTAGAGCTACCTCTCAAATACCTGAAAATCCACTTCACTGCTTCCCAGTGATCTTTACCAGGATTAACCATGAATCTGCTGACAACACCAACTGCATAAGCAATATCTGGTCGTGTGTAAACCATAGCATACATCAAACTCCCAACTGCTGAGGAATAAATAGTTGATGCTATGTCTCCCTTCTCTTTCTTGGATGAAGAACTAGATTTCTTTCTCATCTTGAAATGAGAACCAAGAGGTGTGCTGACTGGCTTGGCATGCTTCATATTGAACCTTTCAAGAACTCGCTCAATATACTTCTCTTGTGATAACCATAGCTTCTTAGCTTTCCTATCACGTAGAATCTGCATACCCAAAATTTGTCTTGCTGGACCTAAGTCTTTCATATCAAATGACTTGAACAAGTCCTTCTTCAAAAATTCCAATCACACCTGCATCTCGTCGTACTATCAACATATCATCTACATATAGCAGAAGAATAACAAATTTACCATTGGGAAATTTTCTGACATACACACAATGATCTGCATTTGTCCTCGTGTACTCGTGACCCACCATGAATGAGTCAAACTTCTTGTACCACTATCTTGGAGCTTGCTTCAAGCCATACAAACTCTTCTTTAACTTGCAAACCATGTGTTCTTTCCCTTTCACTTTGAATCCCTCTGGCTGATCCATGTAGATTTCTTCTTTCAAATTACCATGAAGAAAAGTAGTCTTCATATCAAGTTGCTCAAGCTCAAGATCCAAGCTAGCTACTAATCCCAGAACTACCCGAATGGAACTCATCTTGACTACTGGAGAAAATATCTCATCAAAGTCAATCCCTTGTTTCTGACTAAAACCCTTGACCACCAATCGAGCTTTATACTTCACTAACTTGTCACTATCTTTCTTCAACTTGAACACCCATTTGTTTCTCAATACCCTTTTGCCTTTAGGAAGTTCCACCAAGTCATAAGTCTTATTCTTGTTCAAAGAATTCATCTCTTCATGCATAGCCTTCAACCAGCTTTGCTTATCCTTATGAGACTATACTTCCTGAAAACTTGCTGGCTCCCCCTCTTCAGTAATCATAGTATACTCAAAAGTGGGGTATTTAGTTGATGGACGACGCTCTCTAGTAGACCTTCTCACCTGAGGTTCTACCATCTCTAGTGGAGGAGGCTGCTCCCCCTGCTCAACACCATCTATATCTATCACATCATCACCATCAACACTTGCTGGCTCATCAGCATCAAATTCAGTTGGCTCATCACCATAATTCTCATCTTGTACCTCTTCCCTATTTGTGGCATTATCTAAGGAAGAAGAGGTAGGTGTAAGATCAGGAACACCTTCAACTGTAGCTTTAGGCTTCTCAGTTTTCTTAAGGTCTACCAAGTTTTCATTCTCATGAAAAACTACATCTCGACTTCTAATCATCTTCTTTTCTTTTGGATGCATCTCCATATCCAACAAATATACAAGGAGTGGATTTGCTATCAAGTTTTGATTTTTGTTCTTTAGGCACATGAACAAATGCCTTGCACCCGAATACCTTCAAGTGAGAGTAAGAAACATCTTTCCCTGTCCATACTCTTTCTGGAATATCAAAACCCAAAGGAACTGATGGAGATCTATTAATTAGGTAGCATGCAGTTGCAACAGCTTCACCCCAGAATGACTTAGGTAGATTAGCCATTCTCAACATACATCTGATCTTCTCAACAATAGTGCGGTTCATCCTTTCTGCCACACCATTTTGCTGTGGGGTACCAGGAACTGTCTTCTCATGTCTAATGCCTTTCTCGGAGCAGTAATTTTTAAATTCATTAGACGTGTATTCACCTCCGTTATCACTACGGAGACACTTCAAAGGCTTCCCCTTCTCTCTTTCCACCATGGCATGAAATTTTTTGAAGTGCTCAAAAACCTGGTCTTTAGTTTTCAAAACATAAACCCACACCTTTCGTGAAGCATCATCAATAAATGTAACAAAATATTTATTGCCACCTAAAGTCTAAACATCAATGGGACCACATACATCAGAATAAACAAGATCTAATACATTGGGTTTTCTAGTAGATGGTATATTAAATGAAACTCTATGTTGTTTACCAAATAAACAAAAGTCACAAGGATTTAGTGACGTACCTTTGGCAAAGGGAATGAGAGACTTCTTTGCCAAAATCTGCAACCCTTTTTCACTCATGTGAGCCAGCCGCCTATGCCACAAGTTAGGCGAAGAATCCTCCTGAGCTGTATTAATAACATCCTTGCACAACTTTACTTGTGTCTTGTAAAGTGTACAACAAATCTTCCCTCTAGCAAACACCAATGATCCTTTGCTAAGCCTCCATTTTCCATCACGGAAATAATTGCCATAACCTTCTTTATTAAGAACATGAGTGGAAATCACATTCAGGCGAATATCCGGAACATGTCTCACATCCTTCAAAACCAGGGTGTATCCAGTGTTAGCCTTAACACATATATCACAAATTCCCACAATGTCGACATAACTATCATTGCCCATCTTCACTCTTCCAAAATTTCCCGCTTTGTATGAAGTGAATAACTCCTTTCTAGGAGTGACATGACAGGAAGCAGCTGAATCAACCACACATTCAACATAAGGATCTGAAACTGTACAGCAATCATCTTGTCCTATGGCTAGGACTTGATCTTCCAACACTATAACAGCAGCAGTGTTCTCATCATCCGCCTTTTTATGATTTTTATCCTCTTTTTGTTTGTTCTTCCAAGCCTTGCAATTCTTTTTTATGTGACCTTCTTTATCACAATAAAAACACTTGAATTTTCCTTTCGACTCTGACCGACTTCTGGATTTACCTCGCCCCTTAGAACTTCTACTCTTACTTCTCCCCCTGTTCTCTGTGACAAAAGCATGTGCAATATCCTTGCCCATATCCTTTCTTCTAGTTTCTTCATTAAGCAAACTATCTTTAACCATGGCAAGTTGTAACATACCATTCGGCGCAGAATTACTAAGTGACACTACCAAAGTCTCCCAACTGTCAGGTAAGGAACTCAAAAGCAATAAAGCTTGCAACTCATCATCTATTACTAGCTTCATTGTAACCATTTGATTAACCAAGTCTTGGAACTCACTAAGGTGCTCGGCAATGGACTTACCCTCTTTCAGCTTCCAATTCACAAGCTTCCTAACAATAAAAGCTTTATTTTGAGCTGTCTTTCTTTCATAAAGACTCCTTAATTTTTCCCAAAGAGCCTCTGCATTTGTTTCCTGAGACACGTGGTGAAAAACACTAACATCGATGCATTGTCTAATGCACCCAATAGTTTTTCTATTTAATTTCTCCCAGTCTCTATCAGACATATCACTAGGCTTGGCACTATCACCCTCAATGGGGTCATGTAAATCCTTGCAATAAAGAACATCCTCCATCATCGGCTTCCATATCGAATAATTCGACGCCGAGAGTTTAACCATAGTATTCATAGCCATATTTTCCATTTAATCCAACACAAGACAGTCAAACCCAAGCAACCAAAAGCTCTAATACCACTTGTTGGGGAAAAATCCTAGCCTCCTCTATGTCTATGTGTGAATTAAGATTAATGACTACCAAGCAATAGCAATATTAGGGAAACAAAAAAAAAAAATTCCAGCAAGCACCACATAAACACAACAATACAAGAACACCAAATCTTACGTGGAAAACCCTCTAGTGTAGAGGGAAAAACTACGGGGCAGCTCCGAAAAATATCCACTATGAAATAGAGATTACAACTATCAAGTTTATGCTAAACTTGAGTCCACAATAAATTAGATATACAACAAATAAATCTCAAGGAGTAAATATAATCTCACCACAAAGTCAGTAGCAAAATTTTCCTTTGAATACTCCAACTCTCCATGGTTGTAGCATTCAAAAACTCCAAGAGAACTCCACCAATTTATCTTCCTTGTGTGTAACTTGAGCAAAGAAAAAATGTCTCCTTTTTTCTTTTTCACTCTCTCACACTCTCACTGTGTTTCTCTCTATTTTCGGACTGCACCACCAGCTGAAGCTCTCTCTTTTATGTGTTTTGCTCTCTCTAGAACTAACTCACAAAATGGCCAAATAGCTCCTTTTCTTCAGCTCTCTGATTTCTGCTTCAGCACTGCTCACCAGGCCGAATGGCCTTTGCTTCTTTCTTTTCTTTTTCTTTAGCGTGTCCCACATGCCATGCAGCACTTCTCAATAAGAGAAGTCAGACCCCTCCATGCTTTTGGTCACTTCTCAATAAATGAAAAGGCTAAATTTGAAGACTCTTGAAACAAGCTCATAAATGAGCTTTGACAAAATGTGTGTGTTGGACTCCCAAGGGTGTCACGTGCACCCAACAAATCTGTTAGTGGAGCAATTAGCAGCATCATACATTATTCTATTGCCATATTTAATTTTGTAGTAAAGGCCCATCATCTTCACGCCATACAAAGATATTCTTTCCATTACCCAATGGGCTTCAATAAAAGCCTTCTTAATTACACCCATCAATTGAATAATTTTCCTCCAACTCCAGGAGCAATTAGATAGCAGTATTGAGTATTGACCCCTCCCCTAGAAACCAAGAGGATGAAGAGAAGCCAAGAAGATAAAACATTGAACCCAAGCTACCCATATAGAGCCCAAATTATATAGGAGAGAGGTCTTATTCCATTCCACAATATATGTTACGTTTTGTGATTACTTTTCATTTCTATGAGTCAATCTTATGCATGGGATGATGAAGAAGTACATCCAATTGAACAGAAAAGTTATAACAAGTAACAACTCAAGGAATGTTGTACTCCAAAATGACTACACTAGTCACAATTTAGGTTTCTTGAAGTTGTTTATAAAGCCTGCATCAGCTCAATATATATTTCATGTGGAACTCCGCACATGCCCACACAACATACCTAACAAATTCAATATTAGTCCGGGACCTCACAAAAGTTTTGTGAGAGCTGTCTATGCATGAACCATATGTTGTGGGACTAGCCCATGTGATAGCCTATACAATAGGCTTGCATCAAGAATTCTACTTCAAGTAGAATTAAAGTATCAGTACCGGCATGCTATTTGGCATAATATGATATATTTTAGCATCAAATCACAAAAAAAGCTCATTACCCGATCTTCCAATTGTAAAAAATTTTACAATGGTGCTACAGTACCATCTTAAATATATGATGGTACTATAGCAAGCTTCTATAATTTTTTATTATATTTTATTCTCTCTCTTTTGCCTCTCTCTCTCTCTCTCTCTATAAATATATATATTTATTACTTTTCTCTCTCTTTCTTTCATAATTTCTCTCTGTCTTCCTTCTCTTCTCTCTCACTCTTGTTCTTGTTTGGCTTTCTCCTCTGCTCAAACCCAAAACCCCCTTTTCTCAAACCCCAAATCTGTGTGGTGGTGGTAGCGGCAGAGGTAGGCGTGGGGCATGGGTTGATCTGGGTTATAGGTTGGTCTGTGATGTGGTTTGGTGGTGTGGATGTGGGGTTTTGATTTGTGTGGAAGTGGGTTTTGGATCGATAGGTGGCAACAGCGTGGTGGGCTTGGGTCGTGGTGGGTTGTAGGTTTATGGGTTGTGGTGGCATGGGGATTTTGGTCGTAGAGGTGCAGTGGTGGCATGGGGTTGTGGTTGTGGTTGGGTTTCGATGGGTTTGGGTTAGATTTTTGGAATGGGTTTGATTTTAGGTGGGTTCTGATGGGTGTTACCGTGGTGGTGGGGTCAGTTGTTGCTGTAGTGTTGTCTAGTGGTAGCGAGATTGGCATGGGTCTAGTGGTTGCTGGATTGGCGTGGTTCTAGTTGCAAGATCGGTGCTGGGTTTTGGCCGTGGGTATGAGTGGTGTTGGGTTTGCTTGCTAATGGGTTTTGGTGATATTTTGGCCATGGGTGGTGATTGATGGTGGTAATGGGTTTGATGAGTGTGGTGTGGTTGGCTTTTTTCTGGTATTGCTAATCAGTTGTGGTTGTTGGTTGCAGTAGGGAAGAGAGAGAGAGAGAGAGAGAGAGAGAGAGAGAGAGAGAGAGATAGTAAAAAATATATAAAAAAAGAATATTTAAATAAAATGGCAAAAAAAAAAAAAATAGAGTCTGGAATGTTGAGCGTGTTGTAAAATGATATGGTATACTAGATAAAGTAACTTTTAAGATGGTAAAATAGAATAATTTGTAGATACCAGATGCTAATGCCCTTAGGAGTCAGTAAATTCCTAGGAAAGCAAAAGAACTAATCCTATTTGAAATAGGAGACAATGGTTAATGGTTTGAAAGACTCCTTATTTGACTTATATTGGGATTATGGTGTGCGGCTAGGTTTTTATGGTTTTGAGGTGTGCCGCATATGGAATAGAAAATAGAGAAAGTGGAAGCTGCACAAGAGAAAAGAGAGAGCGGCTGCAAGAGGGAGTTGCTCAGAAAAAAAGAAGATAGTCAAAAGAGAGCTATGCGTGAAGAAGAAAATAGAGAACAGAGAGAAAAGTGTTGCTGCATTTAAGAGAGATATTTAGTGTGTGTGACAGTAAAGAAAAACAAGATAGATTTCTCTTTAGTTGTAAGACTTACACAAGAATTATTATAATTGATTTGATAATAGTGAATTGATTCGGAGTTTGTTCCATGATTTTTTCCTTTCAAGGAGAAAGGAAGGTCTTTCATTGTGTAATTGGTCATTAAGATTAGTTAACCTTCTTAATGAAAACGTACGTTAGTTAGTGGAATTACTGATATTTGATTGTGATCGATTGCAATGCAGTTGAGAATTTGTCAAAAGCTGAAGTTTAAAGTTTAAACTGCTGAAATGGTGATCGTGTTATCCTAATTAACCAAACGTAGGTTCCACGAAAGAAAAATGGTGTATAACCCAATTACTTATTAGAAAAAAAGGCTGTATAACCCAATGACACATTTATTCAATTTGAAAAAATGGGCATTCAGTCAGTCTACTATCGATAGGTGAGATAGCATTATTAAGACACGGCTGCAGACAATTCTTCATTAAGTGGAAATAAGCATCATTTAGCCCCAAGGACATAAAGCATGATAACGAGTTATCATGTGGTTTGACTCTTGCATCATAGGACTTCCTTTATGTTTGTTTCAGTGTTAATAGACTGTTTGTTTCAGTTTTAATAATTTGTCATCTTTGCGGTCACAAGGGTCCTATTTCTCTTCTTCAAGTTGGTAAGACATTAGAATCTCACCATTTCCTTTATATGCTGGTCTATTTTCTTCATTGTGAATCTAACTAAACTTCTTGAATTTGTAGCTGATGTTGATTCTTTTCTAGATTTTTGTTATTCCTTTCTTCAATGAGTTCCTTATGCGTATGTATGTCTATGTTCACAGGACATAAGACAATACAATCTCCTCGTTACGAAGGGAGTAAACACGAAATTACCAGATTTGTGAGATGCAAAAATAGAGAAAAAATATGCGCCAAAGTAAAACAATCACACAAGACAATATTTATGTGGTTCGGCAATTTGCTTACATCCACAAAGTTGCAAAGATTTCACTTTTCACAAGAAAAAATACAAGATACGACAATACAGTTATTTTTCTCAAAAAATCAACACAAAACTCTAATCTCCAAAACCAATATTTTTTCTTTCCTACGCACAGGATTCATAATAGGCTATAGATGGGCTAAAAAAATTTTCGGGTGTTGTCCTCAGACCCTCCAAGAAGGCTTCTCTATGAGTGCTCTGGCTTGGGTCAATTGGCCCAAGTCTCCACTCCATGAACTAAGCCTCAGAAAAACTCTCATTAAAAACTATAGCAAATTTATTTTGGATTGGATCATAATTTAGAATTCTAGATCAAACATATCTAAACTCCACAAAACTCAACATGTTAGAGACGCAGCTTGGTGCAACCTGCAACTAGAGCTGCCAAAGAAACGATTAGTAAGAATAAGGATCTCCAATGGTTATACAAAATAAGGAAGTGAGCAATGAATTGAAGGAGTTCCTAAAGCGGCCCTTGTTTCTAATCCAAATGGAAATCCTTGAAGGTCAAAATAGTTGTGAATAGTCAATATATATTTACCGTTTATTGGTTGAACCTTATCTAAGCCTTGAATCATGTTAATGTTGTAATAAGGGCCACTACTGATGTAGTACTGCATTTCACATTGGCCTCTATTCCTGTTTTTTTCTTTATTAGTTTTTTATTTATTGTTGAATGCCTTCTTCCAAATTGTTATTGTCCCACAAATCTTTTCTAATTAATGATTGAAGGTTTTTCTCATATAACTTTGAATAAAATATGGGTCCTACTAATGAGTGCTTTTATGACAATTGTGAATAAGCCATTTGATACTACTTTTAGGGAAAATATAAAAATTCGTTAAAAGACAAATAGTTTTTTTTACCCATAAAATATTGATGTGGAATATTCATAGTTCAAATGAAACCTTCCTTTGGAATGAGGTGGTATTACCATATATCAGATGCATGTTTCTTCCCTCTATTTTCATGTGAGAGAGAGAAAACATACATTTAATGCATATTATATTTTTTCATTTGAAAGAGTAAGGGGAAATTGGAAGCTGATGTCATGATTTGAAATTTAATGTTATCAATACATTAAAAAGAAGAAGAAGATAGAAATTATAAAAGAACTTTGCTGTATATAAAATTTGTAATCGGTTAGACACTATAATTTTCTTCTGGTGGCGGCAGATAGCTAAATTTGGTAGAAAATAGCTAGGCCATTTAAAAAAAAAAAAAAAAAAAAAATCATATTGGCTTTTGTATTTCGGTACTAGTTGGGGAGTTTATTATTCGGTTGTTAGATGAATAGTACTTAATTTAATTTTATTGTTTTTAATTAATTTATGAATGAGTTAGAACTTGCACTAAGGGGCCCCTAATCAGGGGCGGCTCAACATAATTTAGGGCCTAAGGCGAAAAGTTTATGCGGGGCCTTTAATATGTAAATATTAATTAAAAAAAATTATTTAATACTAATCAAATTAAGGTTAATTTGATACATTAAATACATAAATAATACCAACTAAACTAATGTTAATTTCATATAGAGAATTGAATATTATAGCTGAACCTATAAATATTAATAAAAAGAAATAAAAATATATTGCGATTGAAAAAGATACTTTATTTTGGATATAAGATGATGCATAGTTAAATAAAGTTGTAATCTAATTTTTAATTTTATATTTTGATTTTAAGAGAGAGAGATAGATATTATTTGGTGTATGGCTTTATAGGATATTATTTTACAAAAATCAAAGTCTCAAACTATTAGGAAAGATTAATCTATAATTGATGATTTAACACATTTGCAACATCTTTTTGAAATATTTTAGGATTTCAATTGAGTTAAGGTTCTATTGGTCTTGTACTTTGAGAGTCTTAATAGAAATGAAAAAGAAAAATGCGCTAATTAAAAACACTATAAAATGTTCAAAATATAATGTGATATTGTCTCTCATTGATGAACTTCATCAATTTAACTAATGAATATTTATATCACTTTTTTGTGATTAATAACATGGCAATTTGTAAGCCAATAGTAAAATTTGTAATATTCTTAACAATATTACTAATAAAAAAATGTACAACCTTTAGAAAATACTAGCCTCTGAGCACGCGCTCACGCGCGTGCTCAGAGGCTCTTCTATTTTTTTGGGTAATGGTTAATTTAGAGCATTTATTATAATTTGGAATTACTACATTTACAAACCCATAATACTCATCGTACCTCTAGGTTTTTTTGTGATTGAAAAATGTAATAATCCCAAATTATAATTGATGCAAATTATTAAATTTTATCCCAAAAAATAATAACTTTTGTAATGAGGGTTTCTAAAATTAAAAAAAAAAAAAAAAAAAACTTTTTAACGTGGGTTTAAAAAAAATATTATATTTTCATCCAATTAAAAAAATAAAGAAAGAGAAAAGTTTAAATGTGAGTTTTGTTTCTAAATAAGTGGGTTAGTGGGAGAGTAAATTTTAATAATTTATATCCATCATAATTTGGAATTGCTATATTTTTCAATCACAAAAATTCTTAAGAGTGTGATGAATGTTATGGGTGTGTGTGAAATAAGAATCTCATTCCAATAAAAAATGATCTTAAGCTGCTTGTGTTTGAACTTGCAACATTGTCCTGGAATGGCAAGGAAGAACCAAAAAAATAATGAACTTTAAAGAGAAAATTACTTACAAACTGAGTCTCTATGTTCAATTTCCAAAGTTGCTAGATATTTGAGAAGTTAAAAAAATGCAAGGATTTGGCTACTAATTCAGTTCAGAGGGCTGAAAAATCTTGCTCAACAAAAGGACGGTAATAAAGCTATCAAAAAAGAATCAAAGTTAAAACAAACACAAACCCCAAACAATTTTGCAACCATCTAATAAGCTTTCTATAAAAAAAAACAAAAAACAAATTTGCAACTATTAGATAAAATAAAAAATGCAGAAAAATTCAGCAGTCGCGATACCCAACAAAATCATCAACAATTTAAAAAAGAAAAGGCCATACCTCAACATGCCTTGCGTTCGAGGGCTCAGGTGGCAACTCAAAATCCAAGATCTCTTCCTTTGGCACTATTGCCTTCTCAGCATTAGGATCCGGGGAAACCTATAGAATATCAAGCATGTGATTATGTGAATATATAAATGCATTCAACTATCTCTAAGGACCAAAATTACCACAAAAACTTAGACACATACCATGTCGAGAAAAAACAAACACAGCAATCTTGAAAACAATTTTTAGCAATCCACTAAGCAACCAAATCAGCCTGCAAACAAAACTAATCCAAAGTCAATGTAAATATGGAGTTTCGATTTCTCTGCAAGTAGCAATTTTGTTACCTTTTAGTCTATCTCGTACCAAGAGATAAAGAGGTGTCTGCGTTTGTATAGGACTCTATTGCTAAAAAAACCGGTCTAATAAAATAACAACTTTTTTAAGAAACTACCCTAAAATTTAGGATTTGAAATGGAGTAAATGGTTGGTTTAGTGATTGCTACGTTTTAGGAAAAAAATGTTTCACAAACTGAATAAGTGGGTTAGTGAAAGAGTAATTCTATTTTGTAGGCAACGTTTTAGTGGGAGTTAAAGATGTATTTTTACTTTGTTGTCCTTTAGTTCTGTCTTCACTTAAACTTAGGAAAATATGGGTATTTTGGACAAAAAAAATCCAGTCCAAACAGGGGCAGCGCCTTAAATAGTAGTATAGATATATATATATATATATATATAATTTATAAAAATTTGAGTCTTTAACTATAAAAAAATGAGGCCTTTTTTCTTAAGAAAAATTTTGTTTTTTGGCGAGGCCTTAGGCCTAGGCCTAACTTGCCTAGGCCTTGAGCCGGCACTGCCCCTAATATAGACACATAACCACTTAGATTCCCCCACTAGCTAGTTTTTTTTTTTTTTTTGGTTAATACACTAGCTAGTTTTATAGATTAGGATAAGCTTATATTATAATATTAACTGCTACATACGGTCATGCCAAATATTTCTATAAAAAAAAAAATGTCATACCAATTACGCAAATATTTTCTTCTAAAAAAAAAGAAAAAGGAAAAAAGAAAAACTCAAAACTATTTAATAAAGATAAAGAAGAAGCGTACGTTTGTCGAGACATACATATATGATATATCTATCTAAGAAAACAAAAATTGCTTGTTACTTAGTGCTATACAGCTGTAATATATATATATATATATATTAATGAATAGTAGAACATTTTTAATGATGGAGTCAATGAACTAAGGTGACGTTTGGTACGAGGGAATCCACATTACTCTTGGCATCCAGATTCTTAGGAATTTGATTTTTAGGAATTACATTCCTAGAAATGTAGTTATTCGTATGTTTGGTTTCATTGGGAATCTCTTAAGATTCATAGGAATGTAAGATGATAATGTTTGGTTTATTCTTAGGAATCTTAAATGAATTATTTATTTTTCCCATTCTATCCTTAGATTTGAATGTGAACTACCAAGTCCTTTAAAAAAAAAATTCCTCTAAATAAATAATGAAAAATCAAATATAAACTATTAATTATGACAAATTCATTAAAATTGTAGTCTAACATTTCAAAATGACAAGTACTACACAAAAATAACAATTTCAATTCTCAAATGCTTTATTCTTAATAATAATTTTTAAAAGAATTTAATCCATAATGGAGAGTCCCCTTCAAACTTTTTTTTTTTCCACACGTGAAACCTAAATAAAACTTTGTTAAAAAATATATCAACATAGTTGTCTATCTTGTTTATGTTATTTTGGCAGGAAAAGATAAAGATAAGAGAAAAGATATTGATGATTTTTTTTTTTTTTTTTATCTTAATTGCTTAAATGATAAGAAAAAAGGTTAAAATTGTCAATTTATAAAAAATACAATTTTCTTTAAGCTTGGGAATCTGGATTCCCACCTGTTTTAAAGGGAATCCACATTCCTACTGAGAGGGGTTTAAGGGGGGAATCTAGATTCCCCTGGCATCTGATTCCCTAGCGTAATTTGCAACCAAACATGGGAATCTTTAAACATTCCCAGGAATCCTAAAACACTACCCCATACCAAACGCCACCTAAAGTTTCAAAAACTGGATGAAAAGAAAGCGATTGGGTCAGAGTCAGACACGAAAAGTGGTGCAGGCTAGGCAAGGAAATTAAGGGTGTTACAGTTTATTTTACTGAAAATTAAAAATACGGTAGTAAAGTAATTTTTAAATATGTAAATAAAATTATGAGACCTAATTTTAATTAAAGTTTGGATAAAAAAAAAAAAGATGTTTGTGGGTTCTGTGTAATGGTGTAGGCTAGGCAAGGAAATTAAAGGTCCGTTTGGATACAATTTATTTTACTGAAAATTGAAAACACTGTAGTAAAGTAATTTTTAAATATATAAATAGTATTGTGAAACTTATTTTTAATTAAAGTTTGGATAAAAAAAAAAAAGATATTTGTGGGTCCTATAAACAGTACATAAAACTTACAAATAGTGTCATTTCAGACCAATGGGTGGACGTCCAAAATGCTAGGGGGTCCTGAACGGTTTAGACCCCTTAAACTATAACCAGATTGCGTAGCCTAGATTAATTAGCTAAGTTGTTACTTAGTCAAATTATGAAATTCTAGGTTAAAACAATCACAAAATCATATCAAGCATATAAAACATATAAAGCAGCGGAAAATAAATAACACATGATATGATCACCCAGGAAACCACACCGGAAAAACCTGGGGAGGATTTTACCCACCGATCCTCAAGGCAAAACGGAATCCACTAAGAAAGAATTGAAGTTCTTACAAAAGGACTTACAAGCTCCCCGCTTGACTTCCTAATACTACACACCAGTAGTAACTTCCTGACACGACCACGCGCAGGCTCCGAGTCCACGGACTACTTCTTTCTTTGTATTCCTTCAATCAGCTACAAGCTCCTCGCTTGTTTTTCTTTAAACTCCAATGGTTGCAACCTTGTTGATCATCAAGATGTAGATAATATATCTTCCTTGAAAACCCTAAGTTTATGTGAAGGAAAGCTCCTCAATGATCTCACAAGAGATTCACATAAACAGCAAATATGAGCAACAAAGACTTAAAGAGGTTTGGGAACAAAACCCTAATAAGAGGAGGCACAAGAGGCACTCTAATCTCTCTCTACAAAAGTCTCAAAAACGTTCTAGGGTTTCCCTTATATATATAAGAGTTTTACTTGAACCCCAAGACATTTAAATAGAGTTTGGGTTGAACTGGAACTCTGCAGAAAAATAAATCTGTACGTGGTTCGATCGATCGAGTCTAATTTTCGATTGATCGAGACTTACAGATTTAGTCCAATAAATTCTGCAATCACTCGATTCCAATTTTACAAATAAACATACTTTGAGCAAGCCTAAACCTAGACTAAATGTTTTGATCATGGTTTGCCAACAAAATACAAATTGAAGTTCTAATACATTAATTCCTAATTTCTTAGAACCCAACAATCTCCCCCTTTGGCAATCCGTGACAAAACACATCTCAAACATGAAATGCTTAAAGTTACAAATAGCCCAATACAAAGATAATGCTCATAACAACAAATCCAATCTTAACTACTATCCATCAGTTGCAAGTGTAAACAGCAGCCAAATTGAATGCACCTGTATATTCTGAAACACTCAACAAACGCATAAACGCATGTGTGACAGAAAAACAGTAAATCAACAAATAAATTCTCGACTTCACAAAACACAAAACAAAGACATATATCATGAAAAAATCATAAATATAAATCAATGAGCAGTGAACAAGAAACAGAAATAAAAACAAAAGTAAACTAACTCTCCCCCTAAGTTAGATACAGAAAAAGTTTTTATTTATATTCTCCCCTTTCAAAAATAATTTCAACTCCCCCTAAACAAGACAAACATGATTCCCATAAATCAACAATTTCTCCCCCTTTTTGTCACGTATTGACAAAGACAACTCATACAAAGAGTAAACAGTCAACATACGCAATAAAGGATAAGGGAAAACAGAGAATCAAGGGGAACAATAAAGGGGTGAGGGAAAACAGCAGTAGCATCAGCACCTACAGGATCAGGAACAGCTTCACAAACAGGACCAAATAGGACCAAAGTGAAAAACACACAAACCAAAGTTAAAAACTAAGGTGAGGATACACATGAAGAAAAAATATTCTCTCTTTCAATAAAATGCAAACATGACATTATGTGACCCATAAACAGTTGCATGAGTAGAGAAAATATTTGCACATTGATTATCCATCATATCTCTTAAGAAAAATTATTTTCTATAGTTCACACATAAAAAAGGCATATACTAGAAAGTACATAGCTCAAAAATTAATCAATCAATTTTTTTTTGATCAAGTTGAGTACCCAATGTAGCAAAGTGTATGCATGCTATGTGTGAAAACAATGAGAGATATGACTGCAAAACTACAAAATGGATACAGAAATCAATGCAATGCATGTGAATCCTAAACATAAAAGATGCAAGACAAAATATGTCATGATGCATGCTCTAATGCAGTAAAACTAAGTTTAATTGAGATCAAATTGACAAAATTGGTTCAAGCAGGGAATTTCTACCAAAAACCTCAAAAATTGAAAACCACTTGTTGAAATTTTTAAACAAATTGATGAATTGAGCATTACTAAACACAGCACATAGAGTATAATGCTTAATTACATCCAAACAACAAGCCAATTTCATCAAATTCAACCCAATTTAACAAAAGCCCCAATTCGGATTAAGAACAAACCCTTTTTGAAAAAAACTTCTCCACGATCTTCGATCGATCGAAAATTACATTCGATCGATCGAATGACACAGTCATTTTAAGACAATTGAGAGCACTTTTTCGATCGATCGAAAATCAGAATGGATCGATCGAAATGGGCAGAGGCTCACAAAAATTTTGAGAAAAAACACAGGTTTTGAAAATCACCAAGCACTTTTTGAAAACACTCCTCAAAGCATTGAAATAGAAGAAACAAATGCATGAGTATGAGATGGAATGAAATGCTTTTTCAAAAACCCAAATTTTAAACCCAATTTTCTCAAAAACAAGTTCCCATTGAATTTTCTTAAGCAACAAATATGTTGTGCACAAATCTCAGGATATTTTCAAAATTTTCAAACTTGAAACACATTTTGCATTAAGATCAAGGAACTTGTAATCTTAGATGGCCACAACAAAATCACACACAATATAATGTACCAAGTTTAGCAAAGAGTAACTTGTGTAGTGTGTGCAACTAGCAAAAGCTTGAGATACATGTGAGGTGATATGTGAATAGCAATCAATCACAAAGTCTACAAAATTCATCACATAGAATTTAAAAGAGACTATCACCTAAAGAGTTACATCCTATAACTCTCACATCTCCTAGAACAAAAGCTTGCAATCATGTAAGTTTCTTTCATTTTTGCCTCTTATTTATGTGAAATGGCATCAAGCCTAATAGTACACACCGGTTTGAATTAAGTGAATTGGCATCAAGCCTAATAGTACACACCAGTTTTAATTTAATTGAGACTACACCTTATATTCTTTTTGTGCATGTGCTACACTTTCTCGAGCACAAAATCTTATGATATGCACTAAGGTGTTCATGATTGGCTAGTGAACAGTGGTGAGATGGTTATTTATGCCTTTCTCAAAAGGATCAAGTCCGACAGTCAAATAACATGTGACTTCAAGATTAAGACAAAGTGATTAATAACCACAAATATCTTTCCCACACAACATGCACTACAAAACTTTAACTAGTAAAGTGCAATGAATAAGCTCATCCAAGCTAAACAAAATACATAAACATGTTATGTAAAAATAATATGGCCAATCCTTGATTATCAATCCAAGATCTATAATACAAAACACAAAAATCTTTTTGGTTTTAACAAACGTTATAACCACTTGTTGAGATTTTGAAAAAAAATTTATGACCAAAAAAAAAAAAAAAAAAAACACACATTGTGCTAAATGATCAATGCAAATGCAATGCATGACAATGCTTAACTAAGCTATAGAGGGTACACAAACAAAAATATCAATTTCTTAATTAACCCATTAGTACATGTACAAACTAGTACATCCTCACACAAAATAAAAAATAGCTTAGCACAAAGTATTCAAGTTTCTCCACAATGTCAAGCATGTTTTAAATCAAGAGAGATATCAAAACTCAAGTAATCCTCAAGAAAAATAAAGCAAGACACAAAATAAAATATTTTTGTCTTTTTGAGAATTTTTCAATGTTTTTGGATTTTTTTTAAAATAAAAAACAACCTAGAAAAAAATAAAACAACCAAAAACAGAAACAAGACATGTCCACAAACAACAGAAAGAATTAAAACAGGGACAAGTCAGCAACACTCACCTTAAAGGCTCTTTTCTCACCCATATAGCACGAGTGTTCGGCTTTGTAGGTGAAAATCCATGAGAAGCAGAGTGTATTTGAGAGATTACACCAATCTTCTGAGACAGATTAAAATCCTGCAAATTCCTTTCACAAGCCAACAAGCTTAAATTTTTCAAAAGCATATGAAACAATTTATATGGACTTATGGCAGGAGAAACATCATCACATATCCTAGATTGACATACAGAATGCTTAAATTTCAATTTATGACAATTAGGACGAATGTGATCGGAGACACCACAAAAGTGACAAACAGGAACAAATTTAGGAACATCAGTATTCCTAACAGCAAATCTAGTCTCAGATTTTTGTTTTTGCCTCAACAAAGAACAATTTGGTCTAATATGACCAACAACACCACAAAGGTGACAGGTAGGCACAAAAACAGATTTATTATGCTCTCTAACAGTAGGATTAGACTTAGGTTTAGAAACTTCAGCGTCTACATCAGAACTTTTACCTTTGTCTAACCTAGCAGAATAAGCCTTTTCTTTATTATTCCTCTTAAAAGGAGGGATATAAACTTTTTCAGTTTTAGGCTTAAGAGAAACAGAAACAATTCTGTTATCATCAACAGGCTTAGTACTAATCAAATTTTCAAGTTTAGCTTTAGACTCAGCTAACTCTTGTTCCAAGCTTTTCATCTTCTCATCTTGAGAGGAAATTTGATTTCTCAAAAATTCATTCTTTTTATTAGATTCAACTAATCTAACAAGCAATTCCTCTTTTTCAAGATTAGCCAATTTTAACTCTTCCTTGAATTTCTTAGAAATTTTCAAAGATTTAGATAATTCCTTACGAAGAGTTTCAAAAGCATCAAAAAAATCAGCAGAAACAATAGTGTCCTTTTTATTCAAAACATCACAGGTATCAACAAAATCAGCAGAAGCATGAGCAGAAACATGATCAGAAAGACACTTTAAATTATCCATGATAACAGGGGTCAAGGATCAGCTCAGAGATCAAAAGATCTGCAACAGAAGAGCTATCCGCTCTGATACCACTTGAACGGTTTAGACCCCTTAAACTATAACCAGATTGCGTAGCTTAGATTAATTAGCCAAGTTGTTACTTAGTCAAATTATGAAATTCTAGGTTAAAACAATCACAAAATCATAACAAACATATAAAACATATAAAGCAGCGGAAAATAAATAACACATGATATGATCACCCAGGAAACCACACCAGAAAAACCTGGGGAGGATTTTACCCACCGATCCTCAAGGCAAAACGGAATCCACTAAGAAAGAATTGAAGTTCTTACAAAAGGACTTACAAGCTCCCCGCTTGACTTCCTAATGCTACACACCAGTAGTAACTTCCTGACACGACCACGCGCAGGCTCCGAGTCCACGGACTACTTCTTTCTTTGTATTCCTTCAATCAGCTACAAGCTCCTCGCTTGTTTTTCTTTAAGCTCCAATGGTTGCAACCTTGTTGATCATCAAGATGTAGATAATATATCTTCCTTGAAAACCCTAAGTTTATGTGAAGGAAAGCTCCTCAATGATCTCACAAGAGATTCACATAAACAGCAAATATGAGCAACAAAGACTTAGAGAGGTTTGGGAACAAAACCCTAATAAGAGGAGGCACAAGAGGCACTCTAATCTCTCTCTACAAAAGTCTCAAAAACGTTCTAGGGTTTCCCTTATATATATAAGAGTTTTACTTGAACCCCAAGACATTTAAATAGAGTTTGGGCTGAACTGGAACTCTGCAGAAAAATAAATCTGTACGTGGTTCGATCGATCGAGTTTAATTTTCGATTGATCGAGACTTACAGATTTAGTCCAATAAATTCTGCAATCACTCGATTCCAATTTTACAAATAAACATACTTTGAGCAAGCCTAAACCTAGACTAAATGTTTTGATCATGGTTTGCCAACAAAATACAAATTGAAGTTCTAATACATTAATTCCTAATTTCTTAGAACCCAACAGGTCCCATGCACAGTATACAGGACCCATTGGCAAGTTTGTCCCCCCACATGAAACGAACTTCTGGTTAAAGAAAGAAAAAAAATAAAAAAAACATGAAAGAGTAAAACGTAGACGCAAATAAGAGCATCTCCAGTAATCAATGTATAGCTAAAATATTAGCTATAATAGAGAATATGGCCAAAAAACCCAACTCCAGTGGCTTCTCTATACATCTTTTTTTTTTTTAGAAATGATATGTCTACAACATATCATTGGAAAAATGTTGCCAAGTAAAAAAAGTTTATAATGAATTATTGCGCAATGAACGAACTCCAGTGGGAATGGTGCGAGGAGTAAAGCTACAGGTATATATCTGAATAGTAACAAGACATAAATTATATGGTTTTTAACTGGAAGTCACAGCTTGCCATGAAAGAAATTATAAGGTCATCGTAGTGGATAAATGATATGATTTATTATTCTACTAAAAAATTTTCATTTATTTAAAATTGCTAAGTTAGAAATTTTTTTTAAAACAAAAACTGATTTTTTGAATTAATAATATTAAATAAGTGAGAGTCTTTTAGAAGAATAATGAATAAGTGACTAGATCCACCATTATTATTAATAATAATAATATTATTATTATTATAACACAAATTAATAATTAAATTTTTATCACATTGTGTTATACAATTTTCAGTATCTATCAATTCAAAATCAAATTAAAAAAAAAAAAAAAAAACACACACACACACACATTTTTAATGAAAAAAATGTCATAGAACAATCATACCGTTAGAAAAGAAGGAAGATGGCTGAAGTGAGAAGTGTAGAGAGTAGGGTTTTTTTTTTTTTTTTTTTTTTTTTTTTTTTTTTTTTTTTTTTTTTTTTTTCAAGTTAGTGTATAAAACGACATAATTTTGTGTTATAAGGAGAGAAAATATTAAAATTTTGTTATCATTAGGATTCAAACCTGGGCCAAGTGTTGTCACATGCGTGTCTTACCACTAAACTAGTAGTAGTGTTCTTGAAATATTTTGTGCATAATAATATTTAATACATATCGGTCGGTTTTGGTTTGATTCAGATTTTTATTTTTTGAACCGAAACCAAAGTTTTCAGTTGTATGAAATGAAAACCGAAACCAAACTGCACCGAAACCAAACCAAAATTTTGGAAACGGTTTTGACGTGTTTTTTTGGGTTTTGTGCACACCCCCTAGTGAATAGTCAATATATATTTACTGTTTAGTGGTTGAACCTTATCTAGGCCTTGATTCATGTTAATGTTGTAATAAGGGGCACTACTGTTGTAGTACTGCATTTCACATTGGCCTCTCTCCCTGTTTTTTTCTTTAATAATATATTTATTTATTGCTGAATGCCTTCTTCCAAATTGTTAATTGTTCCACAAATCTTTTCTAATTAATGATTGAAGGTTTTTCTCATATACTTTTGAGTAAAACATAGGTCTTGTTAACGGGTGCTTTTAGTGTAATTGTTAATAAACCATTTGACACAACTTTTATGGAAAATATAAGTATTCATAAAAAAAAGAAGTTATTTTTTCCATAAAATATTGATATGGAATATTTATAGCTCAAATGAAACCTTCCTTTGGAAGGAGGTGGTATACCATGCATTGGATGCATGTTTCCTCCCTCCACCTCCATGTGAGAGCGAATAAACATGCATTCAATGCATATTGTATTTTCTCCTTTGGAAGGGTAGGGTGGAACTGGAAGCTGATGTCATGATTTAAAATTTAATGTTATCAATAAATTAAGAAGAAGAAGAAGAAGAAGAAGATAGCAATTATAAAAGAACTTTAACCAACGGTGTCTTGGTCTAGTGGTGCCAGGGGCTAGACTTGGTAGGGAGAACTACGGTTCGATCCCCCGCAAGCCCGTTGGGAGGAGTTTAAAACCTTAACCCCGGGACCCGCTCCGAAACCGGATTAGTCGGCCCAGTGGGTTCGGATACCGGTTGGGAAACCAAAAAAAATTATAAAAGAACTTTGCCATATATAAAATTTGTAATCGGTTAGATAGATAGCGAGATTTGGTAGAAAATAGCTATAGGCCATTTAAAAAAAAAAAAAAATGATATTGGCTTTTGTATTTCAGTACTAGTTGGGGGAGTTTATTATTCGGTTGTTAGATGAATAGTACTTAGTTTATGAGTTAGGAGTTAGAACTTGTAAGTCAAGTAGCGGACGATACATGCACAGCACTTGCACTAACTAAGGGGCCCGTAATATATAAACATAACCACTTGGATTCCCCCCACACTAGCTAGTTTTATAGATTAGGATGAGCTTGTATAATATTAATTGCTACGTATAGTCATACCAAATATTTCTCAAAAAATAAAAAAAAAAGTCATACCAAATACACAAATATTTTCTTCTAAAAAAAAACAAAAAAAAAAAAACGCAAATATTTAAGGTCTGTTTGAATAGAACTTATTTTGCTAAAATTGAAAATTGAAAATATTGTAGCAAAATAATTTTTAAATGTGTGAATAGTACCATGAGACTTATTTTTTATGAAAAAATTGCTGAAAAGTAAAGTTTGTGAGACCCGTGAACAGTCAAAACATGTTGTTGAATAAAAAAAAAAAGAAAAAGAAACATGAATATGGATGCAGAATAAATGTATCCAAAGGGATACTTAATAAAGATAAAGAAGAAATAAAGAAGAAATGTACATACATATATGTATCTAAGAAAACAAAAGTTGCTTGTTATTTAATGCCACATATATATATATATATATATAACTGCAATTTATATTAATGAATAGTAGAACATTTTTAATGATCGAGTCACGAACTAAAGTTTCAAAAATGGATAAAAAGAAAGAAACAAATTGGGTCAGACGCGAAAAGTGGTGCAGCAAGGAAGCGCTGTCCTAATTTGACCAGCACATATATATGGTGCTGTTAGATTGTTCATGTTTATTTCTTTCTTTTATTTATGTAAAATGCCAAGAAGAAACGAACATGCTTTGTCAAAAAACAAAGAAAAAAAAAGTACAAGTAGCATGACGCGGGGACATCCAAATATGCATGAAGGAACGAATCTTCCAAGATGACAGTTGTCCTGTCTATTCACAATATAAGTACGTACTTTCTTATGAAATTTTAGCAAATTGACGTTAGTACTGTTAGCTTCATTTAAAAAAAAAAAAACCTTGGTTGGATGCCATAAGGAGTTGAATCCATAAGAAAAAAAAAATATATATATATATATATATATTTTTCCCAATGCCTTCCAAAAATTTATAGTTATAATAATTAAAATGGTGGATTCGACCATTTTTTTTTTTCCTAAATGAAACTAACAGTACTAACATCAAAATTGAAGCTAACGGGATGGGCGGTTTTTGTGGGCCAAGGGCAAATGAATTTCGGTAATCGTATTACCAAAATTCTTCATTTTTTTCTCATTGAATTTCCTTTTTTTTTTTTTTTTTTCTCTTATTTCGACAACCATATCATATAAATTCTTTTTTTTTTTCTCTCACCTTCATCCCATCATTTCTCTCTCATCTCTCCTTTTTTTTGTTAGAATTTCGATAACGGTATTACCGAAATTTGCTACTTTCCTCATTTTACTAAATAAGCTCGAATAGTACCTATAGCACAAATGAATTTTTTTTTTTTTTTGTAATATTTAACCAAAAGACTCAAGTACATTACGTATATTGTGATTCAGACTTCTTCTTCTCCTTCTTTTTTTAATTTTTTAATTTTTTCACGTTGCTAAGTAATGTACTTGAGCTATATCATATGATAGATTTTAGTTGTACCAATGAGTCATTTTAAATTTATACAAATTCATCATCACCATGACACCATCATCACTTGAACATATGTCTCTTTGGCTATAAAAAAAGCCAAAGAGATATAATATATATTCAAGTGAGATCAGGGACGGACCCACTAAGGGGCAGAGGGGGCCCCCCCTCTTCAAATTAGCTACCCCTCTTTTCAAATTAGCTATTTATTTGCATGCCCATATTTTAGAGTTTATAGTAGGTCCCCCTCAAATTTTTAGATTGGTCCAAATAACCCAAAAGAAACTAATCACTTAACAATTTCTTTGGACCCATGGCCCCTTCATAGTCCAAATACAACACAACAAAAAATCCACAAATTACCAATATCATAATTCAATAACTCATAACCAAAAAAATCTCATAGAAAAAAAAATTCCCTTACAGGAGTGACAATAATTTATATAACTTTTTAATTGATTTATAAATTATGGGAAAGTTAATTACAATATTTAATTTTTTTTTTCAAAAGATAAAATGCAAAATTCTTTTAGAAGCCAATATTGATGATGTAGCATTGTCAACTCTTAATATTAATATCCCAATTTTTTACAATCCTCAAAGAAAGTTTTGAAAACTTCATTAGTGTGATTTTTAGTTGCATCCAAAAGTATGGGTTTATCATATTGGTGAGTTAGTCAATGTGATAAAATTAACATATTTATTCCAATTATCCAAAATTTGGAGATCCAAAGTCCTCTTCTCTTTTTTATTCTTCTTCGAAAAGGTTTGAATATCATATTGTAACTTTCAACTTTTTTTGTTCATATTATTTCCTTCTTGATTTAAATATTTATGGTAATAAAGTGCAATTGTTTTGTCTACAATGATTTTTTTTTTTAATGAATTATGTCACTTGAAATTTTTTTTGTTTATGCTTTTGCCCCCCTAGGTTCAAATCCTGATTCCGTCCCTGAGTGAGATGATGCGTTTGGCTATGTTCATCAAAATAAATGTCTATTAATTTGGCTATATTCGAAATGTACTATTTCTATGATCTATTACTGCATTTTTGTCAGAAGCATGGTTGTGAAAAGTCTAGGAAGCATGGTTGTAAAAAGTCACCATAGGACGTTTACAGTGCAAATTAAGGATGTGACAAGAATGACCCATTTTGAGTCAAAAAAAAAAAAAAAAAAAAAAAAAGAAGAAGAAGAAGAAGAAGAAAGAAAGAAAGAAAAAGAAAGAAAGAAAGAAAGAGAGAGAGAGAGAGAGAGAGAGAGAAGAAAATAAAAAAATTATATTATAATAATGAGCCCATTTCACTGACTCCCTCGAATGCCACGGAGGACCAAATAAGTTTGTATGTACCTTGGGCATACAGCAGGCATATGTACATCAAGCATTATTTTGATTCTCTATTCTGAATTAGTGGGGTCTTAAATGAAGATATCCACTCCCTGTTTTTACTCTTGTGGATTAGATTATGGGACCCTCTTGCTTATTAATTTATGGTCCATCTACGCCTGCCTTTGTGGACCACCCAATCCTCAGTTTATATATTGTGAAATTGAAACTTGGGTTATTTATTTTGATATAACCCAATCCTCAGTTTATTTAGTGGGTCCGTCCCTGATCTCACTTGAATATATATTATATCTCTTTGGCTTTTTTTATAGCCAAAGAGACATATGTTCAAGTGATGATGGTGTCATGGTGATGATGAATTTGTATAAATTTAAAATGACTCATTGGTACGACTAAAATAACGGTCAACCCATTTGTAGGACAGTAGGAGTTTTGACAAATCCTATATATATATATATATATATATATGTTTAGAGATAATTACAACTTGTTACTAATCTCACAGTTCGAATAATTTCTTCCCTAGATTTCCAAGCATTTTTGACAAATCCTATCTAAAAAATGTACATCTCAAAAAAAAAAAAAAAAAAAAAAAAAACCTAATATATGTGATTTTATATATGTGATTTCCCTTCCCTGATTCAACAACTCCACCAATCCCTTCAAGTTAGGTTGGAGATTTTCGGATTTAAGAAAGTTGGGACAGGTTGAAAAATACCCCAAATCTAACCTCACCTCTAACTGTCAGGATGATCCATATTATAACTTTCCTAAACATGATCTGGTTACATGTAGACTACTCTTCAAACCTTTATTTTTTTCTTTAGAAAAATGTTTAAATTACTATAAATTTTATTATAAATGATTTACAAATTAACATGAAAATAAATGCGATCGGTGCTTTTTGTATAATGTTTAAAAGTTGACATATTGGTTAGTAAAATTTATGTAATGAAATTTGTAATATTCCTACAGAGTCATTTTTTTGATGTAATATCCCCATAGCATCAATTTTTTGAAGTTGATTTACATAATTGATGATGTGGCCATTTTTTAGCATTCCCTGACATTACTTAACTGAATAACAATCACTACCTATCATGAAGACATTGGGGAATATTTTTTTGAAATTTATTGCATATATATCTAGACTTAATGAGCGTTCGGATTGCGTTTTGTGAGGGGCATGCGTCAATGCAATTGCGTCTTCCCCTTCTTTTTTTTTTCTTTTTTTTTTGATGTATACAGATTACACGAGGTCCCATGCAAGAGACACTACTAACTGTTCAGTGGGTCTCGTGCACTGCTCACGGGACCCACAATCACTTTATTCAGGAAAAAAAACATTAAAAATAGGACTCACGAAATTATTTATACATTTAAAAATTATTTTACTACAATATTTTTAGTTTTCAATTTTTAGCAAAATAAACGGTATCCAAACAAAAAGACCCTTGCTTTTACCAAAAGAAAAAATGTTTATAAGAAGAAAAGATGTAAAAAAGTTTACCCAAAAAAAAAAAAAAGAAAAAAAAAGTTACATGTACAAATTAATTTTGGGTAGCTGGCTTTGTCGCTGCATAGCTCTTTCCTAGGTTCTACAAAAGCCTACCTTGACTAAATGATTTATTAAGAAAAATCTTACACACGGTCCCCCACAGGGGCCTCTATATATCCACTCCCCAATCAAACCCCATCAACCATATTTCAAAACTATTCTCTTATAGTCTCTTCCTGCTGTCTCTCTTTCTCTCTGTAAACATGGGTTCAGAAGGAGGAGGAGGAGAGTTGATTGTGAAAGTGAGCAAGAGGGAGGTTGTGGCTGCAGTGCTGCCACTGCAAGAGCATTGGCTACCACTATCCAACCTAGACTTGCTTCTACCCCCAGTTGATGTGGGTGTGTTTTTCTGTTACAAGAAGAACACCAGCTTATTTGGAAAGGACCTCTCGAATAATTTTGGCTCCATGGTTGGGGTTCTGAAGAAGGCCTTGGCCCAAGCTCTCGTGACATACTATGCTTTTGCTGGTGAGGTGGTGTCAAACCCTGTTGGTGAACCTGAGATTCTTTGCAATAACCGTGGTGTGGACTTTGTCGAAGCTTTTGCTGAGGCAGAGCTTAAAGACCTCAACTTGTATAACCCTGATGACACCATTGAAGGCAAACTTGTGCCCAAGAAGAAGCATGGTGTGCTCGCTGTCCAGGTTCGTCACGTGTTTCTTTTTTCCATGTATTCACGTACACCCCACACGCACAAGCAAATAGCGGTAATATTTTTGGCTCCTGCTGGAGCGAAAATTATCTTAGCGTATAAAAACTTCCCTACTCCCTATCACATTATAACGTCAATCTTTCTCCAATCCCTAATACATCTCAAACGAACCTTTTTTTTCTCTTTTAAAGGGAGAAAATCCTGGAAACTTTTTTTGGATATAATTTTTTTTTCTCCCTAAATGTGTTTTTGGAAGGGGAAATTATTGTGTACTCCCGGAGTACCATAAATGCGTGCTCCCTCCTCTCACATGAATGGTGGGTCCCACTAATTAAATTCATAGTGGGACCCACCATTCATGTGAGAGGAGGGAGCACGCATTTATGGTACTCCGGGAGTACCTAATAATTTTCCTTTTGGAAGATGCTAGCCACATAATTTTACATGCAAACAATTCAATTTTAATAGCCAGTAGAGTATTTTGCGATGAACTAAAAATCGGAAATAATAAGAAATGAGAATAGTTTTTGAAACTACTTTGAAGGAAACATTATGCCTTTTTTATTTATTTTATTTATGATTATCTATTTATAAATAAATAGATCAAAACCAAAAATAGATTTTATCTTAATTAAAACCACTTTTAATGAAGTAGTATTACTTAATTTGTTTTTAAATCAGAAATATTCCTTGTCCTTGTTTAGGCATCTCGTAGAACCCAGCTTAGATGTTACATTTGTTTTATTAAAAAACTTGTGAGTTCAGTAAACAGGACACAGGACCTAAGTTTGGACGCAAACCCTAGCAACGTTTGCTATCCAAACTCACACATATCCCAAATGCCAAACTGCTGGTTTTGAAACTTTGAGTGATATCTTTCATTTGGATCGGATGGATATTCGTAGTTTCAGTATGCCTCTGTTTCTAAACCATGCTGGCGGCCGCACCTTAATTTGCCGCTTCAATTATATTATATTATGATCAATAATTGCTATGAACAAATCCTAGCTACTATTTCTTATGTGTTCTATTTTTTTTTTTTTCAGTTTTTTAATTTAAATTAATTTATATATATTTTTTTAGGGTGAAAATTTAATTATATGGTTCGTGATATTGAACAATAACTCATAAATTGTTTTATTTTCTAATGGTCCTGGCATGTATAGAAAATAAAAGGTAAACTGTTACTGATAAGAAAATATCTTATGTGTGGGATATGTGTTCCTTAATAATGTGTAGGTTCTACGTGACTATAAAGTCTACGTTAAAGATGAAATTTAATATTGTTTTTTTTTTTTGGTAAAAGGAATTAAATTTCACATTATTATTAATATTTTTTGTTTTTACTCTAATTGAATTTGTCAAAAGTAAGGCATGATTTTCACACACGTGATATTGCTATAGTTAATTATTATTAACTATTTAGAAAAACAAGCTGTAAAAAAAAAGAATAAAATCAATTAAAAAAGAAAGGCTCCTTTTGATATTAATTATTATACACCGTAAGTCATATAGCCTACTGACCCAATAACTTGTTAAAATTAAAACAGCAACCAATCCAAATAAACGCAATAAGTACATGAATTTGGTGTGGAGGATTTAGTCAAATATTAAATGTTTGACAAGGCACGTAGTAAAAGAATTAATACTAATAGAGACATTTTGGTTTTGCATTTGGAATATGCAGGCAACCGAGCTCAAGTGTGGTGGGTTGGTTGTGGCGTGCACGTTTGACCATAGAATTGCAGACGCCTACTCGGCCAACCTATTTCTTGTGTCATGGGCTGAGATGGCTCAGTCTAAACCCATCTCTACGGTGCCATGTTTTCGTCGTTCTTTACTCAATCCTAGACGCCCTGGTTCAATTCATCCATCTTTGAACGACATGTATGTTCCAGTGACCTCGTTGCCTCCACCCAAAGACCCACAACCTGGTGATGATTATCTTATTAGCCGAATATACTACATTAAGGCTGACCAACTAAACCAGCTCCAATCACTAGCTACCACAACCAATGGTTGCAGGAGGACTAAACTAGAGTCCTTTAGTGCCTTCTTGTGGAAGATGGTTGCTAAACATGCTATTCTTAACAATGTGGACAAAAAGGTAACCAAAATGGGCATTGTTGTGGATGGTAGGACAAGGTTAGGTGATGGAGATATGGGCAAAGCTTCACTCATGGGGTCTTACTTTGGAAATGTGCTATCCATACCTTATGGAGGCAAGGATGTAAATGAGATTGATGAAAATCCATTGAGTTATGTGGCAAATGAAGTTCATGAATTCTTGGATGGTGCAGTGACCAAGGAACATTTCTTGGGGCTCATAGATTGGGTGGAGTCTCATCGTCCAGTGCCAGGGTTGGCTAAGATATATTGTAGTGGGAGTGAAGATGGACCAGCTTTTGTGGTATCATCAGGGCAAAGGTTCCCAGAGTCAAAGGTGGATTTCGGATGGGGCAAGCCATTATTTGGGTCATACCATTTTCCATGGGGAGGTGACTCAGGGTATGTGATGCCAATGCCGAGTCCAACTCGCAACGGTGACTGGGTTGTGTACATGCACCTCTTGAAAGGCCAAGTGGAGTTGATAGAGAGTGAAGCTGCTCATCTCTTTAGACCCTTGACTTTTGATTATCTCCAACATTCCAAAAAAGAATAATTTGCCTTATATAATCAAATTAAATTATGTTTTCTTGTGCTACAAAATTCAGCTATATATATATATATATATAGGATTAGGTGTGCTATTTAATTTCTTTGTCGTGCTTTGTTCAATTTGTACGGCTTCAAATGGTGGGGTTGGAAGCTTGGAAGTCATATGATTACTAATGTATGTAACTTTTTTTTTTTTTGAGAAAGATTATGTATGTAACTAAGTGTGCTCAATGCCTAGTGGGAGTGGACAATCCTTCGCTTCGATCGCAACTTTTATCTTTTACTTTGTTGTATTATACCATGATAATAATCTTTATCTACTGTTTGTAATTACATTTTTTTTTTAATTCAATGTACCAACCCACCATCTCTTTATCATTAATAATATTAATTGACTACTCTCTCAACTCTTTCAATTCTTCTTCTTTTTATTTATTTATTAATTTTACATTCATAAATGAAATTTCGATGTGCCTTCCATTGTCTACCGTCTATTACAAGCAAAAATGATAACAGCTGCTATGGTTATATGATATAATATAGCCACGTTTTTGAGGTGCAATTTTTGTGCTATACACATATATTATGATATATAAAGAGCATTATGATTCATTAAAATAATAGGAATTTTTTTTAAGATACAAAATAATAAGAATTAGGAATATTGCAAATAAAGAGTGATGTTATTGAAACTACAAATTTTACTAATTAAATCTTATATATCATTGTATCATTAATTATAAAAATAGTTATTCAAACATTAATTTAGGGACTGTTTGATAACGATGTTTTAGTAACGTTGTTTGTATTTTTTGAAAATATATGTAGTTGAAAAAGTATATGAAAATACATGTAATGTTGTTTAAAAATTGAAAAGTATTACTTAAAATGCCATACTAGACGACCCCTCACTTATTATATGTTGTTTAAATGACACTATTATATTTTTGTCATATCAATTTATAAGTATTATGTAGTTAAAATTTATAATAATTTTAACTATTTTCTTAAATACGTAATTATTAATGCCTATTTTTCAAAGTCTAAATCTCGTGTTATATAGCCCATAAAAATAAAATCTATCTCGTGTTATAGACGAGTCTTTTTCTTTTACTTTTTTAATAAAAAACTTATGTACTTTTCGATTCTTTTTCCATTGTCTATTTATATGTAGTCTATAGGTTCTGTATTCTATGCTAGGCAAAAAGAAACGTCTAGTATGACTTATGAACAAATGACGCCATGCATTGTTTTCAAGATCTATAATTCGTTCGACCATTATTTAGGGAGAAAAATACTTGCATTTGTGCTTTAGCAAGACTCAGGAGGAGCTTGGGATGTTATTTTATGAGACGGGTATTAGGTACAGATTCTTTCATTTTGGGACCTAGCGCGAGTTATATTTTTTTAAAAAATATTTTGTTGTTGAGTTCTATTAATGATATTTTTATGATATTTGTTAATGAATAATTTTAAGAAATTTTTAATATCACTTTTATAGAAAAAATAAAAAATTTAAGAAAAGAAAAATAATTACTTTTTTCTTTTTGCATAAAAACTTTCTCAAGATATTTCCTAAAATAATGTTTTTAGAGTATCTGTTAACTTTTCCTTTATTTGTTATATAAAAATTTTAATATCATAATGTATTTTTTTCATTAAAATTCATCCTTCTTGCATGTTGAGATTCAAAACTGCTAATAATTATTAATCTATTATTCTATATATATATATATATATATATATATATATATATATATATCTCTCTCTCTCTCTCTCTCTCTCTCTCTCTCTCTTATAAAAGAAATTTTATATCCGTGTGCATATTTTCTAGTAAACATATATATTTATAAAACAAATGTACAAATAGAAAAAATCTTGTCTTAAATATCAAATTATAATGATTAAAATAAAATCAAGCTTAGAGTCAACAAAACCAAGAATAGTTATATATTAAAAATCAAATACTATGTTCGGGCAAAAAATTTAAATAAAAAAGGTGTACTTATTTAATATTTCAATAAATTTAGATATTATAAAATATAAATTTAGAGTTTGAAGAATAAAATCTTCTTGATATTTTTACCGTTCATTGATTAAGAAACTATGAGTATAATTAAGAAACAAATTAACAAACAATAAAAATTAAACACAGTGCTTAAGAAATTAGAAGTGTGGTAATTAATTAGTGAACATATCTTTGGAAAAGCGAACAATTATTATATTGTTTTCAAGTTGTTTCACGTGTTCTTTAAGGGGGAAAATAGTTAACTAATTTTTTTTTTCTAACTATCTAGTTAGTTGTTCCGGTTTCTAAACTATATTTCTTATTAGCATTTCGAGTCTAAGAGACTCGATTTTGGCCTATAAATCGAGTCTCAAAGACTCGATTTCGATGGTCTGATGTGGCATTTTTTCCACATGGAGACCACCTGGAAATCAAGTTTTAGAGACTCGATTTACGATCCAAAAAAAATTGAAAAAATTTCAAGTCTCCAAGTTTCTCATGTACCAGCCAAAATACCCAAAAAAAAAAAAAAAAAAAAAAAAAAACAAATACAATCAGATCACAGAGAGGGAAAGAATCCGATCAAGCTCAAATATGTTCATCAGTGAAGAAAGAAAGAAAAAAAAAACCCAGAAACAGGCGATGTTCATCAGTGAAGAAAAAGACCAGATCAGATCAGAGAGAGAGAGAAAGACCAGATTAGAGAGAGAGAAAGAGTTAAATCACAGAGAGAGAAAGAGAAAGATCTCGCGCGGCCTGAGCTCGCGCGAACCCAGGCTGTGCGGCCTCAGGGTCGCGTGAACCCAAGCCGCGCAGCCTGGGCTCGCCTAGCCTGGGTGCGCCGGCTTGAGTTCTTTCCTTCTTCTTCGGTTTTTTTTTTTTTTGTTCTTCTGCTCTGATTTTGTTTTTGCTGTGCTGCTGTTCTTTTCTTTTACATATGGGCTTATAAATCGAGTATAAGAGAATCGATTTCCACGTGGACACATGTGGAAAAAATGGCAACTCAAACCCGATCAAAATATGAAAATTGACCTTCAAACACTCGATTCATAACCCCTAAATCGAGTCTCTTAGACTCGAGATGCTAGAAAAAAAAATAGTTTGAAACTAATGACTATTAACTACATAGTTTGAATTTTATGTCTATTTTCCCATTTCGTCCTTCTTTAAGGCAAAGAAGAGGAATAGGAAGAGGAAGATGAAGACCTTGTGAAAGAGGACAATTCCAATTTCATTTTCAACACGTAATAAATACATGCCTCACCTACCACCAAAATTGATATCATCATACACAGGACAACAACCTTTTTGATTGGACAGGAAATGGATATATAGTGCGAATCACATTGATTCCATTTCATTGGGTGAGAAACGAAAATGAGAGGGCTAGCTATCTATCTCTTTTGGTGTGATATTTTAGATGTCCCAAATGATCCTATAAAATTCTCTTCTCAAATATATGTAAAAAGATCTACAAGCTAGTAAGGCTACAATTCTCAATAAATAAAAAGATCTACATTGCTACAAAATTCAGCTATATATATATATATATATATATAGGATTAGGTGTGCTATTTAATTTCTTTGTCGTGCTTTGTTCAATTTGTACGGCTTCAAATGGTGGGGTTGGAAGCTTGGAAGTCATATGATTACTAATGTGTGTAACTTTTTTTTTTTGAGAAAGATTATGTATGTAACTAAGTGTGCTCAATGCCTAGTGGGAGTGGACAATCCTTCGCTTCGATCGCAACCTTTATCTTTTACTTTGTTGTATTATACCATGATAATAATCTTTATCTACTGTTTGTAATTACATTTTTTTTTTTAATTCAATGTACCAACCCACCATCTCTTTATCATTAATAATACTAGCATGTAACTCCATGCAAACGCATAGATGCATTTAAAATTAAACAAAATTTTTATTATAAAAATATAAATAATTAGTCAAATTAATTTTTTTTTAAAGCATGTAACATATGCATTCATGCATACATATAGATACATTTAAAATTAAACACAATTTCTATAATAAAATATAGATAATTAGTCAAATTATTTTTTTAAAGTAAACATAATTAGTCATATATTAAAATTCTTACCTAAATTTAATACTACTTATGATAATTTTTTTTTCTAATTTTTAATAAGATAGAACGTGTGGTGATTTTTGTTATGTGGTGATTTTTTTTTTTTTTTTTTGAGAAACTTGTGGTGATTTTTATTGAGTATATGTGATTGTTTTATTTATTTATTTATTTATTTTATAGTTCATTAATATTAGATTCTTAGTATTTTGCACTCATTAACTCACTTGACATAAAGATTAAAAAACTTAAGTAGACACATGGCACAAGCTTAAGTGGATAATTATGGTGTAGTTCCCACATAAATTTAGACACATTGTGCAAAATTGGATTATAATTTTAAATTCTAATTCAATTTTCTCTAAACTTTACCTATTAATATATATAGATGACTTATAAATTTGAATTTTTTTTAGTTATATGATTATGTTTTTTATGGTTTATTATATTGGACTCATCGTTTTCTACACTAAATGAACTAATTTGGCACAAAAATTTAAAATTTAGATTAGATGGGACACGTGGCGCAAAATTAAACTTTAATTGAAATTCAATTTTTACACTAAATTAACTCATTTAGCACAAAATTCTAAAATTTAGATTAAATGAGACACATGGCGCAAAATTCGACTCTAATTGAACTCCAATTTGAAATTTAACTTGATTTTCTCTCTGCTTTATCTATTATTATATATATAGATTAATTGACTACTCTCTCAACTCTTTCAATTCTTCTTCTTTTTATTTATTTATTAATTTTACATTCATAAATGAAATTTCGATGTGCCTTCCATTGTCTACCGTCTATTACAAGCAAAAATGATAACAGCTGCTATGGTTATATGATATAATATAGCCACGTTTTTGAGGTGCAATTTTTGTGCTATACACATATATTATGATATATAAAGAGCATTATGATTCATTAAAATAATAGGAATTTTTTTTTAAGATACAAAATAATAAGAATTAGGAATATTGCAAATAAAGAGTGATGTTATTGAAACTACAAATTTTACTAATTAAATCTTATATATCATTGTATCATTAATTATAAAAATAGTTATTCAAACATTAATTTAGGGACTGTTTGATAACGATGTTTTAGTAACGTTGTTTGTATTTTTTGAAAATATATGTAGTTGAAAAAGTATATGAAAATACATGTAATGTTGTTTAAAAATTGAAAAGTATTACCTAAAATGCCATACTAGACGACCCCTCACTTATTATATGTTGTTTAAATGACACTATTATATTTTTGTCATATCAATTTATAAGTATTATGTAGTTAAAATTTATAATAATTTTAACTATTTTCTTAAATACGTAATTATTAATGCCTATTTTTCAAAGTCTAAATCTCGTGTTATATAGCCCATAAAAATAAAATCTATCTCGTGTTATAGACGAGTCTTTTTCTTTTACTTTTTTAATAAAAAACTTATGTACTTTTCGATTCTTTTTCCATTGTCTATTTATATGTAGTCTATAGGTTCTGTATTCTATGCTAGGCAAAAAGAAACGTCTAGTATGACTTATGAACAAATGACGCCATGCATTGTTTTCAAGATCTATAATTCGTTCGACCATTATTTAGGGAGAAAAATACTTGCGTTTGTGCTTTAGCAAGACTCAGGAGGAGCTTGGGAAGTTATTTTATGAGACGGGTATTAGGTACAGATTCTTTCATTTTGGGACCTAGCGCGAGTTATATTTTTTAAAAAAATATTTTGTTGTTGAGTTCTATTAATGATATTTTAATGATATTTGTTAATGAATAATTTTAAGAAATTTTGAATATCACTTTCATAGAAAATATAAAAAATTTAAGAAAAGAAAAATAATTACTTTTTTCTTTTCGCATAAAAATTTTCTCAAGATATTTCCTAAAATAATGTTTTTAGAGTATCTGTTAACTTTTCCTTTATTTGTTATATAAAAATTTTAATATCATAATGTATTTTTTTCATTAAAATTCATCCTTCTTGCATGTTGAGATTCAAAACTGCTAATAATTATTAATCTATTATTCTATATATATATATATATATATATATCTCTCTCTCTCTCTCTCTCTCTCTCTTATAAAAGAAATTTTATATCCGTGTGCATATTTTCTAGTAAACATATATATTTATAAAACAAATGTACAAATAGAAAAAGTCTTGTCTTAAATATCAAATTATAATGATTAAAATAAAATCAAGCTTAGAGTCAACAAAACCAAGAATAGTTATATATTAAAAATCAAATACTATGTTCGGGCAAAAAATTTAAATAAAAAAGGTGTACTTATTTAATATTTCAATAAATTTAGATATTATAAAATATAAATTTAGATTTTGAAGAATAAAATCTTCTTGATATTTTTACCGTTCATTGATTAAGAAACTATGAGTATAATTAAGAAACAAATTAACAAACAATAAAAATTAAACACAGTGCTTAAGAAATTAGAAGTGTGGTAATTAATTAGTGAACATATCTTTGGAAAAGCGAACAATTATTATATTGTTTTCAAGTTGTTTCACGTGTTCTTTAAGGGGGAAAATAGTTAACTAATTTTTTTTTTCTAACTCTCTAGTTAGTTGTTCCGGTTTCTAAACTATATTTCTTATTAGCATTTCGAGTCTAAGAGACTCGATTTGGCCTATAAATCGAGTCTCAAAGACTCGATTTCCATGGTCTGATGTGGCATTTTTTCCACATGGAGACCACCTGGAAATCAAGTCTTAGAGACTCGATTTATGATCCAAAAAAAATTGAAAAAATTTCAAGTCTCCAAGTTTCTCATGTACCAGCCAAAATACCAAAAAAAAAAAAAAAAAAACAAATACAATCAGATCACAGAGAGGGAAAGAATCCGATCAAGCTCAAATATGTTCATCAGTGAAGAAAGAAAAAAAAAAAAACCCAGAAACAGGCGATGTTCATCAGTGAAGAAAAAGACCAGATCAGATCAGAGAGAGAGAGAAAGACCAGATCAGAGAGAGAGAAAGAGTTAGATCACAGAGAGAGAAAGAGAAAGATCTCACGCAGCCTGAGCTCGCATGAACCCAGGCCGCGCAGCCTGAGCTCGTGCGAACCCAGGCTGCGCGGCCTCAGGGTCGCGTGAACCCAGGCCGCGCAGCCTGGGCTCGCCTAGCCTGGGTGCGCCGGCCTGAGTTCTTTCCTTCTTCTTCGGTTTTTTTTTTTGTTCTTCTGCTCTGATTTTGTTTTTGCTGTGCTGCTGTTCTTTTCTTTTACATATGGGCTTATAAATCGAGTATAAGAGAATCGATTTCCACGTTGACACACGTGGAAAAAATGGCAACTCAGACCCGATCAAAATATGAAAATCGACCTTCAAACACTCGATTTATAACCCCTAAATCGAGCCTCTTAGACTCGAGATGCTAGAAAAAAAAATAGTTTGAAACTAATGACTATTAACTACATAGTTTGAATTTTATGTCTATTTTCCCATTTCGTCCTTCTTTAAGGCAAAGAAGAGGAATAGGAAGAGGAAGATGAAGACCTTGTGAAAGAGGACAATTCCAATTTCATTTTCGACACGTAATAAATACATGCCTCACCTACCACCAAAATTGATATCATCATACATAGGACAACAACCTTTTTGATTGGACAGGAAATGGATATATAGTGCGAATCACATTGATTCCATTTCATTGGGTGAGAAACGAAAATGAGAGGGCTAGCTATCTATCTCTTTTGGTGTGATATTTTAGATGTCCCAAATGATCCTATAAAATTCTCTTCTCAAATATATGTAAAAAGATCTACAAGCTAGTAAGGCTACAATTCTCAATAAATAAATAAATAAATAATAAATTTGAAGAATTTTGCACTTGATGCATATTTATTAATTTAGATTGGAACTTGATCTGATATAGTATCTGTTTGGAATCCCATAATTTTTGGCAGCTTATTGGTTAAAAATAAAACAAAAAGATATAATATTTAATAGCTTTTACTCTAATTTTTTGTCAAAAAAGATTAAAATTAGCTTATTTAAAAAAAAATAATTTTTTTATTTTTTTATATAAAAAGAAACTAGAACAAAAGGTAAAAATGTTCTGCCGAATGAACATTTAGGCTTTGGTCATTGATTCAGTTAAAATTTAGATTAAAAATTGGGAATATTTTACCAAAAAAAAAAAAATTAAAATGGTAAACAAATTAATAGATCACATCCTTTAATAATTTTTTTACAATTCATTTTTAATGATAACATCCTTAAGGTATAGTATACTGTTAGGTTCTAAAGACTTAGGAACTAATGTATTTAGAACTTTAATGTGTAATGTTGGCAAACCATGATTAAAACAGGTGTTTAGTCTTGTTTTAGACTTGCTCAAAGCGTGTTGTTTATGTAAAGTTGGAATCGAGTGGCTGCAGAAGTAGTAGTGACTTTCTGTCTGGCTTGATCGATCGAAGCTTAGGCTCGATTGATCGAATATCGGGTAGAATGTTTTTCTGCAGAATTTTCTAACTCAGTCCAAGTCCATTAAGGGTTAGGGTTTCAGATCTACTTCTCCCATTATATAAAGGAAACCCTAGCCACGTTTTTAGAGTAACTTTGGTTGCTCATATATTCTGTTTTGTGTAAATCTCTTGTGAGATTCTGGAGGAGTTTTCCTTTACACAAAGCTTAGGGTTTTCAAGGAGAAGATGTTATCTACACCTTGATGGTCAACTCAATTGCTCCCATTGGAGCTTAAAGAAACACAAGCGAGAGTGCTTGTATCTTGTGGAGAATCCAAGAAAGAAGGAGTCCGTGGATTCGGAGCTTGCACGTGGTCGTGTCAGTAAGTTCTACTGGTGGGTAGCAATAGGAAGTCAAGCGGGGTGCTTGTAAGTTTTATTGTACGAACTTCGATTCTTTCGCATAGTGGATTCAAGTATTCCTTGAAGATAGCTAGGTCAAATCCTCCCCAAGTTTTTACCGTGTGGTTTCCTAGGTCATCATATCTTGTATTCTTTATATTTCTGTTGCTTTATATGCTTGATATGATTATATGCTTGTGTTAACCTAGATTTGCATAATTTGACCAAGTTAATCACTTGGCTAATTTTCTAGGTTAATCCAATTGTTGTTTTAAGGGGTCTAAAAACCTAACATATACGAATATAAATAATATGTAAATAAATACCTAGATAATAAGTTATAATAGATTATTGATTTAACTTATGAAGAAAATATATAAAGTTATGCCAAACCGAATCTAGATTGTATCACATATTTTCACTCACACTTCGTCACAATTATCTTATTTGGCAGGCCATGATCGACTATCTCTCACTATCACATGAATTTACCATTTTTTCTCTACTACTCACTCTGCCATTTAAAACAGTTGTGATAAAGTGTGTGGTACTAGAATTATTTGTGAATCAATCCAAAACTCAAGTTTAGTCATTCCATTGAACCAAAAATGGAGTAGGCTAATTTGCTCCAAATAATGCCGTTTGTCTTTTCTAAAGCTTCATGAGTTGTAGTTTTGCAACCTAGAGTGAACACAATTATGAATGACACATAGTTTAGTGAAATGACATGCTGAATTGGATTTGATCGTATATGTCATTTAGGTAGAAATATTTGAATTGTCCTAAATGACACATAATTTAGTGAAATGACATGTAGGTTAGTAAATTTGTATTAATTCAATAATATATATATATATTTTTATTGTATGCGCATTCCTTCTTCATCTTAAGGGGATGTTTGGTTCGCCCTATGTTCATTTATTACATTACGGTCACATTATCATAATGTGAAAATTATGGTATTTTGTTTATTTTTTGTGTGCATATATAGGATTAAGATAATATAAGACTACAAAAAAACTCACATTACCAAAATCTACATTACCAATTTATGGGAATGTTATAATTTATTTAATTGAAGATGATGGGACTGACGAGATCAACTTCCCTAGACGAATTCATTAAGACTGATGAAGTCACCTTGACGGACGAAACAACTAAGCATCCCCAGTGATATAACCACACCACTGGCGAAGGCAGAGAAGCCATTTAGTGTAATCAATAAATGATTCAAGCAGTTACAAGGCCAGCTGTGCAAACCGTTGGAAGCCCATTAAAGTCCACATTACTAGGGATGAGGCGTTACCCAAAGGAGTATTAAAACCACCATAACAGCCACAACGGCTAGAAGCTATGAGAATGTATATATAGTCCTCACACCTCCAACAAAAGGTACATTGACACCAAAAAAAACACCCCTAGTTATTCTTTTGTTCAGTTTTTTGCTATAACCTTCTTATACTGACTTTGGCATTGGAGACGTTGTGGCAGACACTACACTAATGACTGTCTTAAGGGATTGCTACTTTCACTGTGACACAAACAAGAATCCGGCTCCGTCTGAGTGTGTTCACTACAACTGACGAATTTGCACTTCATCAGAAGAGATTGACATCTCCAATACATTTTAATTATAAAATTATCCTTATTTATTTTTAACTCAAAGCCCCTTCTCTCTCATCAAATCCAAACCTAACCTCTCTCTCTCTCTCTCTCTCTTAAGATCAAACCCCATTATCTTCTCTCTGTGGTGAAGAATTGTAAGGTTAGGAGAGCTCAGTGATTACAGTAATCGATGAGAGCTCAACGATTTTTGTAGAGATTGTCCATGGGTGCATTGTAGAAGGAGGCTTAAGAGTCTGCGTCCACTTGACTCGCTCTCATCTCAGCGTTCTTCTACATCTAGTTTCTCACTAAAAATGAAGGCTTTGTCTAAGAAATTCCTACACTTAGTGGCGTAGTTATGTGTAAGGTTGGGGGGCCATGCCACCCCCCCAAAATTTTGAATTTTTTTAATATATACATATATATATATATATATATATATATATATAAATACATATATATATATATATATATATATATATAAATACATATATATATATATATATAATTATTTTAATGTTTTTAAAATTTAGTCTACAAAAATAAGAGTTGGCCCCTCCAATTATTTGATTTAGTCCAATGATGCTCTTTAAAAAAAATTGGTTTAATAGTTATAGAGACATAATATTATTTTTCGCAATTCTATATTTTATTGTAAAATGTGCTCTTATATCTGTTAAATATTTGATAAAATTTGATACTAAACATGTTTGAATCTATATCTTTTTCAAACTGTTATGTGGCAATTAACAAGTCATTGACTCATTAAAAAAATATTGTCATTAAAACTACACATGAAATGTTTCTTTAGTTGTCACATAATAGATTAGAGCAGGATAGCTTCAAATATGTTTGCAGCTTAACTTTTTCCTCCAAGTTTTAGATCATTTATGTTTTTGAAAATTTTGTTAGTTCATTTGAAAGATTTTTTACTTACTTTAGTATAAAATTTGATAATTTGTATATAAAAAAATGAAACTTTTTAAGAATTTTACTATAAAAATGGTAAAAATGAATTTTATTTTATGAAAGATCGCCATCAAACATAATTGTGATTAAAAATACTAAGTTTTTTTTTTTTTTTTTTTTGGTGTGTATATATATATAACTTATCAAATAAAAAAGTGTGTGTATATAATAAAAAAACATGTATATATATGTGTGTGTGGGGGTTGTTTTGATAAATATATTAATGCTGTAACTTTGTCACTGTGATGGTAGTGGCTTGGAATTTTGTTTGGGAGAAGAGAGGGTTGCTAAGGTTTGGGCATGAAGAAAGAGAGAGGGGTGAAGGGAGAATTTTTTATATATTCCATTTGGATTGTAAGAAAGTGAAAGAAATTTGTCTTATTTAAATTTTTTTTTTTTTTTGTATGAATTTGAGTTGTTTGGTTAGTGAGATTGTGCAAGAAAGTGAAGAGTTTTTATTTTTTATTTGTTTTTGGAGGATTGAGTTATGTGCTTGGTGAGAAAGTAGGGGAAAGTGATTAAAAACTTGTTCAGTAATTTTATGGTTTTTTTTTGGTTTAAATATAAAATTTTGTTAAGTTATTTAAAAGGTTATTTGTGGAAATTCATTGTAAAATTATAATGATTATGATGGGATATAATTAATAAACCAAAAAATGTAATTTTATATTCCTATAATAATGTAATGTTACAAAAATCTTACATTACACAAACCAAATCTAATATTTTGAACTTTTGTGGGGTTAATCCTCATGGTATTATCATTATAACTCATTGATTTTTAAATAAAACCAAAATGACTACCACTACCAACCAATTCCTCAGCATGTCTTTCCTCTGGTAATATTTGTCGTTACTATCACACTACTCAATCTTTCTTGCGTGGAGAACATGAGTTCATATTGTTTGGTGAGGTAATCATTGTCATTGTTTAATTTCGTACTGTAAATTAACTCAACATGGCCCACATTGTTATCTTTCTTTTTTATTTTATTTTTTAACAAAAGTAATAAATATATATTTTTTTTCCTTTTAAAAATCAAAAGTAAGAATGAGTCAAAGACTAACAACGATTGATTAACTTTCTCAATATGGTCTAGCCAAAGTAACAAGTAGTCCCAAATACAACTAAACGACTTTAATTAAATTAAGGAAATACAACAGACAACAAAACCTAGTAATTATAAGGAAAATGATCGAATAAAATATATATAAATAAATTCTAGAAAGTAAGTAATAATCGTGGGTTATCTGTTTGAAGAATTGATTAGATTTAATAGACCTAAAAGGCACCACCAGAATCGGGTACATTAGTTCACCATGCAGAGAATCTCAGTTATTTTATTCAAGCAAGAAGTTGAAGTTACCATACGATCGTGATGAGTGCTACCTAATAAGTGGAATCAGTTAGTTCAGTTTAAACGATTTTTTTTTCCTCTTTTTTTTTGGGCTGGGGCTAATCTTTTTTTAATTTGATTATGGTAGCTATTACTCATTTTGCTATTAACGTCAGAGCATCTCTTCTAATCTCAATTCTCTACCTACCAATGACAATGACAATGACAATGAGTGACACTTCCATATATATATATATATATATATATATACAAACTTATTTTTAGGTCTGTAGAGGGTAGTGGGGTTCTGGATATGGTCAATTTGGCACACTCATTTAGTTGAGGGAGGCCAACAGCGAGTTCTTTAGGGGCCGGGTCAACCTATAAGAACAGAAATAGTAGTTAGCATCAAAGGATAATAACGATAACAATGATGATGACACCCGAAGGCGAGTGTATTTGGCATGGTGTTTTTGTCCAGCTTTATTATGTATACATTTGGATAGCATTTTGCGCGTCTAGTGATTTTTGGTGGGTCCAACAGATAACTTCTTAAAATTTTATTTAAAAAAATATTTTAGTACACTTTTACTACAAGAAAACTAAACTATTGCAGTGGGTCAAAACTGCCACAAAAGCCCAAAAAATTGCCGCAAAAGGTCCATTTGGCCTATTGCGGCAGTTCCACCCGCTAGCCTTGCGTTGCTGCAATAGCTCTATTGCGGCGGTATCAAAAAATGCCACAATAGATTGACCATTTAGCGGTGCTTTTGTCCTATTGCGGCGGGTAGAAAAACGTTGCCATATGAGGTCATCATTTGGGTCAATTGACCTTTTAGCAGACCCGTTGCTATATGTGATAACCTTTAGTGGCGGGTTGTAAGCGCCGCTATAGGGTTTATTAAATAACAGACTCTCTGCACCTTTTAGCGGTGGTTATGCCCACCGCTATATGTGTGAGGCTTTAGCAGCGGGCCAAAAACGCTGCTATAGGCCTCCAATTATTTCATAATTTTAGTCCTTTAGTGGTGGTTTTTGCCTGTCGCTATAGGTTAAATTTTTTTTTCCTCCTCGGTTCTAAAACCACATTTCTATTATAAATAACCTGTAACAATTTTAGCTCCACTAAGACAATACCACAAATGTAACTAGATAACACCATAAATGTCTCCAAACTTACATTATATTAACATAGAAATATTCTATTATAAATAACTTATAACAATTTTAGCTCCGCTAAGACAATACCACAAATGTCTCCAAACTAATATTATATTAATATAGAAATATATTATCAAATACATAACTTTGTCTATAACCATCGTCATAAAATTAACAAAAGAAAGATGTGGTCCTTTGTACACTTGCAAAATATTTTTCAACACTTGCAAAAAATGTGTTTAGAGCTTAAATGATGTTCTTTGTACACAAAATGTCCTCAACATAAAATTTATGAACTGCCTGGTTGATGGGATGCCGCTAATGATTTTTGGAGAGTTGGGGATTGTAGGAGAGCTAGGGATTGTAGGATCGGAGGAACGTCCTACATACAAAAAAAAAAAAAAAAAAGGCAATAATTAGGACACAATATTAAAACCAATGCAATCAATGTGATTACATAAAAAAAAAATAAAAATAAAAAAAAAATAAAAAAAACCAAGACAAAGAACTATACTTGCACAAACAGTACTACAAAAGTATCAAATACAAGTGCCATAACAATGAAATGTGATAGAGCAAGTCCTTCAAATACAAGTGAAAGAACCCAGACATGTGCAAGTGTAGTGTAGTGCAGCCAAGTACTTAATGCCATCAGCAATTAATTAAAAGTAACTTTAACTTAATTAAAATTAATTTTATTCCTAGTGGAATTAACTGAATCAAAGCTCTTGGTGGGAATTTGAGTTTATTGTTTCAAAGCTCAAACCACTGACTCCATAGTCCTTCACAGTTCCATAACAACCAAAATTTGAACCATCATCACAAAATAGCAAATACACAGCAACAAAAAAATCAATATAAGTACGTGTCCAACTAAGAGTTTTTTAGCATAAAATATGAATCCCATCATCATTTAGTATTCCATTACATAACAACCAAAAAAAACAAGCCAGCATCACGCACTAACAAAAAGCCATCCAAAATTTTACTAAAGTATGCATCAAAGTATCAAACTATATATTTGTTTTTAAAAGTATAACTTATCAAATCCATCATTGTGCTATCAATTATGTTTTCAACCATGACAACCAATCTATACAACTCATCTTCAAACACATCATGCTACAAAATTGGCTCATTATAAAGCTTGTTATTTCCTACCAAATCAAAATTAAAACAAACAACAACAATTAATAACAGTATCATACAAAGCTACCAAGCCAAAGGACAAAGGCCTAGCATTTGGAGTTGCTAAGACTTTAAGATTTGGAAACTTTATAGAGAGCAGTCTCAAGGTATTCAAGTGGCAGTGATCATCAACTGCTTTAATCAAAGAACTTATTTATGACAAAAACAGGGAACTTAAACTTATAAGTACACTCATCATCAACTGCTTTAATCAAAGAACTCAAACTGCAAACATATTACACCAAAGAGTTCTATAACTTGAGAACTAGCTATCTTGTAATCAAACTCCGAAACCCACATTTAAAGACAGAAATCTTTATGCATACAAAAATAACCAATAAAAGGAATTAAACAAACATTAATGCCAACCTGACTGCATTGTGAAGTTATTTGTTGCATTTGTTGAAGCATGCGAGCCATTCTTTGCTCCATCTTTTCAAATTGGCCAAGTCTTTCCTTCATTTCATCAAAAGAGGAAAATTTCTCCTACATCTCAACCAAGGAAGCCTTTAGTTGTGCAACTTCATCGTCCCTTGATTGACTTGATCGTATTTGAAGGTCCATGAGAGCACGCTTGCTACTTCAGCCACTTGGGCTTGGACCAAATCCTACCCCACGAATACGACATTTGTGCTCCTTACCCATCACTTTGGCAAACACATCGTCCAATGCCCATGCAATACTACCACTTGTGTCAAATGATTGCAATTGATTTGAAGGTTCAGCCAACAACTCCTTCATTTTATCCTGATATATGAATTCAATGAGCAATTTTTAAATAGCATTTAGTGAGCAATCATTTATGAATAGTACAAATAAGATTTGAAATTATGGCATAGTAGTACCAGCAAGATTTGAGCAATATTCCGCAAGAACCAAATGTCTAATAGATTGCTTGTACAGAAAAAAGCCTCATAGTTCAGGTCCAAACAACCTTTGAAAAGATACAAATATGTTTAATAAATCTTGATCCTTATCATTTATTTAGTGCAACCTTTTTCTCACATTCAAACACATCCTATAATATTATGCATCTTGAACTCAATCTGTAACAACAATAAACAATGAAATGCTTTCTAAAGAGGCCTACTCATCCAACAAACATTGCAAAGCCTACTAAGTTTACATAATATTGCAACTGTAAGTCTAGAGTGCTTAAAACAACTATAGGCTACAAATTCTACAACCAATGCTAAAATTGCAATTGTAAATTAAAAATCTATAACTACATTTCATATATCTCATCATCATTAACTTCAAGTCAGTCACCACATGAGACCGGGGGGGGGGGGGGGGGTGGGGGTGGGAGAGAATGGATTTTTGCAATGTAGCATAAAAGGGTAAAGGTTTGAGTATAATTTATTTAAAGAAATAGCACAGTACGTTTCATTCAAATTTAATCATGACTTACACCATTATATCTAAGTTATTTTGAAAGTCTTAAATGCAAGTTAGATTAAATTTGAATGCAAGTCCCCCAAAGGAAATTCCTTTGTATCTTTTCCAATCTAGCTGCCACAGCTCAAAAGAGAACATCTTTAACAAAATTTCACATCCAATGATACAACCTCCTCAAAAAAGAAGAAACACTATGCTCCACCTCAAAATCCCAACTATTGTATTCTTCCAATTACTCCCTAAAAGACAGTGAAACTGTGATCCAAAGATTAGTGCTATTATGTTGACCAAACTTCACTTCCTAACACTCAAACAGCTCCTAAACTATTTTAGGCACATTAATTCTAGTTCAGATGTAGAGAACACAAATAGTTGTCTACCTAAAGAACAAAACCTTTCTAGGAAAGGTTACTCTCCAAACTTGTCACCGAAGGTCTCTAAACCCCTTTATACAAAGATTGAACCTCAAATTGTAGCAATTCCTCCAAAAAATTCATATTATCATAAAAACATTTGTGATTTGAATGGATCTACTTTTCAATGAATATTCACTCATTTTAAAATGGGCAGTGTTGCGGTGCTAATAGTAGTTAATGTCCCCAGGTTCACTAGTAGATTAAGGTTCAATGTTCATTTTTGTGGTGGTCAAAAGTCATATTGATCCCAACCCCCAACACCATTTCACCCTCTAACCAAAATGTGGAGAAGACAACAAGATATAAAAAAGAATAAGTTTTTTATGATTGGCATAAAGCAAATGCAAAGCAAAATATATACTAGAAGATCAAAATCTAAATAATAATAAGTTCAAAGACACCACCAAATCTTAATTCTTCAAGGAAAAAATTTAATTCAAAAACAAAGAGCAATATAATGTAAAAGGAGCAATATAATATAATAGATTGCTTGTTTAGAAAAAAGCCTCATAGTAGGCTCTCTCTCTGTAGAAGCCAGCTAGTTTCCAGCAAAACAAGGGAAACAAAAAAACACAAATCAAATAACCTAACCTACTTAATCCACAATCTAGAAGTTCCATCTACCATAGTTTTTTAGATATTATAGTTCATATCACTAGTGGAGGCCAAAAAAGAACAAAAGAATCACTTAACAAATAAAAATCATATGAATCAAATAATGGAGGCCATTGCCTCCATATTATTGTTTTGTTAACCTCCATATTATTGTTTCGTTAACCTTCATTTCATTAAGCACCCATATACAAACTCAAAAGCAGGCAGTAATAAAATTTAATGTAATAAAATGGATTACTCACCATTTTTGCTTGCACTACAGGATTAACTGCAGTTCCATCTTTACGAGTATGCAGTATTGAATATAATGTTGTATGCTCTACAGGACGTCCATCCACTTTTGCCTGCAATATGAATAGCATATTTATGTAGTGATTCATATTGGTTCCACATAAACTTAAGATAAGTCAAATCATTTACATATTAGTCATAATACTTATTACCTTATTTGCAGCGTGCACGACAAAGCTGCATGAACCAGTAGTATGTAAATCCTCCTATTTAGAATGATGGTCCCTATTCTTCTTTGACTCTATCTACAAAATTATGGAGTCAGAGAATACAAAAACAAACAAACAGACTTACATTTTTACACACAACCATAAGTGTTCTACTAATTTAACTATTGTGTTATAAAATAAAATAAAAACTTATTCATACAAAAAAAATCATAGAAAATTAACATTGTTTAGTAAAGGTGCTATTTATCTCATGTGTTTTTCTAACTAGAATATCACTTCACACTTATGTGAAAAGTTTTTAAACTATTCATAGAGATCTTAATGTAGTTTCACACTTTCACTAAGTTCTTATTATATTTTAAAAAAAAAAGTAAAACAAAACTTGCATCTTAACAAAGAATTCCAGCAAGCTCAAGATATACAATTGGGTAGCTGTGGAATTCTTAAAAAAAAAAATTTGTAGAAAATAAGTAAAATTCCAAACATGAAATGCTATGATCAAGCAATCATCTTAAAATTTTATACATAAACCATTAAAAATATATTTTGAGGCAAAACCTAGTTCAAGAAATAGTTGTAAATTGTAATCTATTCTACATTTAAGTACAGAAGAGGTTATGTAAGGATTTACACTTTTACAAAGAAAATTGAACTATGAAAATGCTATGTAAGGATTTACACTTTTACAAAGACAACTGAGCCCACCAAACAATAATGCCAAAACAATCAAATCCACAAAAGGATATGCAAAAATTTCAATTCCTAGATAAAACTAACTCACCAACCAGTTGCTTTATGCAACCAAAGAACATCATATCCAAAGAAACAAAGCATAGTACCAACATGGTAGTAATGAAAACCAAAAACACAGATTAAGCACATCTTAAAAAAAAATAAAAATAAAAATAAAAAGAACATACCACTGCATCCTCAATATACCAATGGTCAACAAGAATATCCCAATCTTCTGGTATGCATCCCTTGGGTCCGTTGCTCTTCACCTGTGATTTGTTTCTTGGATGCGGTATGTAATGAGCTGTTTTCAGCCTACATTTGTGATCCCTCGAAACCTTCCCAATTTTTTGTAAGGTGAATGTCTTCAAACCCGCATATGCAATAGGATTAGTAGGGATAGCATATTTTCGCTACAATCAAATAGTTGAGTTAGCAAATTACAATCAAATAGTTGAGTTAGAATTAAAACTGCAACAAGCAAGCTAAAATGTCATAATTATAAGTATTATAAGTTCCTGGTTTACCTCTACAAGACGCAAACACTCTTCTTTGAGTTCTTTTGGCATGTCCTTCCAACTCAAATATCTAATCGGGCATATGTGGGGTTTCCGCACAATCGTCCCCAAGAAACCAGTGAAAGCCCTCGCCCCCTCATCAATCGGCTGATGCATACTACTTAGCAGCAAGTCAATTACTTGGTTGTTGGGAAGATGAAAGTTCGAAAAAGTGTTAAAACACAAGAGCTTGTTTAAACCCCCAATTAAAAATTACGACTAGATTGCTTTTACTCTAACTTATCTAAGTGCGAAAACAAGAGTAAATGAACGCAATCAACCGATACTACTCTAGTGCATAAACATGAACAACAAATAAAAAAAGTAAAGCACAAGAGTAAAGGAAGAGAGATGCAAACACAAGATAACACGGCGATGTGTTATCGAAGAGAAAACCGAAGAATTCGGCGAAAAACCTCTCCTCTACCCTCCAAGTGGTAAATTGATCCACTAGACAATAAGTTGGGATACACGAATAACAAGAGACCTTCCAAGCATAATCTACCCAATGCATCTAAGCCCTCCAAGATCCTACTCCAACAAGGCTTTTCGGAACTGTGTCTTGTCCAGCTTTCCGGATCCCGCAATACGCCCGATTGTATCTGTCAAGCCTTATCGGCTTCTTTTGGCAAATCCCTAAAGCTTCCCAAGCTCCAAAACACTCTTTACACTCTTGTAAGGTTTTTAGACCCCTTAAAACAACAATTGGATTAACCTAGTTAATTAGCCAAGTAATTTCTTAGTCCAAATTTTGAATCTAGGTTGACACAAAACAATCATATCATGCAAAGCAGCGGAAATATAAAGAACACAATGATATGATGACCCATGAAACCACACGGTAAAAACCTAGGGACGATTTAACCTAGTTATCCTCAAGGTAAACTTGAATCCACTATGAAAGAATCGAAGTTCATACAAAAGGACTTACAAGCTCCCCACTTGACTTCCTAATGCTACCAACCAGTAGAACTTACTGACACGACCACTTGCAAGTTTCGAATTCACGGACTCCTTCTTTCTTGGATTCTCTAATAAGATACAAGCTCCAATGGCAGCAACCGAGTTGATCATCAAGATGTTGAAGTAATCTCTACCTTGAAAACCCTAAACTTTGTGTAAAGGAAAGCTCCTCTAAATCTCACAAGAGATTTACACAAAACAGAATAGTATGAGCAATAATACAACAAGAACAACTGTAAAAAACGTGGCTAGGGTTTTTCTTAAATACCTAGGGAAAAAACATAAAATCCTAAACGTTTAATGAGGTAGGGCTGAGTTGGAAATTCTGCAGAAAAAACAATCTGGCTGACTTTCAATCGATTGAGTCTATTTTTCGATCGATCGAGCCAGGCCGAAAGTCACAAAGACTTCTGCAGCCACTCGATTCCAACTTTACAATAATTAATCAACTTTGAGCAAGCCTAAACAAGACTAACCATATTGTTTTGATCATAGTTTGCCAACATTACACATTAGATTTCTAAATACATTAAATCCTAAGTCTTTAGAACCTAACAAACTCCCCCTTTGGCAATCCGTAACAAAACACAAACTAAAAGTTAAAAGTGTACAAATAAAAAGCCCTTTACAAAAAGTAATGCTCATAAAACACAATTCAATCCTAACTACTATCCATCAGTTGCAAGTATAGACAGCAGCCAAATCGAATCAACCTGTATATTCATGAAACACTCAACAAATGCATAAACGCATATGTGACAGAAAAACAGTAAATCAACAGATATGTAAACTAACTCTCCCCCTAAGTTAGATACAACCAAAAATAAAAACATTCTTGAAAGTTCACGCTGTTGGGATGTATGCCCTAAAATCCAATTTATTGGCATGTCATAAATAATTAGATTATTTAGTTATATGAGACTATTTATTAATGAACTTATGGAACATTATCTTAGTCCATGAGATGCATAGTATGTGATTTATGTGAAAAGTCACAGAAAGATATAAATCACAAGTTCTTTGTAAACTCAGAATTTTAGTTCGTAGTCGGTGATGAAATTGGGCGTTTCATCTGCGAAGACTATAACATATCAACTACGATGATTTGTCTTGATCATGGAAATTGAGATTTCTAGTTGGTATGTTGATATGTTTTAAGAGTTAAGACATATTGAACTGGACCGCTGTGAGATTTATTATTCTCCTAATGACTGTCAAATGAATAATAAATCTCACGACTTCTATTTACATCAACTCTAAATCCTGAGAGAGTAATGGACCTGATCATGAGATGTAGGTTGCTTTGATATATCAGGAGTGAGATCTATTAGAACGGTCAAAACCTCAGTATGTTGGACAGCCGCATTTAATGTTGATGGAACATATATTCTCTAGATGGAATTCATAATCTCTTAATGGGTTTGGTTATTCAGAGTGTTGGGCCTAACCACTTTAGTAAAGAGTTACTAAAGTATATATATTTGTGAAATTGGATTTCATAAATATATATTGAATAACATAAATGATTAAACCGGGTACTCAAGGATTAAGATGTAGTAATTAACAAAGTGGCAGTCAACATTTCATGACTTTGTATTACTACGAATATTTTAATGAAGGGGTTGCATGTTCAACAAAGTCTTGGGATATAATTTATTGATAAGGCCTAGAGTGCAACTATATTTATATAGTGGTATTAAATATAGTTAATGGTAACTTTGGACTTGTCAAGAGTTGATAGAAAAGCCCAAGGCCCATTGGAGCTAGTGTCTTATTGGTCCCTTTTGGTCCCACTCCAAGCCACACACTTAAGCCCAATTGGAAAGGCCCAAAAGCCTAGCCCAATTAGATAATTGGTTAGATACAAAAGGGAAAAACGTTCAAAATATTAAGAAGAGAGAGTAACATCATATTGAAATGGTGTATATGTGAGTTTTGGTCACTCTCTAATCATCCCTTTTGGTTACCAATTGAGAGACCACACATCTTGGGCATCATGTGGAATTGGAGTGAAGATTAAAAGTCTTCCCAAGAACATTTGATCTTCGTTTTTGAATTTCACTACACCAAGGTATGCTTTCTTGTTCTCAAATTCTGAAACTTACATAGTGTATGTTATCAATTGCGAATGAAGTAGATCCGTTAATTTTATAATTTTTCCGCTGCGCACATCTATTTTTCCAACACACGCAACACATAATAAAGACATATATCAATGAATAACTCATAAATATAAATCAATAAGCAGTGAACACAGAATCAAGAATCATATAACAAAAAATGTATTTCCCAACAAGAATAGCCTAAAAAATTAAAAAGAAAGTATACACGGTGAAGCACCTAGATACAATATAATATCAAATATCTCCACTAGCTCTCCAAAAACAAAGGAAAACTCCCCCTAACTATAAAAACTCCTCTGCAAGTCTCCAAACTCTACTTCCCCTTTTTGTGACGGAATGCCAAAGGACAATCACATGCCATCATCAAAAGGAGGTAGTGAGGGTGAATGAAGATGCGCCAAGTCAGCTTTCAGAGCACGAATCTCATCAAACAAGTCCACCAAAATCTGACCATGAGCCGCCTAAACGGTCATGACAGTCTCCAAGGTACGACATACATCAAAGTCATCCGAAGGAGATGGAGCACCAGCAGCACCAGCAGGATCAGGAACAGCCTCACGAGTAGGACCTGTAGAAGAAGGAGGGGGTGCAGTACCAGAAGGCTCAGACCTAGAGTGTTTAGAGCCAGCTCGAAGATGAGCAACCCTCTGTTTAAGAAAAGACGCACCTATGGGAGCAATCATATGGACGGGCTCAGAAGAAGGGAAATCATCTAGACCAAGATGAAGCAAAATCTTATGAATGAAGATAGGATGGACAAGAGCATGAGCGGTAGATGAACTCCTATAAACTTCGTTCAAAGAACAAAGAAACAAGTGAGGAAACTGATAGGAGCATCAGTGACAAGAGCATACAAAAATACACACTGCTCGAGAGGAATGGTGTGAAGATGAGAAATGGGCCAAAAAGAATGACACGCTATCCTAAAGAAAAGATAGATAGTCTCAGGAAGCTCAGCAGTGGTGATCTGAGGATCAGAACCCCACTGGATAGAAGACCCAGTGATGTAAGACATGAACTCACTCAACAAAGGAGACTCATCATAAGGGTAGATAGGGTGTTAGACTAAAGGTACCTCTAGAGCATCAGCCACTATCGTAGGAGTAATGACATACTCTACGCCTCATATCCAACTCTTAACTAGAGTGTTGGAATCATAGACGCAGATAGAGATGTTCGAAAAGAATTCTCTAATCAGGGTAGCGGGAGGAGGAGGATCAGAAATATCCAGTAAAGGTAACTAGCCCCGACGCTCAAAATTTTCCCTAATGGTAGGATCAACCTCATCTAAGATAACAGAACACTCAACCCAAATTTTTCTCTGAAGGTTCAACTTCTCAAAAATCTCTTGGTTTTTCTCACTTGGAAACCTCTCACGGTCAAAGGAAGGTGGGGGAGGAGAAGGAGAGGGAACAGACCTACGGGCTCTAATCTTCTTAGGCATGATACTAAGGAAAGAACAGAGACACAAAGTAGAACCAAAAGAAGAAAAAAAAAAAATCCAAGGGCAGACTGCAAATTAGCACTAAAATAGAAAAAAAAACTATATGATGCATGAACAATTAAAATGTCATGATGCATGTTCTAATGCAGTAAAAAATGAAGTTTAATTAAAGGTTAGATTAACAAAATTGGCTTGAACATAGGGTTTCTAACAAAAACCCCAAAATTTAAGAACCACTTGTTAACCGTGAGAGGTTTCCGAGTGAGAAAAACCAAGAGATTTTTGAGAAGCTGAATTTTTATAGAAAAATTTGGGCTGAGCGTTCTGTTATCTTAGATGAGGTTGATCCTGCCATTAGGGCAAATTTTGAGCGTCGGGGCTGGTTACCTTTGCTGGATGTTTCTGATCCTCCTCCTCCTGCTACCCTGATTAGAGAGTTCTTTTCGAACATCTTTATCCACGTCTATGATTCCAACACTTTAGTTAAAAGTTGGATACGAGGCGTAGAGTATGTCATTACTCCTATGGTAGTGGTTGATGCTCCAGGGGTACCTTTGGTCCAGCACCCTGTCTACCCTTATGATGAGTCTCCTTTATTGAGTGATGTCATGTCTTACATCACTGGGTCTACTATCCAGTGAGGTTCTGATCCTCGGATCACCACTGCTGAGCTTCCTGAGACTATCTATCTTTTCTTTAGGATAGCGTGTCATTCTTTTTCGCCCATTTCTCATCTTCACACCATTCTTCTCGAGCGGTGTATTTTTTTGTATGCTCTTGTCTTTGATGCTCCTATCAGTTTTCCTCACTTGTTTCTTCGTTCTTTGAATGAAGTTTATAGGAGTTCATCTACCGCTCATGCTCTTGTCCATCCTATCTTCATTCATAGGATTTTGGTTCATCTTGGTCTAGATGATTTCCCTTCTTCTATGCCCGTCCATATGATTGCTCCCATAGGTGCGTCTTTTCTTAGACAAAGGGCTGCTCATCTTCGAGCTGGCTCTAAATACTATAGGTCTGAGCCTTCTGGTATCGCACCTTCTCCTTCTTCTTCTACAGGTCCTACTCGTGAGGCTGTTCCTGATCCTGCAGGTGCTGATGCTGCTGCTGTTCCTCTACCTCCTTCTGATGACTTTGATGTACGTTGTACCTTGGAAACTGTCATGAACGTTCAGGCGGCTTATGGTTAGATTTTGGTGGACTTGCTTGATGAGATTCGTGCTCTGAGAGTTGATTTGGCGCATCTTCGTTTACCCTCACCACCTCTTTTTGATGATGGCATGTGATTGTCCTTTGACATTCCATCACAAAAATGGGGAGTAGAGTTTGGAGACTTGTAGATGAGTTTTTGTAGTTGTGTGAACTTTCAAGACTCTTAAAAGCATTTTAAGTATTTTCGATCGATCGAAAAACAGGTTGGATCAATCGAAACAGGCAGCGGCTCACAGTATTTTGAGGAAAATTACAGTTTTGAAAAACTTAAACCACTTTTTGAAAATAACTCCTTAAAGCATTAAAATCAATGAAACAATAATGCGTGAGTATGAGATGTAATGGAATGCTTTTTCAAAAACAATTTTAATCCCAATTTCAATCATTCTCCTTTTGAAATTCTCAGGCAAAAAAAAATGTTGTACATAATTCTCAAGATATTTTCAAACTTGGTTGGTCAAACTAAAAACACACACAATAACATGTACAGTGTTTAACAAAGAGTAACTTGTGTAGTGTGTGCTACTAGCAAAAACTTAAGATACATGTGAGGTGATATGTGAATAGCAATTAAATACAAAGTCTACACAATTCATTACATAGAATTTAAAAGAGACTATCACCAAAAGAGTTATATCATATAACTCCCATATCTCCTAGAACAAAAGCTTGCAATCATTTATATTTCTTGAATTTTTGCCTCTTAATTATGTGAATTGACATCAAGCCTAATAGTACACACCAGTTTTAATTAAGTGAATTGGCATAAAGCCTAATAGTACACACCAATTTTAATTATGAGATTTAACCGAGGCTACACCTTATGTTCTTTTTATGCATGTGTTACACTTTCTCGAGTACAAAATCTTATGATATACACTACGGTGTTCATGATTGGCTAGTGAACAGTGGTGAGATGGTTATTTATGCCTTTCTCAAAAGGATCAAGTCCAACAGTTAAATAACATGTGACTTCAAGATTAAGACAAAGTGATAAACACCATAAACATCTTTCCCACACAACATGCACTACAAAGCTTTAACTAGTAAAGTGCAATGAATAAGCTCATCAAAGCTAAACAAGGTACACAAGACATGATATGTAATAGATAGATTGACCAACCTTGTTTTCAAAAACCAAGGAAAATAGTGTCAAACATAGTTTTGCTTCCTCTTCTCCCTTTATTTTATTTTATTTTTTTAAAAGAGAAAACAAATAAATCCTAGAATGAAATGCATGAATGTAATGCAATGCAAATCCTAGAACAAAAAAACACAAAAACCAAAGAACAATGGTCACAGATGAACAGAGCAATGAAGCACAAGGACCAAGGAAGCCAAAAACAACTAGGGACACCGAAGCACACCAATTACTTGACGAAGTGTCTCAAACTTACTTCCATCAAACGGTTTGGTAAAGATGTCAGCGTTTTGACGATCAGTAGGGATATATTCAAGAACAACAATTTTCTTTTCAACCAAATCCCTAATGAAATGATATCTGAGTTCAATGTGTTTAGTTTTAGAGTGCTGAACAGGATTCTTAGATATATCTATAGCACTGGAGTTATCGCAATAGACAAACATGGTGTCTTGAGGAATCCCATAATCACTCAAAAGCTTTTTCATCCAAAGGAGCTGAGAACAACAACTCCCAGCAACAATATATTTTGCCTCAGCAGTGGACAAAGAAACAGAATTTTGCTTCTTACTCATCCAAGCCACAAGATTGGCTCCTACATAAAAACACCCCCCAGTGGTGCTTTTTTTGTCATCAACATTCCCAGCCCAATCAGAATCAGAAAAACCAGCAAGAGACAAATTAGACTCCTTGCTATAAAATAATCCATAATCACAGGTTCCACTTACATATTTTATAATTCTCTTAACAGCATTTAAATGAGAAACCTTTGGATTAGACTGAAATCTAGAGCAAACACCAACACTAAAAGAGATATTAGGTCGACTAGCAGTCAAATACAAAAGACATCCTATCATGCTTCTATACAAAGTAACATCAACAGACTCACCTGATGGATCAATTGTTAGTTTTGCATTAGCAGCCATCGGTGTTCTAGCATGAGCAGCCTTGTCCAGTCCAAATCTTTTAACTAAATTTCTTGCATATTTAGCTTGATTGATGTAGATTCCTGACTCTGTTTGCTTTACCTGCAATCCCAAAAAGTAAGTCAGTTCACCAACCATGCTCATTTCAAACATCGCCTTCATTTCATTTGTAAAAGAATGAGCAAGAGAATCATTAGTAGCACCAAAAACAATGTCATCAACATAAATTTGAGCTACAACAAAACCAGTCTTATCCTTTCTTATGAAGAGAGTTGTATCTACAGATCCTCTTTTGAATCCATGCTTTGTGAGATATGTAGTCAATCTGTCATACCAAGCCCTATGAGCTTGTTTCAACCCATAGAGAGCTCTCTTCAATTTGTAGACATCATCTGGTCTGTAAGGATCAACAAAGCCTTTAGGTTGTTCAACATATACTTCTTCTTGTATCATCCCATTCAAGAAAGCACTCTTGACATTCATTTGATACAGCTTGAAGTTTAGATGACTAGCTATGGCCAACAGTATCAGGATGGATTCTAACCTTGCTACTGGTGCAAAAGTCTCATCAAAGTCAATTCCTTCCACTTGTGTGTACCCTTGTGCAACAAGTCTTGATTTGTTTCTGATCACAGTGCCATGTTTATCTGATTTGTTCTTAAAGATCCACTTAGTTCCAATCACATTTACATTCTTCGGTCTAGGAACTAGTTCCCACACATCATTCCAAATGAATTGATGAATTTCTTCTTGCATGGAATTTACCCAATCAGCATCTTGAAGTGTTTCATCCACCTTCTACGATTCAAATTGAGACAGATAGCATGAGTGAGTAATCACATTCAAGGCTTTTGATCTCATTCTTATGTTATCATTCAGACTACCCAATATATTTGTGGAGGGATGATTCAATCTCACTCTAAAGGATGGACTTTTAACTAAAGATGTGGAGGTACCTTTCTGTTCAGATGGAGGACTGAGCTCACTTTGTACCTGTTGATTTTCACGAACCGGAGTGGATGGTTCTAAACTTGATGGTACTGAAACTGTATCATTTAACACCAACAGCTCTTCCTCACTATGTTTCCCAACATACTCAGCAGGAAGTGAATCATCAACTTCTAGAGACTTATCTTGACCAAGAGTAGTGCTTTTTGACAGTGTTTCTGAACACACTTCATCATTTATCACAACATTTGAAGATTCCATGGCTGTTTTGGTTCTCAGATTGTACACTCTATAAGCTCTACTAGTAGAAGAGTATCATAGAAAGTATCCTTTATCACTTTTTGCATCAAACTTTTCTAGTTTCTCTCTATCATGTAGAATGTAACAGTCACTGCCAAATATCTTGAAATATTTGACAACAGATTTCTTCCCTCTCCAGAGTTCACAGGGAGTTTTCTTGGAGTCAGGTCTGAAATACACTCGATTAAGCGTGTGACAAGTAGTGTTGATAGCTTCTCCCCAGAAGGATTTTGACAACTTTTTGTTGTGTAACATAACCCATGCCATCTCCTAAACAACCCTGTTTTTCCTTTCCATAATCACATTCTGTTGAGGTGTCTTGGGCGAGGAGAACTCTGAATGAGTGCCTTGATCATTGTAGAAAGTAGCCAGCTTGGTATTCTCAAATTCTCTTCCATGATCACTTCTTATTTTGGCTATCACAGTATCTTTCTCAACCTGCAATTTCTTGCACAGATGTATTATCTTCTCAGGAGCCTCAGCTTTATCTTTCAAAAGCACAACCTAAGTATATCTAGTGAAGTCATCCACAACAACTAGAATATATTTCTTTCCACCCAAACTCTGAACTTTGGCAAGACCCATGAGATCAATGTGCAGTAGCTCTAAAGGTCTTGAAGTTTGAACACTAGTCACAGACGGATGTTTGGATTTCACTTGTTTACCTATTTGACATGGTCCACAAATGCACTTATCTATCTTCTCAAACTTAGGTAAATCAATAACTGCCTCACATTTGGAAATCTTCTCTAACTGCTTATGACTGGCATGTCCCAATCGTTGATGCCACAAATCAACTTGATCAATCTTTGCACTAAAGCACTTGTTGTTCACACTTGGTGTTATGCCATAACAGTTGTCAGCTGTCCTTACACCAACACACATACAGTCACCTCCTCCATCAAGTATCTCATATTCATACTTGGTGAAAAGAACATTTAATCCATTGTCACAAATCTGGCTTATGCTGAGTAAATTGGCCTTCAGTCCATCAACGTACCAAACATCTTTAAACACTGGCAATCCCGGAATATCCATAGTTCCAGTGCCACTGATCACAGATTTGCTTCCATCTCCAAAAGTGACTGTCCCAATCTTTCCTTCAAAGAGTGTTTTGAATAAACCTTTGTTTCCTGTCATATGCCTGGAACAACCACTATTCAAATACCAAAGACAAGAATCACGTGCCTTTAAGGCGATTAAAGCAGTATAGCATAAATAATTCTTATCACATATGATTATACCAAGATACTCAAGGAAAGATTTAACAAAGACAATAAAAGGTAAAGACAACAAGTAGACAAGTTGATATACAAGCAAAAATATTTTCCAAAAATCCATGACAACAAAGGTCAAGGATCAACTTAGAGATCAAAAGATCTACAATAAAAGAGCTACCTGCTCTGAAACCACTTGATGGGTTTTTAGACCCCTTAAAACAACAATTGGATTAACCTAGTTAATTAGCCAAGTGATTACTTAGTCCAAATTTTGAATCTAGGTTAACACAAAACAATCATATCATGCAAAGCAACGGAAATATAAAGAACACAATGATATGATGACCTAGGAAACCACACGGTAAAAACCTGGGAAGGATTTAACCTAGCTATCCTCAAGGTAAACCTGAATCCACTATGAAAGAATCGAAGTTCATACAAAAGGACTTACAAGCTCCCCGCTTGACTTCCTAATACTACCAACCAGTAGAACTTACTGACACGACCACGTGTAAACTCCGAATCCACAGACTCCTTCTTTCTTGGATTCTCCAATAAGATATAAGCTCCAATAGCAGCAACCGAGTTGATCATCAAGATGTTGAAGTAATCTCTACCTTGAAAACCCTAAGTTTTGTGTAAAGGAAAGCTCCTCTAGATCTCACAAGAGATTTACACAAAACAGAATAGTATGAGCAACAATACAACAGGAACAACTGTAAAAAAACGTGACTAGGATTTTGCTTAAATACCTAGGACAAAAACATAAAACCCTAAACGTTTAATGAGGTAGGGCTGAGTTGGAAATTCTGCAGAAAAAACAATCTGGCCGACTTTCGATCGATCGAGTCTATTCTTTAATCGATCGAGCCAGGCCGAAAGTCACAAAGACTTCTGCAGCCACTCGATTCCAACTTTACAATAATTAATCAACTTTGAGCAAGCCTAAACAAGACTAACCATATTGTTTTGATCATGGTTTGCCAACATTACACATTAGAGTTCTAAACACATTAAATCCTAAGTCTTTAGAACCTAATAACTCTGAATAGGTGTGGGTTGTGTTTGAGTACAAATCTCCTCTCAAGGTATGACAATGAGAGAGGGAGGGAGAAGAGGCTAGAATGATTTCTCACTAAGAATGAGTAGCTCTCTCTCTCTCTCTAAAAGATGGGTGTGTGTGTTGTAGAAAACCTATCTAGGGTTTTTCTTTCTGAATGGCCTCCTTTACATTTGTGGGTAATGAGGGTATATATAGTATGGGTGAAGGGTAAGAAAGTCACACTTAAAATTCTTTCAGGCAGAATGTTTCGCGATTACCTCGCGAGAAGGCCTTACCCACGAAACACTCGCAAAAACGACAGCCTGGCACGACTCTTCAGCTTCTAGTCATGTGCTCCTCACATGGCTTTTTCGCGGGTTAGCTTCTTACGAACTTCTCGTGAAATCCACTGATTCTTCATTTAAGCTTGAGTCTTCACCAACTTAATATTAAACCCAATACAATAAAACCCCACAAAATACAAGGAACAAAATTAAAGCAATTACAACACTTTTTATCATGGAATAAAGCCAACATAAAACATAATTGTAAATCACAACTTTACAATCTCCTCCTTTGGCTATTCCGTGACAAAACACCCTATAACATACTCTAGACTTAAACATGAGTTTGAGAACAATGGTAAAACTCACTCACACCTAAATTTAGAAGCTGTTATGAACTTGGAACATGTATACCTGTAACCTGAAACACTTGCACAAAACACATTAGACCCTCAAGGTAAATCAAGTGATAAAAGAACAAGTATAATGTAACAAGTAAAATACGATCAAGTAAACATGTTGTAAAAAAAATGAGCAACTTGATCAAATACATGACAGTCATATGAAAATGACCACAATGATCATATAGCAAAGCAAATGATCATCCGAACATGCAACCAATAAGGCACAATAGCATAAGGATGAATGCATGTCCAACACATAAGCATGATGTGAAGAGAGCAACAAAGCATAGATACTAATTACTTAAAGCACCATAAAGCAACGAGAAAACAAGCATAAAGTAAAGCAAACAAAACAAAGTTTCCTTAAAAAAATCTTCTCCCCCTTGGTATATGCATCTCCCCTATGGCTTTCTCCCCCTACGAATGTGCACATGAATCATATAAAAATGACGAAGTACACCGGTATACTCTCCCCCTTTTTGTCATGAATAGACAAATCAATTAAGAGAAAGGAGGGAAAGAAAAGAAGATATGAGCAAGGGTATGATGCATGAGGGGTGCAAGATGAATGAGAAAATAAAACTTAAACGAAAGAAAAAACATCTTAAAGACATAATGCTACAAAGCATAAAGTAAACATGACATGCTAGGGATGATGGAACAAGGTGTACACCAATGGCATGACATAGACACAAGAACATGTTATATGTGCTAAAAGAGTCCAAAAAAACTTAACTAGCATGAGTGAATGCAAAAATATGTCAAGTGTTAGAGTTTGTGCAGCAAGGTGCATCTAGTGTGAATCTAGTGTGCATCTAGTGTGAGATGCATAACCAATGCATGAGTAAGCATATAAGAGGCAAAGTGTATAAAACACACAACCAATAATCAAAATATGATAAACATGAATAATTATGATTGATGGAAATATGAATGTATGCAGCGAAAAATTAACGGATCTACTTCATTCATAATTGATAACATATACTATGTAAGTTTCAGAATATAAGAACAAGAGAGTGTACCTTCAAGCGGTGAAATTCAAAACCGAAGATCAGAAGTTCTTGAGAAGACTTTCAATCTACACTTCAATTCCACTTGATGCCCAAGAAGTATGGTCTCTCAATCAGTTATATTTGTATGTTCTTGAAAGAATCAAAGAGAGTCCAACCCTCACATTTATTCCATTTCATATATTCTTACAAATTCTGTATGTTTCTCTCCATATAACTGATTATCTTATTCTGCTAGCCTTTTGAATCTTTCTAATTGGGTTTTAGTATGTGGCTTGGAGTAGGACCAAAAGGGAACAAATAAGACACTAGCTCCAATGGGTCTTGGGCTTTTCTGTCAACTCTTGACAAGTTCAAAGTTATCATTAATTCTATTTAATATCACTATATAATATAATTGCACTCTAGGCCTTATTAATAAATTATATCCCAAGACTTTATTGTACATGCAACCCCTTCATTAAATATTCATAGTAATACAAATTCATGAATAGAGACTGCCACTTTGTAAATTACTACATCTTAATTCTTGAGTACCCGGTTTAATCTTTTAAATTATTTATCATATATTTATGAAATCTAATTTCATAAATATATACTTTAGTAACTAATTAGTAAATTAGTTAGGCCTAACATTCTGAATAACAAATCCATTAAACTTATCTCAAGGGAATATTTTATATTTCCATCAAAAGACTATGAATTCCATCTTGAGAATATATGTTCCATCAACACTAAATGTGACTGCCCAACATACTGAGGTTTTGACCATTACTTTAGATCTCACTCCTGATATATCAAAACAATCTACACTTCATGATTAGGACCTCTATTCTCTCAGGATTAAGAGTTCATGTGAATAAAAATCGTGAGATTTTTTGTTCATTTGATAGTCGTTAGGAGAATAATAAATCTCATAGCGGTCTAGTTCAATATGTCTTAACTTTTAAAACATATTAACATATCAACTAAAAGTCTCCACTTCCATGATCAAGACTAATCATTTTAGTTGATATGTTATAGTCTTCGCAAATAAAATGCTCAATTTCATCACCGATTACGAACCAAAATTCTGGGTTTACAAAGAACTTGTGGTTTATATATTCTGTGATTTTTCACATAAATCACATACTATGTATCTCATAGACTATATGATAATGTCCGAATATTCATGTTAACATTATTTCAGATAATAATAAAAACAAATTTATTAATCACAACATTAAGTCATACATAATGTCATACATACATAGCATCATATAATAGGATTTAAGGGCACTAATTCTAACAATCTCCCACTTGCCCTAAAGACTATTGTGTACTAATTTAACTTCCATTCTCTCCAAATGTGACTCGAAAGTCCTTTAAGGCAAGGCTTTGGTAAAGGGATCTGCTAGATTATTTGCACTTTCAATCTTTGCTACCACCACATTTCCACGAGCAATGATGTCTCGAATGATGTGGTACTTTCTCTCAATGTGTTTTCATTTCTTGTGATTCCTTGGATCTTTGAATTGTGTAACCGCTCCGCTATTGTTGCAAACAATGTAATGAGAACTTGCTCCATTCTTACTACACCAAGATCAGAGAGGAATTTCTTGAGCCATACAACTTCCTTGGCTACTTCATAAGCAACAACGTACTCAGTTTCCATGGTGGAGTCTGCAATACAAGATTGCTTGGCACTCTTCCAAGTTATGGCTCCACCTCCCAAGGTGAAAACACATCATAAAGTGGATTTTCTAAAATCTAGATCCGATTGAAAGTATGAATTTGTATAGCCAATGGGAATCAAATCTTCACACTGGTAAACAAGCATATAATCTCTTGTTCTTCGAAGATACTTGAGAATATACTTTACAGCTTGCCAATGTTTTGGTCCTGGATTTGATTGATATCGACTGACCACATACATGAGACTTCTTACTATAGAAGCATAAGGAACTTGTCTCATAATATTTTCTTTCTCTTGAGTCTTAGGGTTTTGGTTATCAGACAGAGGAACTCCATGTCAAAAAGGAAGCAATCCTTTTTTGGAGTTTTGCATGTTAAACCGTTCTAGAACCTTATCTATATATCCAGCTTGTGATAAACCTAACATCTTATTCTTGCGATCTCGTCAAAGTTTGATCCCTAGAATAAAGTTAGCCTCACCCAAGTCCTTCATATCAAATTGACTTGACAACCAAACCTTTACCGATGACATTACCCCTACATCATTCCCAATGAGTAGAATATTATCAACATAAAGCACTAGGAACATTACTACTTTATCTCGATGTCTTTTGTACACACATGGTTCATCAATATTTTATTCAAAACCAAATGACTTGATTGCTTGATCAAATCTGATGTTCCATGACCTAGATGCTTGTTTAAGTCCATAAATGGACATTTTCAACTTGCATACCATATGCTCTTGGTTCTTTGCTATGAAACCTTCTGTTTGCAACATATAGATTTTCTCTTCAAGATTGCCATTAAGAAATGCAGTCTTGACATCCATTTGCCAAATCTTATAATCATAATGAGTAGTAATGGATAAGAGAATTCTGATAGATTTAAGCATTGCTACTAGTGAAAAAGTTTCTTCATAATCAATACTTTTTTTTTGTGTATACCCTTTCGCCACTAGCCTTACTTTAAAGGTTTCAACCTTTTTGTCTATCCCTCTGTTCCTCTTGTAAACCCATTTGCAATTAATAGGTTTAATGCCGTTAGGTGCCTTTACAAGATCCCAAACTTGATTGGAATACATTGAATCTAATTCAGATTTCATAGCTTGGATCCAATGATGTGCATCTATATCATTCATTGCCTCTTCATAAGTGTAAGGATCCGATTCAACTTCTTCTGAGATAACTTCAAAAGTTTCTCCCAAACCTATAAATCTTATAGGAGGCCGAACAATTCTTTCACTACAACGAGGTACCTATGTACTAGACATTTCATGAGTAGTATCTTGTGGTGTATCTGATACAACCACATCATCCCTAGTTTGATCTATTGGTTGTTCATTTACAGGTTCATTCATTTCAACCAACACAACTCTAATTCTAGGAGTATATTCATTCATATAGTCATTTTTCAAGAAATTGGCATTTGTGCTAATAAATACTTTATTCTCTTTATGACTATAGAATAAATCTCCAACAGTTCCTTTTGGATACCCTACAAAGAATACCACTTCTGTTTTAGACTGTAACTTGTCAGACTTTCCTTTCAACACATATGCTGGACAACCCCAAATATGGAGATGTCTCATACGAGGTTTACACCCTTTCCATAACTCTACAGGTGTTTTAGGAATAGACTTCGAATGTACTAAATTCAAAAGATACATTGCAATATTTAAGGCATATCCCCAAAAGGAAATTGGTAGAGTCGAATAACTCATCATGGACCTAACCATATCTAAAAGAGTCCTATTCATTTTTTCTGCTACGCCATTTTGTTGTGGAGTTTTAGGTGTAGTCAATTGGGATACAATCCCATTTTCAGTTAAGTAATCCTTAAAATCCCCAAGAAGGTATTCGCCACCACGATCAGATCAAATGGCCTTTATGCATTTACCCAATTGATTCTCAACTTCAGCTTTAAACTCTTTGAACTTTTCAAAGGCTTCGGACTTCCATTTCATTAGGTACACATAACCAAATCTAGAGTAATCATCAGTGAAAGTAATGAAATACTCATAGCTACCTCTTGCTTGGATTGACATAGGACCACATACATCTGAATGTACTAGTTCTAGCAAATCTTGTGCTCTTCTACCTTTTGCATTAAAAGGTCGTTTGGTCATTTTACCTTTCAAACAAGATTCACAAACTGAAAAATCATCAAAATCTAATGGCTCTAAGAGACCATCTTTGATCAGTCTTTGAATTCTGTTTGAATTAATATGACCCAAACACAAGTGCCAACGATATGCATCACTAGTAGAGGGAAACTTTCTCTTTAATGATTTCACATGAGAGCTATTATCTAATTTAGAATGATATAATTCATACTTATCAAGAGTTAAAATATAAAGACTATCCACAATATTGCCAGAACAGATAAACACTTTATCTTTCTTTATTACAACATTGTCTTTAAGGATAACACAATATCCATGTTTACTTAAATAAGTTGTAGAAATTAAATTCCTACGAACATTAGGTACATATAGACAGTCTTCCAGTATTAAAACTCTAGACTCAAAGCATAAATTAAACACTCCAACAGCTACAACTAGAATCCTGCTCCCATCAGCCATAGTAAGAAACAATTCCCATTGATTAAGCTTTCTAGTCTCCCGGAACCCCTACAAAGAATTGTAGATATGATTAGTACAACCTAAATCCACACACCAAAAATCTGTGGGATTCTGCACTAAACATATTTCAAGGAGGAATGAACTTTTCATACCTTTATTCTTGGCAGCCTTAAATATTGGACAATTCCTCTTCCAATGTCCTTTCTCACCATAATGGAAACATTTTCCTTTGATCTTCTTTCCTTTGTCGACAACCCCTAAGGCAATTTGTTTACCATCTTGCTTGGTGAAGTCCTTCTTCTTCTTCTTCTTCTTACCCTTGTCTTTTAACTTAGGTTGAGAAATAGAAGCTTCAGCCATATTAGCATCAACACTAGAAGTACCAAGAATGCATTCCGCCACTAACAATTCATTCATTAATTCAAACAAAGAATAAATCTTTTTGTTCATATTATAATTAAGTCTGAATTCATTGAATGATTCCGGTAGTGACTAGAGTATCATATCCACTTGGGATTCTCTATCAATATTAGCACCTAAAACCTCTAATGTATTTAGATTAGAGTTCATTGTAAGACAATGCTCCCTCACTGAACCGCCTTCAGCCATTTTGGTATTATAAATTTGCCTAATGGTTTCTTGCCTTGTAGAACAACCTTACTCACCAAACATCTCTTTCAGACTGAACATTATGTCTGAAACTAGTTCTACGTCTTGCATTTGATACTGTAGAACATTTGAGATAGATGCTAGGATGTAGCACTTGGCCATCTCATTAGATTTCTGCCAACGATCATATTGCTATTTTTCCTCAAGAGGAGCATCTAATGAATGAAAGCTAAGACATGGTTGAGTAAGTACATACTTGTGCTCTTCAGCAGTAAGAACAATGTCCAAATTTCTTTTCCAGTCAACATAGTTGGATCCAGTCAGTTTGTTTTGATTAAGAATAGTAACAAGTGGCCTAAAAGATGCCATGTTCAAATCTGAAAATAATAAACATGAATATTATAAGTAAACTGGACATTATCAATTTAACATATAAACATATAGCATGGAACCTTAAAAAACCATAATATAATATATGCAACGACAACTCAATCCCATATTCAATATCCCTCAGCATAGAGTGAATATAAAATACTATGATTGATTGAGAACTATTCTCATTATTAATGCTATCATGATAACTCTTATCAAATACTAATAATATGCCGTTATACATTTGGCCTCTAAATAATTATAGTAAGAACTCAGCATAGAGGACACTATAATATTTAGTCTAGTGTATACCATTGTCTAGAATCATGTGTAGCCACATTTCATCCCCTTAACAGGCTTATTTTGTAGTACCATGATACAAAACACCCTTCGCATGGAATGCAAAGCTCGAGGCTAAGACAAAGTGTTTGATCAAACCACTATAAACCAAGAAATTCAATCCTGTGATACCATGAAATAAAATATCCGCATGGAATGCTAACCTCGAAGCAAAGACAAAGTATATATTTCACACTACTATGAACTGACAATGGAGGTTGTGAGATCCAACCCTTGTATCTCTCTCCCACTAGATGTTTTAAATTAAAGGTTTTTATTTTGTAAACATGTGTAAACCAATCACACACAGCCTTGCACTTTATACATTTGAAAACACTTGGAAAAAGTTCAAAATTCCCTTTAATGGCATTTTCGTGAGAATCTCGCGACTAAGAACTTCCCGCGAAAATGAAATAGTGAAAACACAAAGTTCAAACAAAAACTTTAACTACTGTCTCGCTACTGTCTCACAACTAAGCTCTTCCCGCGAAATTGAGTTAAGGCAAAATAGTGAAAACTAAAAAATCCAGATAGAAACTTTCGCTATTGTCTCGTGACTGTTTCGTAAGTAAAGCTTACCCACAAAAATTTTTGTACTTCAGAAGCATTTTTCGCGAGTAATTTCGCGAGAAGCTAACTCGCGAAAAACTCGTATTTTCAATTTTTAAAAGGAAGATCTGAACAGTTTTCTACGGTTTTCATGAATAAACAATCACCATATGAACATGATAGATAAAATTTGATGTCAAAACGGAATTCCATTAATGCTATAGCCTTAAAGTTCAATTTAATATACTTAAATTCAAATTTAAATAACATCAATATCAGTTTTCATCAAACCGTAGTTTCAACAACCATGCAGAAAATTAAATACATATATAATCTTCTAACAACATGAAACTATTATCTCTAATTCCAAAACTCACAAAACATGTTATACAAATTGGAAATTGAAGACCACTCTGATACCATTTGATGGAAATATGCACGTATGTAGCGGAAAATTAACGAATTTATCAGAATATAAGAACAAGAGAGTGTACCTTGAAGCGGTGAAATTCAAAACCGAAGATCAGAAGTTCTTGAGAAGACTTTCAATCTTTACTCCAATTCCACTTGATGCCCAAGAAGTGTGGTCTCTCAATCAGTTATATGTGTATGTTCTAGAGAGAATCAAAGAGAGTCCAACCCTCACATGCATACCAATTCATATATTTTTACAAATTCTGTATTTTTCTCTCCATATAACTGATTATCTAATTGGGCTAGCCTTTTGAGCCTTTCCAATTATGTTTTAGTATGTGGCTTGGAGTGGGACCAAAAGGGAACAAATAAGACACTAGCTCCAATGGGCCTTGGACTTTTCTGTCAACTCTTGACAAGTCCAAAGTTATCATTAATTATATTTAATACCACTATATAAATATAATTGCACTCTAGACCTTATTAATAAATTATATCCCAAGACTTTATTGTATATGCAACCTCTTCATTAAATATTCATAGTAATACAAAGTCATAAATATAGACTGCCACTTTGTAAATTATTACATCTTAATCTTTGAGTACCTGATTTAATCCTTTAAGTTATTCATCATATATTTATAAAATCTAATTTCATAAATATATACTTTAGTAATTATTTACTAAAGTAGTTAGGCCTAACATTTTAAATAACAAACCCATTAAACTTATCTTAAGGGAATATTTTATATCTTCGTTAAGAGACTATAAATTCCATCTTGAGAATATATGTTCCATCAACACTAAATGTGACTGCCCAACATACTGAGATTTTGACCGTTACTTTAGATCTCACTCCTGATATATCAAAGTAACCTATACTTCATGATCAGGTCCACTATTCTCTCAGGATTAAGAGTTCATGTGAATAAAAGTTGTGAGATTTATTATTTATTTGACAGTCATTAGGAGAATAATAAATCTCATAGCGGTCCAGTTCAATATGTCTTAACTCTTAAAACATATCAACATATCAACTATAAATCTCGACTTCCATGATCAAGACAAATCATCTTAGTTGATATATTATAGTCTTTGCAAATAAAATGCCTAATTTCATCACCGACTACGAACCAAAATTCTAAGTTTACAAAAAACTTGTGATTTATATTTTCTGTGATTTTTCACATAAATCACATACTATGCATCTCATAGACTATATGATAATGTCAAAATATTCATATTACCATTATTTTAGATAATAATAAAAAAAAATTATTAATCACAACATTAAATCATATATAATATCATATATACATAGCATTATACAATAAGATTTAAGGGCACTAATCCTAACAATGATGATCTCCAAAAATTGGTACTCATCGGAGTCCAAAACAACGAGAAAATGCCATTTGGGCATTTTATCAAATACATAGAGTGCACACACTACAAATGTATGTTAAACAATGCATAAACATATGAAAATATTGCCTAAAAACATGTTATTTTTGCCACAAGGGGCCAACAACAAAAAAAAATCACCATTTAAAACAAGACCCAATCAAAAAATTGATAAAAAATAAGTTTTCCAACTCCCATTTAAAAAAATCCCAACTATGAACATAAATCCCCAAAAACATAATCTAAGGATCAAAATCAATGAAAAGAATTAAAGATTACCTTAGATATATTAATGGAATGAAAAACAATTGAATTTAGTTGGGTTTTGATGTAGAAACATTAAAATAGGGGTTTAGGAGAAGATGAGAGAAGTTTAAAACAAATGTCTAACGAAATGCCCTTTAAAAAGCTGATTTGGAAATTTTTGCGAGAAGCTTACTTGCAAAAATTTTCACAGGTAAATCTTACTTGCGAAATAGTCGCGAAACTCTCTGTCCAAAGTTGAAAAACTTGAGAATTGGACCATTTAACTCTCAGTTGAGCTTACACATGAAATAAGTCACGAAAACACTTAGAAAACATGTTTTTTTCACACCAAAACAACTTGAAATTTTTTGAAAAACATGGGTGATACAAATCACTTTCAAAAGCTAACAAAAAGAACAAAAATCTTTTTGGCTTAATCCATATATGATTGAGTACACACACATCATATTTGAACATGTACAATCATACAAATGAAATAGATATTCATTGAATATTAGACTTGTGTGTTGTGTGTGTGTATCAAATGTGGAATAGTCTTTAGTCTAGAGTGAAACTTCAATGATCAATTCAATCAACTCATACACAACTAGTACTAAGTCAAGTGGTTTATCTCAATTATAGAAGTGAACATATATGACCTCCCACAATAAAATGATTACACAACTTAGAAACTTTTCATTTGGCTTCTATACAAATCATAACATTTGATCATTTTTGACCAGTACATCTCATTTTGAGATCGGTGCTTGAAATTTTTGATATTTCAATATTGAGAATAAGCGTTTGGCTTTTTGAGCACCATACATTTCAATAAAAAGTCACTTTTCCTTTTTCCTAGTCAAATACTAGTATGTGTAATGACTTTTGCAGCTCATTATCTCTTTTCATTTTGAGATTTACATTTGTAGAGCTCTTTAGGGAAAAACATAAAAAGTGTGTGAAGATAGGCACAAGTCTATGCATGTATCAAAACCAACAAAACTATTGACCAATCATTCATGACAAGTTTGAAGATCGATTTACAACAGTTACACATAGATTTCAAGATTTTTCCATAAAGATAGATGTGCATACAAAACAAGCTAAGCTCGTAAATGCACTACGCCATTAGTACGAAGGTACTAGGCCAAACTCACAAGTGATATGTGCTCAAACATATACGATCAAACTTTTTGAATTTTTCACTTTTTATGTAGTTTTGGATTTTAACACACACAAAACAAAGACATAAAAGTAAGATCAAACACAAAAACAAAACAATGCATATAAAGAGATGCATGATACATAAATGCATGACAATGAAACATCTAATGCATGAAGGGTCCTACAAAGATCAAAAGAATTAGATCAAGGACTAAAAGAGTAAAAGCTCAACCATAGGAACCCTTCCTTATCCAAACGGAATGATTGTTTGGATTGAGTCTCTCTTGAGAAGTGAGAAAAAAGTTGGAAGAATGAGAACCAGAGATGCGCATAAATAAGGAGGTAAGAACATCAAAAACTTTCTTAAACAACTTACCATTTTCTATCAAATCCGGTTTAGCTTGTAGAGCACAACTTCTAAAAAGCTTAAGTTTCTCTTTTCTTTTAATTCTTTTAAGTCTTTTAAGATCTTGAAACTTAGAGCAATGAGGTCTAAGATGACCAAAGGCACCACAATGGTGACAAACAATGTGTTTAGGTCCATTAGGCTTTTTGGGAAGGGATTTAGCAACATGGTTTTGTTCTCTCTTCAACTTGGAGCATTGAGGTCTTATATGACCGATCACACCGCAATGGTGGCACTTAGATCCATCCATAACCTTAGGTTGAGACCTAAACAAAGGCTTTGACTTAAAAGCCTTTCTCTCCACCTTTTGATTTCTTTTGTGTGGAGGAATATACACTAATTTGTCCTTTGAGGTAGAATACACAGTTGGCACACAATCAGGTACCACAACATGATTGCAACAAATATTTTCATCATTTTTGGCAATAAATTCAGCAATCAAACACTTAGCATGCATCTTAAGAGATTCATTTTCACATTTTAGCTCATCAACAAGTTTATTAGACGAAACAAGTTTAGCATCCAAGTCCATATTCAAACTCAAACTCCTTTAGTTTTTGAAGAGAATGTTTAACAAGTTTCTTGTACTTTTCAACCAATTTATTGGATTCATTGAGCTTAGTAATCAAATCATCATTTTCACAACTAAATTTGCTGAAATTCTTATGAAACTTCTTAGCCTTTTTCTTTAAGAGTTTGACATTTTGAATATCAACAACAACACCCATAGATTCATGTAACATGTCATCACAATTTTGAGGATTAACACTCATAGAGGCATTTTCACAAACACATGGCATGTTACACTCGACAACATCCAAAACATCCATAAAAGCATACAAAACACTATGCATGGCAAAACACACATGGGATCAAGGATCACACTTAGGTTATGAAACAAAAGCATGTGTAACTGCTCTAATACCAATTGAAAGCTCGAAAATGTATTAAAACACAAGAGCTTGTTTAGACCTTCAATTAAAAATTACGGCTAGATTGCTTTTACTCTAACTTATCTAAGTGCAGAAACAAGAGTAAATGAAGTGCAATCAACCAATACTACTCTAGTGCATAAATATGAACAACAAACAATAAAAGTAAAGCACAAGAGTAAGGGAAGAGAGATGCAAACACAAGATAACACAGCAATGTGTTATCGAAGAGAAAACCGAAGAACTCAGCGAAAAACCTCTCCGCTACCCTCTAAGCGATAAATCGATCAACTAGACAATAAGTTAGGATACACGAATAGCAAGAGACCCTCCAAGCCTAATCTACCCAATACACCTAAACCCTCCAAGCTCCTACTCCAACAAGACTTCTCGGAATAGTGCCTTATCTAGCTTTCTAGATCCTGCAATATGCTCGATTGCATCCGCTAAGCCTTATTGGCTTCTTTTGGCAAATCCCTAAAGCATCCCAAGCTCCAAAACACTCTCTACACTCTGAATAAGTGTGGGTTGTGTTTGGGTACAAATCTCCTCTCATGGTATAAAAGTGGGAGAGGGAAGGAGAAGAGGCTAGAAATATTTCTCACTAAGGATGAGTAGCTCTCTCTTTAAAAGATGGGTGTGTATGTTGCAGAAAACCTATCTAGAGTTTTTCTCTTTGAATGGCCTATTTTACATTTGTGGGTAATGAGGGTATAAGTAGTGTTATGACATATGTGGTTCACATGTTAAGAACATATGTCATACTTATTTATGTAAATTGGCTAATCCTTTAACAAAACGCACTCTACTTGTAATTGAGTAGTTCTAGGTGTTTTAATACTTCAAGAAACAAGGTTTCAAGATCAAGTGTTGAAGTCATCAAGTTTGTCCAAGAAAAACAAGCTGAAGTGCAAAATCATTAAAGCTCGACACCTGCTCGATAGCTCCTCGACACTTGCTATCTGTCGAGAATTAAAAAGTCAGATTTTTTGATTTGATTTCTTGGGATCTGTGAATATGTTTTTGGGCATTCTTTTCTTCTAACCCTAAACATATAAAAGAATTGTTTTAAGAGCCGTCATAAAAGACACAAGTTGCAAAAGTATTGAGCAATCCTTGTTCAAGCAAATTGTGATCAAAGACGAAGTTCTTGACCTAGTTTATCTTCTCTGAAGAAGTTGTTGTGTATTTGCATCAAAGGGTTTTATGACCAAGCATCTTCCTGATCTTCATCGCATAGGATGAACTGAAGAACTTTACAACCAACCTCTCTTTCTAAGTTGGTGTTTAAAGTCGTGTACTGGGATCCGCGCATCTGGTTAGTCACGTACTTGGGAGCCGTGCATTAAAGGTGGAAATTGTCACTACAGATCAAGTCCAATTGGGTATTGGGGTAAGAGTTCAACTGTAGGTTGATAAGGTACTTGGGATTCCTTTATTTATAACCGCTTGATTTGATAATAGTAGAGTTTCGGGAGTAGTGACCTGAAAATCACCCGATGGGGTTTTTGCTGTTAGGGTTTTCCCTATTCGTGAACAAATTACCGTGTTATTTAATTTTCGCTGCATATTTAGTTATTTGGTGATTTGTTTGTACTGCCACACAATTGCATGATAAATTGATTAATTAATAACTTGGCTAATTAATTAATTTGTTTAATCACAAAGGGGTCATTCAGTTTGTGGCCTATAAAGTGGTATCAAAGTAGGCACACTCTGATTAGGTTTTAATCTTTACTGTGTTGATCTATTGACCCTTGTTTGTCATGGATAGAGGATAATCATTAATAATACCTCATTTATTTGATGGGACTAACTATGCCTACTAGAAAGTACGCATGAGAGTTTTTTTGCAGTCCTTAGATAAGAAGGTGTGGCAAGCTGTTGAGATTGGCTGGACCAAGCCAAAAGAAGCGCCAACCAATTGGGATGAAGCCAAGATCAAGGCGGTAAACTTCAACAGCAAAGCGTTGAATGCCCTATTTAGCGCAGTCACCAATGAGGAGTTCAAGAAGATATCCTCAACTGAAACTGCAAAGGAGGCGTGGACCATCCTCCAGACAACCTATAAAGGAACAAAGATTGTCAAAGATTCAAAGTTATAGAGGCTCATTACTAACTTTGAAGAGACTAAGATGGAGGAGGATGAGTCGTTTGATGAGTTTTATGCCAAGCTTAAGGACATAGTGAACTCAGCCTTCAATCTTTGGGAAACCACCCCTGAACCCAAGGTTGTAAGGAAGGTGCTCAGATCTCTACTTGAGAGATTTCATGCCAAGATTACGGTAATAGAAGAATCAAAGGATATTGATAAAATTCTTTTGACTGAGCTGGTTGGGAACTTACAAACCTACAAGCTAAGGTTATCAAGGATTAGCAAGTCAAGCAAAGGCAAGAGCATGGCCTTGAAGGCAAAGAGCAGTGATACAGATGAGTCTTCCGATGATGAAGATTCCAAGATGAAGTCCTACATTACAAGGCAGTTCAAGAAGTTTATGAAGAATGCCAATGGGAGGAGCTTCGACAAGGACCGCAGGCAATCTAGTTCTTCTTAGTTTAAGAGCCAAGACAAAGGGAAAAAAGGATGCAAAGAAAGGTGGTCAGTACACTGTTCCCGCAGGACCTAAGTGTTTTGGGTGTCATGGGTTTAGACACATGAAGAATGAGTGTCCTACATATCTCAAGAGCATTGGGAAGAGCAAGGCACTTGCTGTAACCCTAAGTGACACTGAGCCTGAAGATGATTCCGACAATGAGGATGACGGAATCGTAAATGCCTTCATTGCCACAGTCAATCCTACTGAAGGGATTGTTGAAGAAGAAGAATTAGTGGACACCAAGTGTGAGAAGATGGATGATTAAGATGATATCCATTCAGCCTATGAGAAGCTTTACAAGCTCTCTGAGAAGCATGAGAAGTTGTATAGGCTGACTACCAAGAAGCTCAGTCATGTGGAACTTGATCATGAAGAGTTGTCCACAAAGTTTGATGAGGCGAATCAAACTATTTGAGCACTAAGGTTTGAGAACAACTTCATGGCGGAGAAGACCAAAAAGCTTGAAGCGGAGCTGTTTCAAGTCAGAGCCCAACTGGAGAGGACCTCAAGTACAAAACTTGATGAGATGCTCAGCATTCAGAAATCTGCTTCAGATTGAACAGGTTTAGGGTATGATCTTTCTTCCTCTAATATTGCTTCCACTAGTACTATTGTTTTTGTTCCTCTTGCTAATATTGTTAAAGTTGAGAACATTGATGTTAAAACTGAATTAGCTAGTGAGAACTTAGACAAGGGTAAATCTATATTAGGAGCACCCCCTAAACAAGATAAGAAAGATGTTACAAACCCTAGGGCTAAGAAGGCTAACTCTCAAAAGCCTAAACAAAAGAAGCAGCATCTCTGTCATCATTGTGGAGCTGCCAGTCATACTCGACCAAATTGCTACAAGTGGCTAGCCACCCAACAGAGCAATGGCATGACAGCATCTGGAAGCCAAAATCAGCTTCAATCCTCTCTTGCCCTCTTGGAGATCTTCTAAAAGCCCTCATGTTCCTTTCGAACATGAGTGGTTTCAATTCTTCCCCCTCACCGCCTGTTCAAGGGTTTAATCAAAGGAAAGGTTCTTCCAAGGTGTGGAAGAAAAAGGATTCTAAGTGATTTCATCACTTTCTTCTCCCTTCTTGTTTTTCTTGTTTATTGCATTGCTTGTGTGTTTTGCATTTTTGTTGAGTCAGTCTAGTTTTATGCTTTACTTTGTTAACATGTTTTTGTGTGTTTACTTTCAGTTTTGTTTATTTTGTTTTTGATATAAAAATAAAAAAAATTGAAAAATCAGAAAAATATAAAAACAGTGTGTGTTTTGTATACTTTGGTACTTGTGTACCTTGGATGGCCAATGAAACAAAGTTTTCTAAACTTTGTATCTCTTGTAGTTTAAATGAGCATCTCTATGCATAACTAAGCAAGTGAGCTTTGTGGCTCTTGTTTGTGATGAGTAAGATTAAGTTATCTCTTAAAACTTAACACTTATATCACTCTTTTTGACGGGTAGGACTAGAAAATTCTAAGAGAAATGCATAAATAACCATCTCACCACTGTTGCCTGCCAATCATTAATGACATATGTATGTTTCGGCATAGCAAAAGTGTGATGTTAATGACATTTGTGTGTTTCGGCATAGCAAAATTGGAATGTCAAATATCAATAGGTATTTCTTTTCTCTCTCATAAGCCCATGCATGATATGCTTAAAAAGAAAATATGCAAAGAAAATAAAAAGCAAAAAGATCAAAAATGCTTTAAAAATTGTTGCAAGCGTGTATTTTAGGAGATGTGGGAGTTATAGGATGTACCTCGAAGGTGATAGTCTCCATCAAACAGTTATGATTGTATGTGAGTTAAAATTATTTTCTCATATCTCAGATCGTCATAACATTTATACACATATGCAATCTTGCGATATTTTTCACACACAACATGCAATATTCTTTACTACTTTTGATACATGTATAGGTATAATGTGATTTGGCCATCACAAAGGTTTTACATGTGCTAATGTATGCTCACTAAACTGTCTTGACTTGTTTTTGAAAAATAAAATTGGTTAGACTTGTTTAGTGTGTGTGTGTGTGTGTTCTTGAGAGATCCATGTGCTTAATTTTTTCATTGAGAGATGATTTTGAGAGCCTTTTTAAGTTGATTGAATCATTGTTGAGGTGCATGTTTGATTGCATTCATGTTTATGTTTTTCACTTCTCGAAAAACTGCTTTTAACTGCTGGCTCAACACCTCATCGACACCTCCTCGATACCTGTCTATCTGTCGAACTTCTCAGCCTATTTCTTATCGCAATCTCGACACCTCTTCGACACCTGGTGGATCGATCGAGAAAGTTCATGTCTCCTCGATACCTTTTTGATACCTTGTCGATCGATCGCGCTTCTGTTCTTGGTTCTGGTGTTCATTCCTCGACACCTTCTCGACACCTTCAGCTGTCGACGTGCTTTTCTCGATACCTTCCTCGACAGATTCCTCCACACCTCTCGACACCTTAGTAGTTGAGAATTACTGAAGCTTCTATATAAGTTTCTGTCGCGATCTGAAATTCATTTTCTCGATCTCTCTCGATCTGTTCGTGGCTGTTTATCTCCCAAACCACCTTTTCTCACTCAAAATCTCCAATCCTCGTGATTTTCGGCCATTCCTTGCTCCAAATCACTTGGTAAGATCTCATTTTCCTTCCTTATTCATGCATTTCATGTTTTGAATCTTAGGTTTTGGGGTTTTTGAAAAATTTTGGGTTTTTCAAAATCAATGAGTTTTTCTTGAAATTTTGGGTTGGGTTTTCACTAAAAGATGTTCAAAATGTCATACATTGCATTTCATGTGCATTAGAATGATATTTACATGCATTTAGATGTGTGTTTCTTGTATGTGTGCTGGTAGGTTTGGATTGGGTTGAGCCCATGATACTTTTTAAGGTTGCATGTCACATGTTCATGCATTCCCCATGCATACGTACTCTTTGTTCAATATATTTGATATTTGAGCTGTTTTGTGACTTTTCTGATTGTCTCCCTCTCTATTTCTTTCTCATTATGTTTACGTTAGTAGTGTCTATGGCACCCAAACGTAAATCCACTCCTTCTCGGAACCCTTTGCGTTCTGGAGCTTCTTCCTCTTTTGATTCTGCTTCTCTCAATCTTCAGTTCCGTGATGGAGATGCCCACAAGGCATTTTCGGAGAACTTTTCTAGATGAGGTGTTCATTCAGAATGCCAAGTCATTTTGGCGGACTTCGTCGACACTGACCTTCCCTCTGTCATTCACAGTAGGGGATGGGAGTCACTGTGTGACGTCCTGGTCACATGTCTTCTCGTGCTGATTCAGGAGTTTTACTCCAATATGCACGGGATTGATCGTTCAGTACCTCTTTTTCACACTCGCGTTTGAGGTACGCGCTTTGCTGTCACACTGCAGCCAGTTGCGGATGTGCTTAGGGTCCCTAGGATAGAGTTTCTTGACTATCCTTCTTGTGAGCGTCTGAGGACTGTGTCCAAGGATGAGCTCATTTCTGCTTTTTGTGAGCGCCCTTCTAGTTGGGGTGAGCATCAGTATACATCATGTAAACCTTTTGCTAAAGGTCCTAGATTTCTAAACATGGTGATGAGCCTCGTGCTCGATTTTTGTTATCTCTTCTTGAGCATCTTACGATAGATTTTCCTTCTCATTTCATTCTTTCTATCATAGATGTTCATCTAGATTCGGCGTCCCGTGATAAGCTCATCTTTCTTTCCGCTATCACGAGGATTTTACGCCATTTTTTCTATCCTTTTCCCTGTGTCCTACCACTTCACACATATTTCTGCCATAAATGCCGCTACCGTAAAACGTAGTGAGGCTCAGTTGAGGTCGAGACAGACGGATTCCACTCCTCCCTCCCGTTCAGCTCCATCCAGATCAGCTCCATCGACATCTGCTCCTTCTACCTCTACAGGCGATGCATCTCCTGGAGACATCATGGCACAGCTGCAGCGCATGGATGCTTGCCTCGATACACTTTCCACTGAGTTGTATCAGATGAATGTTCGTGTTGGTCGTATTGCATGACGGCAGGCGACCATGGGTGGTTTTGCTTCTAAGGCTTCTCCTCCACCACCTCCTCCAGTCGCTTCTGATTCTGATGTTGAGGATGATGACGATGATGCTTCGGATGATGATGATGGAGATGCTAGCTCTACTGATGAGATGTCTACATGACACTCTACCCTTTGTCACTCGTGACAAAAAGGGGGAGTAGTTTTGAGTTATGAGAGTAGTCATCTTAGGGGGAGAGTTAGTATAGGACATTTTTGATAGGGGGAGTGTTGATATTATGAGGGATGTAGTGAGGTTTTGATGTATCTTTTCTTTTTTATTCTTTATAGATACATTGATCTTGTATATGAGGTCTTGTGACCAGTTTTACAGACATTGTACTTATTTTCTCTATATGTGGATGTATGTTTCTTTTACCTATCTCTTTATGTGTTATTTCTTCTCTATCTTTAGACACATGTTCTTTATACTTGTATGCAATCTAATTATTTCTGTTTCATACAAGATGCCTTGATGAGTTTTGTTTAAAGTGTTTCAGAAATACAGGTTGTCAAAGTCTACTTGCCATAAACTCTTTTCTTGCAAAATTTTTCAAGAGTTTGTGTTAGGATAGATTTTATTGTATTCAACAAGTGAATATGAGTTGAGTGATTTATGACTTCTCTCATATGTTCATTTGTTTGTTGTGGTTTTGTCACGGATTGCCAAAGGGGGAGATTGTTAGGACATATGTGGTTCACATGTTAAGAACATATGTCATTCTTATTTATGTAAATTGGCTAATCCTTTGACAAAACGCACTCTACTTGTAATTGGGTAGTTCTAGGTTTTTTTAATACTTCAAGAAATAAGGTTTCAAGATCAAGTGTTGAAGTCATCAAGTCTGTCCAAGAAAAACAAGCTGAAGTGCAAAATCATTAAAGCTCGACACCTGCTCGATAGCTCCTCAACACCTGCTATTTGTCGAGAATTAAAAAGTTAGATTTTCTGATTTGATTTTTTGAGATCCGTGAATATGTTTTTGGGCCTTCTTTTCTTCTAACCCTAAACATATAAAAGGATTGTTTTAAGAGCCGTCATAAAAGACACAAGTTGCAAAAGCATTGAGCAATCCTTGTTCAAGCAAATTGTGATCAAAGACGAAATTCTTGACCTAGTTTATCTTCTCTGAAGAAGTTGCTATGTATTTGCACCAAAGGGTTTTGTGACCAAGCATCTTCCTGATCTTCATCGCGTAGGATGAACTAAAGAACTTTGCAACCAACCTCTCCTTCTAAGTTGGTGTTTGAAGTCGCGTACTGGGATCTGAGCATCTGGTTAGTCATGTACTTGGGAGCCGTGCATTAAAGGTGAAAATTGTCACTACAGATCAAGTCCAATTGGGTATTGGGGTAAGGGTTCAACTGTAGGTTGGTAAGGTACTTGGGATTCCTTTACTTGTAACCGCTTGATTTGATAGTAGTGGAGTTTCGGGAGTGGTGACCTGAAAATCACCCGGTGGGGTTTTTGCCGTTAGGGTTTTTCCCATTCATAAACAAATCACCGTGTTATTTAATTTCGCTGCATATTTAGTTATTTGGTGATTTGTTTGTGTTGCCACGCAATTGCATGATAAATTGATTAATTAATAACTTGGCTAATTAATTAATTGGTTTAATCACAAAGGGTCATTCAGTTTGTGGCCTATCATATAGTATAAGTGAAGGGTAAGAAAGTCACACTTAAAATTCCTTTAGGCAAAATGTTCGTGACTATCTCGCAAGAAGGCCTTACTCGCGAGACACTCACGAAAGCGACAGCCTGGCATGATTCCTCAACTTCTAGTCATGTGCTCCTCACGTGGCTCTTTTGCGGGTTAGCTTCTCGCGAGCTTCTCGTGAAATCCATTGATTCTTCATTTAAGCTTGAGTCTTCACAAACTTAATACTAAACCCAATACAATAAAATCTCACAAAGTACAAGGAACAAAATTAAAGCAATTACAACACTTTTTGTCATGGAATAAAGCTAACATAAAACATAATTGTAAATCACAACTTTATAGAAGATCCCAAACATCCAAGTACTTGCTTGGCCCATAAGTGCACATACAGGTGGCTGCACATCTGAAATTTAAATCATGCATTACTAGAAAAAATTGGTATAGATTTTGACACGAACACTCATCAAATGTTAAAATTTTTACCGTTATCACTTCCTAAACAACAAAAACAAGCAAGATGTTTACTCTTTTTTTTCCAGTTCAATTAGTTCCTCATAATCACTTTATGGATAAGATAAGACCACAAACAAAGAAAAAAGTAACCATTTTTTTAATTTATAATGAGTATTTCACACACAATAAGCTAATTCCACTAACTGCAGACAAATACCTATCTAAACAATCAGGACCAACAAAGATCAAAATAAAAACTAAAAATAAAGGGCACACAAATATAAAGATAAACAATAAAAACCCAATAAAAATAAAAGGCACCCAGATAAGCATTATCAAAATTTTTTATAGGTGAAATTGCTTGGAAATGATACAATGAGAATTTCACATACAATACAAACTAGTTGTAGATCAATATCTCTCTAAACAATCAAAACCCAACAAAGATTGAGTAAAAGCAAACCAACCCAGAAAGACCCTCATATTTGCTATATACAGAGGATTTCTCATTAAAGATGACTAATTTATCTAAAAACACACAAATACAAAGATAAACAATGAGAACCCAACAAAAATAAAAAACAAATTGTAAAGAAAGGTCTTTTCTTTCTCTAACTTCTTGTTTACTAGTTAGTAGATGGTGGGGCGTAATATTAGAAAATTCGACTTAAGAAATTAGCATCAGTTTAAATAAAGTGGAATCGAATTTTCAGTTTAAATTCAACTCAAGAATTTTTAAATAAAATTCAACTATCTAGGTGGATTAGAGAGAAGGCATGGATACGTGTTTTGCTTAGGGATGGCAATTTTTACTCGACTTGCCCGGCTTGACCCTATTTGGTTGGGTTTTACCCAGCCTGATTAAAAATAGGGTTGGGTATGGGTTTAAAAAAAAAAAAAACAGAAACGGGTCCGGGTCGGGTCCAGGTTTTTACAAAAACCTGGCCCAAACCCGGACTTGGCCCGGCCCGCTTAAAAATAAAATTAGCAAAAAAACCCTAGTATATATATAAACTTATAAACCCTAACTTATTCATTCTCTCATTTCACTCAACCCTACCCTAGCCGCCCCTCCCACTCTCACTCACTCTCCTTTCATGTCTCACGCCGTCAGCCACCAAATGCTAGCCACCCCTCTCTTATGCTCTTAGCCTCTCGGTCTCACTCTCTTTGCCGAAGAAGATGAAGACAAAAATCTAAGATTCTCGGCATAAAGCCTCTCCGATCTCACCCAATTTCGTTCAATATTGCACCCTACATTTGCTTTGCATCGAGTTCAATGATAGCTGAAGCCAACGACCACAACCACGGTGATTATAGCAATGATTTTTGATGTTCTTCTTCCATTTTTCTTTATTTGATTAATGAGTTTGGGGATTTAGATTTAGTTGTTAATATTTGTTGTTCCTTGCATGTGCTTGTTTTAGATTTTAATTTCAAAAGTATTTGGTTTCTATGAATAGTTTGATTTTAGCTAGAATAGGTTCTGGTCAAGAGGCAAATTTCCTTTTGTTTTCCAGTCCGCCTGTAGACTTGCTTAAGACCTTAGAGGATGACTGTAATGGAGTTTATTTCAACTGACTTTGTATTGATTTGGGTGTAGTTGTTTAGTTTAATGATATCATAATTTTTAACCAAAAAAAAAAAGTTTGATTTCAAATGTATTTGGTTTCTGTTAAATAGGAAATTTGAATGGGTATGGTGGATTTGATTTGAGATTTACTTGGATTTATTGTTTGTAATGCTATGATTTTTTTTCTCAGCAAAACATAAATTTTATTTTGATTGGGCCACTTATTGGGCCACTATTAGGGGTTGAAGATTAGGCCCTGAAGTGGCCACTGGCCTGGCTAGGTGGGGCTCGGCGGGGCATCTAGGCCCTGGGAAAAAAATCAGTTTAATAAATGGGTCGGGTCCGAGCCACGGGTCCTGGCCCGCGGGTCGGGTCCGGGTATGAAAAAACCCGGCCCGAATGACCCGTTGCCATACCTAGACTTTTGCTTATTAAATTTGCAACTATGATTGATACTATTATTGTTTGAATAACATATTTGAGCATGATTGTACTGATTAGCAATTAAATGATTAACATGAACCTAACTATAGAACTTGAGATTTTCAACATGCATATAGGCATAACAAATAAAACTATCACATTTAAAAATATATAAAAATTGACAACAACCATCATGAGACATATAGGGCAAAGGCTGAGACATAGAGGCTGCTCCTTAATTTATTTATTTTTAACATAATTTTTAAGCAAACTAATAGCAAATTTAATATCAAGTTGTAAGCCCATACCTTGCATAGAAGCTTCATGCATTTCTTGGTTCATTTCTTCATCCACATGTTCTGTAGAAGCTCCTTCCACGGTTACGCTCTTGGAACGCATGCGCAAAATTTGATTTTCGCCTTACCATTTCAACTGTCAAAGTGTAAAATAAAAACAAGTATATAAGCACAACGACAAGTAAAAAACAAGTTGATATGAATGAAATATAATGCTGGACACATTACAAAACATAACAAAAAAGAAACAAAAACAAAAACAAAAGTAGAAAAATGTAATATGAATGAAATATAATGCTGCACATGTAACTAATTATTATTAACAACAACAATACTTGTAAAGAAAAAAAAAGAAAAAAAAAGAAAAAAAGAAGAAGAAGAGGGAAACAACAACAAAAATAGCCCTCCACTAATAATTCATTTGTGTATTAGAGTATAAACCTAGAACCGCTAATTCATCTAAAATTTTACTTCTTTGAATCTTCTTTGAATCCAAAATGCATTTCCTCCCTTTTCTGGTAAGCCATCGATGATAAATAGAGTATTAATCCTTAAATCACACAATCCAGCATATCAAACAGAAACATAATTGGATATTTGGGCTTCACTAGGGTGGCATTTACACAACTATCTTATTCTCTTATTTCATTATTTTTTTCCCTTTTCTGGCAGAATCCATGAGACAATTTCAGACCAAAGTGATATTGTATCTAAATACCAATAACTAGCAAGAATTACATTCTAAAAACTTTCTATTTAATTAGTAAGCATATCAACCACACTAAATTAAAACATAGTTCTGCTTTAAAGAAACCTAGATACAATCTTGCATTTGGCAACCAAAAAAAAATAAAATCAAAACACACATAAAAACATCAACAGAAAAGTTATTGTTAAACTCCAAACTCCCAAATTAGCCTAACCAAACCTTAATCCAACAACATTATCTTAAATAGTGCATGCATGCAAAGAAATTTGAATCGAGCTAATTTCCCTCTAATTTTCCTTTCCTTTCTACCATTTTCTCAACAACCAAACACAAACCAAGACCAAAAAAAAAAAAAATCAATTTCAAGCTCTCCATTTTCCTTTATTTTCCACTACATTGTTAGCAATGAAACACAAACCAAGATAATAATAATGCATTTGGACACATCTAACAACTCAAACCAAAAACAAAAAAAAAAAAAAATCATTAACAATCAAACAAGTAGTAAAATACCCTAATCACGTTAACAAACCAACGCATAGATTTAAAAAAAAAAAAAAAAAAAAAAAACGGAAAGAGTGCTTGAGACAACTTATAGAGAGAACATTTGGTTTTTGGGAGTGAAATGAGGTGGCGGCAACAAGGTGGATTGGGGTTGCTAGGTGGTGCCGACGAGGTGGATTGGGGCTCCTAGGTTGCAGCCAAGGAGCGTTTGGTGGTGGTGGTGGGGTTGTTGTGAAGGCGGTGGTGGTGGTGGGGTTGTTGTGAAGGCGGCGGTGGTGGTGGGATTTTGGGTCTGTGATTTAGAGAGAGAGAGAGAGAGAGTTTAAAAGATAAATAGTGTTTGAGCTGGGTGTTTGGGTGGAATTTTGGGTCTCTAAAGAGTTAGAGAGAGATATAGTGAATAGTGTGTTTTGGGTCTCTGAAGAGTTAGAGAGATACAGTGTTTTTATCAAAAATGAAAAGGCGCTAAAAAAGAAAAGCCAAAAAAAAAAAAAAAAACAGAGGGAAGATTTGGGGAGAGCGGGGGAGTTAGAAGGTCTATAGCGACGGTCTAACCCATTGCTATAACTAAGGGAAAACGCTACAAAAATGAGTCCCTATTGCAACGGTCATACAAAATGAGTCCCTGTGCAAAATGATGTATTTATTGCAGTGGGTTTTAGGATTGCCGCTATATATATGTTACCACAGCTAAAACATATATATGGTGGCAGTTTTATGTCCCGCCAATGTAGGATGCTGCAACAGACTATACCTATAGCGGTGGTCCAAAAAAACACCGCAATAGGTGACATATAGCGGCGTTTTTTGCACCGGCCACAAAAAAAAACCGTTGCAATAGTATAGATTTCTAGTAGTGTGTTAACAAAAGTTTTGAATAAAAAAAATTTAAATATATAAGTTAATGCCAGACCCACTAAAAAGACTCATACACTTAATACATACTATTAACGTACTTTGAATAAGGAATAAAAATTGCAATGGAGGATCTAATAATCATTCATTTTTTGAACAAGATTGCTCCAAAACCATATAGCTTCCTGTGATTGTAGTTCTTGTGCAAAACTCCTGTGGCTCAGTGGTTTTGCTTATATCATGTCTTTATGCATACCATTTGCTAAACCTAGAATGGTGCATAGGGTAGCTTCAGAGTCATTGGCCACTGCATAGGGCCAAAGAAAAAAAAAATGAAAAGTGAGCCTTGAGGTTTAATTTTTAATTTTTAAATATTTTTGATAAAAACGTTTGGGGTTTAAATTTGTCTTTCCTTAATTACCAAATTATAATAAATAAATAAAAGAAAAATAGTAGTGATATGTTGCGATGAAATCCATAGTGCGTATGTGGGGGAATCAAAAGAAGGCACATGCTTTAGAAACAAAACATCAACCACATATCTTACATATTTTATTATATATAATTAATGAAATGAGTATTGATTAAAACTCTTGATATTTAGACCCCAAATTAATTATGACTTAGTTAATTTTATGCTAATCTAATAATTAGGTCCAATTATATACATGATTAACCAATTAACACACACACACACACACACACACACATATAAAAGTTTGCATGAAATAATATTAATAACAACACAACCACAAAAAGTTATAATCATATTTCACAACACGTGGATAGTTGCAAACTTGCAATACAGTTTACATATAGAACCCTCTAAGCTTCTGTTAGCAACTGACTCTGCAAGTCCTTTTTCCACTATAGCTTTAGATCCACAATTGAGCTCTAATTGTAATCTCCAAATCTCATTGGCTATTTTGTGGTGGCTCCAATTAACACAAACAACTCAGAGGTAGTGATGTGTGTGACCTCCTCTCTTGAATTGGCATTTGAGCGAGGGAGAAGATAGAGAGATAGATGAGGGTTTTGCTCTAGGATTTATCAGTTCTCACTGAATCTTCCAATGGGAATTCATGGTTACAAATTCATGGGAAATGGGGCTTAAATAGGAAGGTGAAAGGGCTGAAAAAAAAAAAAAAAAAAAAAGAACGTAACTAAAGTGTCTCAGATTTAGTTAAGTTCTTACAAAAAAGAGGCAAATTCAATGTCCAATTGGTTTTCAAATTTGAAGTTCGTATCATAGTTTGCCTCTTGCCTTTGCCATCGATCATCTACACCACATATATGATATACATAATGCCTGACCAAATTGACTAGTTCTATTCTATCAAAAAAAAAAAAAAAAAATTGACTAGTTCTAGTTACTAGCCAAAACCACCAATGGGTGTAGGTTGTAAGTGTGTGAGATGATCATATCATAATGTAGTGCATTTTTATGTATCTTCATCCACTCCTTAATTTCCTTTCATATTATCATTGTGTATTTTTTGCTAATGAATATTATATTAACCCTTAAGAATGATAAAAATCTTCAAAGAGGTTAAATCAATGCTTCTTACATTTCCATGAATATATAATAAAATATAACAAAGGTTTTCAAGGTTGAATTATATCTTATTATATATATATATATATATATATATAATGGAAAAGGTCATGATCGTCTCTTCCAAATTTCTAGATTTAAATAGATATACTAAGAGCATCCATTGCAAAGTCTTGCATAATAGAAAAATATACCAATTTTACACATTTTACCTAAAAAATGCTCTACATCAATGCTTCTAAAAGTGTGCATATTTGCACATTTCCTACAATAACTGTGCATATATGCACAATTACTGTAGATTTTGTATCTAATATTTTAGACTTTTTTCTCTCTCCTTCACCTCACTCTCTCAGCTTTTCACTCTCTCAGCTTTTCACTCTCACCTCTCTCTCATTCTATCACAGTCCCTCTCCTTGTCTCTGTTGCTTTCAAATCCTTATCTTCAATCTCAGATCCTTTTCCATCGCTCAAAAACTCTCGATCCTCTTTGGGCTTAAATCTTAGATCCTTTTCTTCAATCAGATATTTCGGCAAGCCAAAATGATGCATTGGAGCAACATCCTTTGCCTACAACGCTCAAAAACTAAGATCCTCTTCCAAATCGCTCAAAAAATCTCGACCCCAATGCTGGAGCAACATCCTTTGCCATCGCCCTCATCCCCTGCGTCGCCTTCCTCCTCGACCTAGGCGGAACCGCCGTGCTCGCCACCCTAACTGTCGGCCTCATGGTCTCCTACATCCTCGATTCCCTCAACTTTAAACCCGCTGCCTTCTTTGATGGTTTTGATGATTTTTGGGCTTTTGATGGTTTTTATTCTTTGTTTGATCAGTGGGTGAAAGGGGAGTTTGATGATGGTGCTTGATGATCTGGGTTTTGATTAGTGGCTGATGATGGTGCACGGTCTGCAGTGGCTGTGCTTGATGATGGTGGATTGATTGTTGATGGTGTGGGTTGTGTGTGAGAGGATTTCAAGAGAAGAGAGAAGTGTGAAGGGAGAAGGAATAATAAAAATTTGTAAAAGAATGAATATTTTATTGAATAAATGTGTATAATAGATAAATTGATGTGCAAATTTACAAAATTTTTGCATCCATTGATGCGGATGCTCTAACATGTGTTTAATTAAGATCCAAATTAAATCTCATGTTATAGACAAATCTATGGCAGCTTGATCTGCAACTTTTAAAAATACCATATATATGCTTTGTACTGATGCTTTTAGCAAATTAGCAGGGTTGCGCTTAAGAGGAAGATGATGTTGAAATTTTCCACATTTAGCTAGCCTCTAGGGTTTGGAAGTCTCCTTTTGTTAAATTACGTTATCTTGTGTCTTTATAGTTCTATTATTGTACTCTTTCTTGTTTGAAAATAAAACAATTGCTAATAATGTCAACAATTAGGTAAATTGTGCAGTTTGGAAGTGCCACAACCTTTTGTCTTGGAGTCACCAATAGATATAGTATATGGGTTTGGTTAATACATGCCCTTAAAGCACACATTAATCAAATTTTTTATGAAAAATTAAAAAAACAGTTTAAAAGGTTAGTTGCTTTTTATCTTTCCATAAAAAGTTTTTTTAAAATGGTTTATAATGTATGTCTAAAGGTGCATATATATGTGTGTGTGTGGGGAAAAGTATTAGGTAATAAATATAAAGTTGAATATATATGTGTGTGGTTTATAATGTATGTCTAAAGGTGCATAGAAATAATTGCGTGTTCAAAGGAATAAGGTCCCAAGGAAGATTGAAGGCTGACACCACGGCTAAGGCTGCTGAGTTTGCCTATATCGGTCTGAATGGGAAGCGAAATTGCTCCCTAACCACGATCAAAGTAAGTTGGATCAAACCCCCATGAGCTGGTGTAAGCTTAACTCGGACGGTTCCTCCCTTGGCAACCTCGGTTTGGCTGGAGGAGGTGGCCTGATTCAGGATGATAATGGAGGGTGGGTCAAGGGCTATGCGAGAGCCATTGGAGTCACCACTAGTGCAGCAGTTGAGCTTTGGGCACTAAGAGATGGTATAAGGTTATGTATCTCTCTCAAAATTCCAGCAGTGATCTTTGAGTTGGATGTGTAGTTGGTTGTGGATCTTTTGAAGAAGGATGAAGGTAATCCAAATGGAATTGATGTGATTGTTAAAGATTGTAAAGACGGGCTTAAGAAAATTCCTTTGGTCCAAATACATCATTGTTATTGTGAAGCCAACAAATGTGCGGACGCTTTAGCTAGAAGAGGTGCATTGTTGCCCCAAGATTTTGTTGTTTTCTTAGGACCCCTAGCAGATGTTGCACTCCTGCTTAGTCTAGATGCTGCTGGGGTTGCTTTTGATCGATCTGTTTCTTCTTGTATTTCTGTTGTTTAGTTTTAATGAAGCTTCTTTTCACCCAAAAAAAAAAAAGAGTTGAATATATAGTTATTTACGAACATGTCTGTGCGCGCTGAGATATCATAATTGGGAAGATGATGATTTAGAACACCTGTGATGAGTTGTGAAGAGAAAATAGTGCATTGCGCATACAGTACAACTGCATCCCATCACACAAAAAGACTTTTGGACTTTGGGAGTCTATCATTTCCATGTATCTAGCTAATCTCTCTCATCAAATTATTTACCTTAAACTTCAACAACAACCTTTTTTTATGTGGAAAAATTAAAGATTCATGGTGGGAAATGATTATTATGCACCACTTGAATCACAATCCGTTTGATAAGCTACCCCATATCATATCCGATGATTTGTCCATGTTTGGTAGTGTTTATTCGCTCATATTTATTATCCACTTATTTTTATGAAAAAGACAGGCCGTACTCTCGTTTCTTTGCTTTTTTGTTGATTAGAAATACCTTGGAAAAATACTTTGTATCATATATATATATATATATATATATATATATCACTGTAATTTCACTGACAAAGTCACCCCGAAATATTTCAATTTACTCCTATACCATACGTAATCCTATTAAATGAATTTTTACCTGATTTACTTGATAATTTTGCAATCATTTAGAAAATAGTACTTGTAGAGATTGAGTTTGAGCACTGTTTCTAAGAAATAAGTGAATCCAAGCCCAGCAAGCCCAATACAATAAATTTGTAGAGAGTGGGTAAAAGAACTGGGCTTTGATGAGTGTAACAACAGTTGAAGATGATTTAAAGAATGAATAGGTAAAACAAATACGGACTTGGGCAAACAATTCGATCCTCGACACTAGTCCGTGGAGCTTCAACTTATTATTTCTTGAGTGACAGTGACAATGGTTACAAGGTTAGTCCAGATTGCTATAGTGTTTTCTTTGGTAAAATCTCCAATCTCTTTTCTCAGAGCTCCTTCTTCCTTATATACTACTTTCCTCCTTCATCTCCACCATACACGTGCAGTTCAGATCTGCTGTTGTTGGTCTTTGTTACATCAACCTCCTCCCAAAGCTCTTAGGTAGTAGCTGTGAGTCTGAAAAGCCACTGCTCAGGTATCCTTTCCACATTAATGCGGCCAGAGTGATAGTTGTGAAGCATTTAATGTGAAGGCAGCAGCTTTTCCTAGAATTGCTTTATCGCCATGCTCCAAAGTGCTTACTTGCTGTACTTACCTTTTTCCTTGGAGTGCTTTGTGAGATTGTTTTTACCAGTAAATCACTTTTCTTCCACCTCGGCTTTGGCTTGCCGAGGACAGAGTTGTCCTCGGCATGGTTTCCTAAGTTGCCATGATTACCACTGTCTTCTTCATATGCGATTATGGGCCTTGGCATGGGCCTTAGGCCTAGTACAAAAGGTGGATGTATATCATTGGGCTCTATGACCCCACAATAGCCCCTCAAAATTCTGCTGTCTGGCACCTCGGACAGAAAGGAGGATTTTGATGTCCTCGGGTGTACCTTAGGCTTATCACGTCTTGTCTTTTGCCGGTGTCAGTGCCTTTTTAACTGCCCAAGGCATGTTCCTGATGCTTTGGCATCTGGAGCGCGCCTTTATTAAATTCTTGCGGCCGGCTACTCCCCACGTTCTACGGTGCGATGGCAATCCAACGGTGGAGATTTGTTTTCAACTCATGAGTGGGAAAACTCCCGCTGCTATTTCGGTTTGGGTATAAATACCCATTTAAATCAATTTGCCCAAATTACCTTTGCATCCAAGAGCTCCTGTGCACATACGTTGAATTTGCCAATATCTCCCACTCACTCATGTCTCTTCAAAAGCCTGTCCAAGGACACTTTCCTCATCCTTGTAAGTTTTTTCCAAACTTTTCAACCTTTCTTTACTTTCCTTTCTCTATGTCTTTCTTCCTTCGCCTCTTTTTCCGAATCTCTTTAGCTTCTCTGAACTTTTCCTAGGGATGGGTAGATTTAAGAGTTTGGTAGAGTCTGAGGAAGGGATGGAAAAATTTAGGGCTGACTACAGGATTCCACCCAACGTGGGCTTGAGATATTGTTAGGAGGGCGAATCGCATTTTCGAAGGCAGGAGGGTGAGGTGGTGATTCCCACGATCGCCTTCATAGAAGGTGGCGTGAGAATCCCTATGGGGCTGGTGATGAAGGATTACCTTAAGTTTGTTAGGCTAGCCCCCATTTAGTGCATCCTAAATGTCTTCAAAATATTAGGGTGTGTAGATGCCTTAAACGAGAAAATGGGGTTACGGTTGACCCATCATGATGTGAATTGGCTCTACAACCTTCACCACCTGAAGGGAAAGGGATACTACTTGAAAACAAGGCAGCTTAAAATGAGGCTCATACAGTGCCTTCCCGAGTCTAGTAAGGGACTAAACAAAGATTTTTTGATCGTGTCTGGGGAGTGGCATGATGGCGTCCCTTGCTCGGCGAAAGAGGGGCGACCAGGTGGGGTTCTAGGGATAGGAGTAGGACTTGTTTACTGCCTTATCATGATTTGTGTTGTTAGGCTGCTAACCCTTTGCAGACAGATGCGCCATTGAACCAAACTTCGGTTTGGTTAACAGGGAAAGCTTGGACAACATCCTTAAGGCCGAGGTGTTTGTGAACGAGGACGACAATCAGCTCAAGGCGGCTCACCTGATACTGGGATATACGCCAATCTTTTGCTCTTTCCAAGCGCCAAAATGTGTCATCAAGGCCCGCAATCCACGTCTCCATAGGATCCGCGTTGTAGTTGAGGGTTTCCTGCTCCCCGAGGGTGTTTCAATTCCAGAGGGTGTACCCTTGGTTGGTCCTTCTTCTTTTCATCCCGAGGTAAAGGACGAGGAAGAAAAAACAGAGGAAGAAGAAGAAGTCGTTGAGTTAGGTTCGTTCGAGGACGAATTTGACGTGTTCAACCGAGCTTAGTCGTCTAAGGACCTTTCTGGTGATCTTGGTGACCCAAACTATACTGAAGCAAACTTTCCCTCGATGGAAACTCTTTTTGAATAAGATATGGGTATACAGAGGAGACAAAAAACAAACTTGCTGGACTTGATAGAGTCCTAGTTGGGGAAGGAGACACAAGGGAGGGCAGCTCAGAACAAACCACCTTCCCTTTCTCAGAGCAAGCTCCTTCCTGCTCCATCTAAACTTCCTCCTCCTTCTCCTAAGCCAATCCTACCGCCGAGACCCGAGCCTTCCGACCCCAAACGAAAAAGGAGTCAAAGGGCAAGAAGGTGATGGAGGTTGAGAAGTCTCACCTCACACCAAAAGAGGAGGCCCAGCGAGTTGCTAAGCAACAGAAAGTTGGTCATAGAGGAACGAGTCTGCCTGAGCCTCAAGCCTGGCTCCCGATTCCAATGCTCAGTAGGGCCCCCCTGATAGACAATGCTTCCATTAGGGACTTCCATGGATGCACCGGCAGCCATGTGGCCGATGCTTTGGAGAGGGCCCTGTTACTACCCTCGGACATGGCCGAGCTACAATCCTTTAGGAGGCAGGAGGTCTTCCTCAGCCTCAAGAGCTATTTAGGCATGGTAAGGTTTCTAACTTAGTTTAGTTAGTTAGCTTCCTTTTTTTTTTTTTAATTTATTTTTTTTATAGCTTTTGTTCTCTGTTTACCTTGCATTTGTTCTCTTTTTTAGGCTGTTCAGGCCACGTTTAGGGCAGAGGAGATGGCTAATAGCTGCAGCAGCCTTTAACATTGCTGACCAGTCTACCCAGGACTTGAGAAACAAGCTGAAAGACGAGGAGAAGGTGAGGAGGAGTGTGGATTTGGCTTTAAAGGGCGCTCAGAAGTAAGTTGAAGACTAAAGGCTACTCCTTCGTAAGGTCGAGGACCAATTGGCTGCTGCCAAAAGACAGACTGAGTCCTTGAAGAAAAAATTAGAAGCTGCCGAGAAAGACAAGGACACTATGGAGAAGGCCAGAAACAAGGCTGTGAAAGCTCGGGCGGAGGCAGAGAATGCTAGGAAGCAGGCAGAGGAGACTAAAGAGCGGGCCGAGCAGGAAGCTTATGAGATAGGGGTGGCTGAGATTGAGACCAATCTCAGATCCCAAGTTCCTGGGGTATGCAGGCTCTACTGCTCCTAAGTTTGGGTCGAAGTCCTCAACCAAGCTAGGGTTGAGGCTTCATATGAACTTAGGAGAGCAGAGAACGTGTATTGCCCCCTGCTATATGAGAGTCTGCTCCTGCCAGTTCTGAAACTGATACTGCCCCCGAAGCAGCAAAGGTAGGTCAAGACAATGCCACCAATGCTTCTACTCCCCTTGACAAGCCTACCGAGGAGACTGAGCATCCTAGGGTGTCAGAAAAAGAGAAAACCATTAATTAGGAAGTACCCCAGGATGTGATAAAGCCTCCAGCTGACCCTCAAACTCCTCTTGCCGAGAAGGAGCCCCCTGAAAAAATGGAGTTAGTCTTGGCTTCCCTTGCTGTGCCCCTCAAAGTCGTTTCTCCAAGCCAGGATTCTGAAGCCTCTGACACAGCCTCTCAGCAGCCTTCCAAGGATAAGTTGACCATGAAGCTGAAGAAATAGGCTGTTTCTTTTATTTGTGTTACTGTTGTTGTTTTTTCTTCTTTCTTTTCTTTTAGGTGTACTTGAATCTTTTGTAATGAAACTGCCTTTTTGTAATGAAATGTGTGCACTTCTTCAATGATAAGGCCCTTTTGCTTATATGATTCATATTTTTACCAACATTTGAGTAATCCTAGTAGTGTGACTCATCTTTCATCAATTGGAAAATCAAAAAATACTAAGTCCACAATGTAAATTTCAACTTAGGCTTTAATTGATAATTGAGTAATCTCAATAACCCAATTTGCCTCCTATTGGGTGGGCCACAAAAGAATTTAAGTTTACAATGTAGAACCCATACCTCCTGAATTGGTTACCACAATGGGCTAAAAATGCTAAGTTTACAGTACTTATAAAATAAACCTCCAATCTTCTAGGTTTGTACATTATGGCAGGACGTGCAAAGGTACATTTTTTATGAACTTATTGACCTCAAGGAGACACTGTAGTATTGAACATAAAGGAAAGATAAGCCCAGTGTACCTTGAAATGCTTTAAGTGATGCTCATGGACGGACGTTTGTCTACATCTTTGTTGAATAAGGGCAGTGCAGGTGATCTGAGCAGCCAGGCTCTATTTAGGGTCTTGTTTATCACTTAAATAAATGTCTAAAGTAGCTAATTCCCTTAAGGCTTGTGCTCCGAGGATCCATGCAAGACCTTGGTTTTATTTAACACTTGGATAGTTGCCAGAAGTTATTATTTTCCCCGTGGTTTGTGGTCCGAGGATCCACGCAAAACTTTGGTTCTGTCTAATACTTAGATAGTTACCAGAAGTTATTAGTTTCCCCAAGGTTTGTGGTCCGAGGATACATGCAAGACCTTGGTTCTGTCTAATACTTAGATAGTTGCTAGAAGTTATTAGTTTCCCCAAGGTTTGTGGTCCGAGGATACATGCAAGACCTTGCTTCTGTCTAATACTTAGATAGTTGCTAGAAGTTATTAGTTTCCCCAAGGTTTATGGTCTGAGGATCCATGCAAGACCTTGGTTCTGTCTAATACTTAGATAGTAGTGAACCGCATAACACGCAATTACAATAAATCAAAGTGCAAACAAAACTACTTTCATTAATAATAATACATTCTTAGGTTATTTACATTCCATGGGCGGAGTACAGCTTTCTCATCTAAGTCTTTTAAATAATATGCACCTATTCCTGCTACTGAAGTGATGCGATATGGTCCTTCCCAGTTGGGCCCCAGCTTTCCTCAAGTTGGGTTCTTGGCACTACCCAAAACTTTTCTCAGCACCAAGTCTTCTGGTGCTAGTAGCCATAGCTTCATTCTGGCATCATACCCTTGCTTGAGTTTCTAGTGGTAATAGGCTAACTAGATCATTGCCTTTTCTCTTCTCTCTTCAATTAAATCCAAACTCTTTCCTAGCAGTTCATCATTGTTGCTCGGAGTGAAGGTACTTGTTCTCAGCATTGGGAAGCTAGTCTCTAGGGGGATGACAACCTCGGCCCCATAAGTCATGGAAAAGACAGTCTCTCCTGTCGATCGACGTGGTGTAGTCCGATATGTCCACAGGACGGTGGCAGTTCTTCCACCCATTTTCCCTTTGTATCATCCAACCTTTTTTTCAGTCTATTGACTATGATCTTATTAACAACCTCATCTTGTCCATTTCCTTGGGGGTAAGCCGGAGTGGAATACCTATTTGTAATTCCCAGGTCACAACAGTATCTCTTGAAGGCCTTGCTATCAAATTGAAGGCCGTTATCCAAGATAAGCGTATGAGGGACCCCAAATCGAGTAACAAAGTTCTTCCAGATAAACTTCTTAGCATCCACATCCTTGATGTTGGCCAGGGGCTCAGCTTTGACCCATTTGGTGAAATAGTCTGTGTCAACCAATAGGTATCTCTTATTACCTGTCGCTTTAGGAAAATGGCCTACAATATCCAAACCCCATTGAGCAAACAGCTAAGGACTAGAGAGAGGATTAAGGACCCCTCCCAGTTGGTGGATGTTTTGAGCAAATCTTTGACATTGATCACACTTCTTGACATATTCTTGGGCTTCCTTCTACATGCCCAGCCACCAATATCCTTGAGTGATGGCTTTGTGAGACAGAGATTTTCCTCCTGTGTGACTCCCACAAATTCTTTCATGCAACTCCTCGAGCAGTAATTCTGATACTTCGGGATGTATACGTAGTAAATATGGCCCAGAATAGGAGCGCTTTTACAACTTATGATTCTCGGATAGCCAGAACCGAGTAGCTTTCTTCATATTTTCTCCGCTTCTGATTTTTCTTCAGGTAGTGTATCATCTTTAAGAAAACTCACTATAGGATCCAACCAGCTCGGACCCACTCTGACTTGATGGATCTGAACCATGTCCTTCTTGACTCCATCTACTCTGCACAAGTCCTCAATAAGGATGACTCGAGGTAAACCCTGCGCCGAGGAGGTGGCAAGAGTGGCCAATGAATATGCGTGCGTGTTTCCACTCCTAGAGACGTGTGATAAGTTGAAGAATTCAAAATCCGATTGCAAGCGCTTGACCTGACTTAAGTACTCCTGTATTCTCACATATCTGGCCTCTAGCTCCCCCTTCACTTGGCCCACAACCAATCTCGAGTCCGAGAACACTTCCACTGCCTTTCCCCCCATTTTCTATACCATGGCCATTCCTTGCAATAAAGCCTCATATTCGGCTTCATTGTTTGTGGCCGAGAACCCTACTCTCAATGATTTCTCTATGGTAATCTTCTCAAGGGATATTAGAATTAGCCCCACCCCAGACCCCCTTTGGTTTGCTGCTCCATCAACATACACTTTCCAGCATAAGGGTCCTTGCACGGAGATTGTGCCAACCGATTTTGCATCTATATTTTGCTCCTCTGTTCCCATTTCTATCGAGGGTTCGGCAAATTTGGCTATTAAATCAACGAGGACCTGACCTTTGACAAAGGTTCGAGGCATGTATTTGATATCAAAAGCCCCTAGAACTGTGCTCCACGTGAAAATTCTTCCCGTGTAATCGGCACTTCGGAGCACAAACTTAAGTGGAAGCTGAGTTAGAACAATAACTGTGTACACTTGGAAGTAATTAGGGAGTTTTCGTGTGGCATGCACTACTGCCAAAATCGCTTTCTCCGATGGTAAATAATGCACCTCAGCTTCATGTAATGATTTACTCACATAATAGACTGGTCATTGTATGCCACCATCAATTCGTATCAACACCAAGCTTACAGCATGAGGAGCCACCGCAATGTAGGCAAACAAAACCTCATCGGCCTTAGGGCTGGACATGATGGGTGGCCATGATAGGTATTCCTTAAGTTGCTGGAAGGCCAAAGCGCAGTCCTCGGACCATTTAAATCCTTTCCATTTATTCATCAAGAGGTAAAAAGGTCGGCACCTATCCGCAGATCTGGAAATAAACCGATTTAAGGCTGCAATCATTCCAGTGAGTTTCTGGACTTCTTTAGGGTTTTGAGGAGGTTGTAGATTGTGAATTGCTTTGATCTGATCTGAGCTCACCTCAATTCCTCTATGAGTTACCATATAGCCCAACAATTTGCTAGACTTGACACCAAATGAGCACTTAGAGGCATTAAGACGCAATTTGTGTTTTCTTAAGATGTCAAAAATGACTCCGAGGTCTCCCACGTGCTCGAACACCACTTTACTCTTTACCACCATGTCGTCTATGTAGACTTCAATACTCTTGCCCAACTATGACTCAAACATTCTAGTCATTATTCTTTGGTAGGTAGACACCGCATTCTTCAAACTAAAGGGCATCACTTTGTAGTGGTAATTTCCAATAGGAGTTACGAATGCTATTTTTCTTGATCACCTTGGGCTAGTGGTATTTGATGATAGCCTTGAAAGGCATCTAAGAAGCTCATCCGAGGATGACCTACAGTTGCATCCATTAACTGGTCTATCCGAGGCATGGGGAACAGGTATTTTGGACACGCCTTGTTTAAGTCTATAAAGTCCACACAAACTCGCCACTTCCCATTCTTCTTCTTCACAACCACGGTGTTAGCTAACCATTCAGGGTAGAACACCTCCTTGATAGCCCCTGCTTGCTTGAGCTTTCTCACCTCGTCCCTGACAGCTTCGGCGTGCTCCTTGGATGGGCACAGAGGTGGTTGTTTTTTGGGAGTGGCTGATGGATTTACATTTAAGTGGTGACATATGAAGTTCGGATCAATTCCTGGGGCATCATAAGTGTCCTATGCGAACACATCAACATTTTTTCTAAAGAACCCTAACAATCCCTCCTTTTCCCCAGGGGGCAATTGAGATCCCACCTGGAAGAACTTCTTCGAGTCATCGCCAATGATCACCTTTTTTAAATCCTCACATTTTGCTTCCTTGGCTGGTGTATTAATAGGCGATGCCAGGGTCTTTGATTGCTATGAGCTTTCTTCAATAAGGGCTGAGGACTCTACTCTGGGCCGATGTGAGATGGCAGCCACTAGGCACTCTCTTACCGTGGCCTGGCAACCCTGAATTTCTAGGACCGAGCCCTTGAAAGGGAACTTCACCTTCTGATGCAGGGTGGAGGCAACGGCTCCTAGGGTATGAAGCCAAGGTCTGGCCACGATAGTAGCGTAAGGGGAGTAAGTATCCACCACAATGAAGTCGACCTCCACTATCTCCGAGCCGGTTTGCACAGGTAGTCTAATTTGGCCCTTTGGCATGACAATCTTCCCGTCAAAACTCATCAAGAGTGTTGGGAAATTTAGACCCCGGTTGATAGAATTAACAAGTTTTAAACCCAAGTTGTTAATTAGATTTATTATCAATAAAACTTGTTAAAACAAACAAACATCAAAATCATGTCAAAATAATATGCAGCGGAAAAAATAAATAAGACAAGATATGATGACCCAGGAAAACCAATGAAACCAACCAGTTTCACAGTAAAAAACCTGGGGGGAAACCTTCCCGAAAAGCAATCCACTATAGTAAAGAGAAGTTTCAGATCTAGTACAAAACCTTTGTCCCTAGACTCTACAATCCCTGTAGATGAACTCACAGCAGAAACCTTCTACCGCTTCAGAACCTCTGAACTCTTCAATATATGAACGCCACCCTTTGATGCACGAACCCCAATACGTGACTAACTAATTGCGCGGATCCCAGTACGCGACTTCAATCACCAACTAGAAGAAGATTTTGGCTGCAAAATTCTTCACTTCATCAAGAATGAAGATCAAGAAGCACTTGGTTACAAAACCCTAAAGCGCAAAAACGAAGTAGCTTCTTTTTCAGAGAGAATAATCTTTTGCATATGTTCTCCTTGTATTCTCTTATTCTCTTATGATACGGCCTCCAAAATAAGCCTTATATAGGTCTAGGGTTGTGAGAAAAGAAACCCTACACAAATACAAAAGCCTGGCCAAAAAATCAGATCTGGATATCTGAATTCCCGTAACCTCGATAGATACCTCGATCGATCGAGAGGTGTCAAAATTTAAATCCCGATAGATAGCAGGTGTCGAGGAGGTGTCGAGGAGACAAAAGCTTTCTCGATCGATCCACCAGGTGTCGAGAAGGTGTCGAGATTGCGATAAGAAAACACCTTTAAACCTCGATAGATAGCTAGCTGTCGGGGAGGTGTCGGGAAGGTGTCGAGCTATCTGTCCGCAAGTGTCCAGCTATCTGTCCAGCTTTAATGAACACCTTTTCTTCACTTGTTTCTTGGTCCAATCTTTATGGCATTAATACTAGACTTGAACAACATGTTCCTTGAAGTATTAAACACATCCTAGATCTACCCAAATACAAGTAAAGTGCGTTTTGTCAAAAGATTAGCCAACTACATAAAATATGTCCTTAACAAAGAGGGAGCTGTAGGGCGTTAAATCTTCTGGTCTCAGCTTCAGCCCTTTATAGAGATCGAGATACATGATCTCAGCTCCACTACCATCATTTACCATTACCCTTTTCACGTCGTAGCCCCCAATCCGAAGAGTGATTACTAATGCATCGTCGTGGGGTTGGATGGTTCTGATTTTGTCTTCCTCGGAGAAACTCAAGACCGGATGAGGATACACTTTGGGTCTTTTCAGCTCTAGACCAGAGTCATCGATGGGTAGCCAAGCTACAGACATCACCCTAGAAAGGCATGAGCCCGTCCTCCCCGAAGTAGCAAAGATTACATTTATCGTTCCTATGGGTGATCTAAAGGAAGTGTCTCTTCGGGGCTCCTAGTTTGCCTGGCTTTGATGACCACTGGAAGGATGCAAAAGGTGCCTCAGTTTCCCTTCTCGAACCAGCTGATCTAGGTGGTTCCAATGGTTCTTGCAATCTTCTATAGTATATCCGTGGTCATGGTGATACTGATAGTACAGACTCTGATTGTGCTTCATGGAATCTCCAGCCATCTTATTTGGCCGCTTGAAGAATGGCTCATTCTTGATTTTCTCCAAAACCTGATGTACCGGGTCTCTGAATACGGAGTTAACCGTCTACATGTTGGTTGATCCAGATTGCCCTGCAAAATCTCTCCTCGGACGGTCATTGTGGTATCAGTCTGACCTGAAATCCCTACTCTTTTGAGGGATAACCTTTTCCTTTCCTTTCCCTTACAGCTGGTCTTCTTCCACTCTTTTGTATTTGTCAATCCAGTCCATAAGTTGACGTACACTGGTGATAGGCTTGCCAGTTAAGGATTTTCTCAAGCCGTGCCCGGTTGGGAGACTGCTTTTAAAAGTGCTAATGGTAACGTTATCAAAGTTACCGTCCATCTCATTATACATTTCCCAATATCTGTCCGAGTATGCTTTTAGAGTTTCTCCTTCACGCATGGATAATAATAACAACGAACTCAGAGGCCGAGGAACCCAACTGTTCATAATGAAGCGAGAGCCAAAGGCTTGGGTGAGCTGCTTATAGGAATCTATGGAGTTTGTTTTCAAGCGGTTGAACCACCTCATCACTACAGGTCCTAGGCTGGACGGGAAAACCTTGCACATCAAAGCTTCGTTCTTGGAGTGGACAGCCATTCTTTGATTAAACTGGCTCACATGCTTTACGGGGTCCGTTCGACCATTATAAATGATGAACATAGGCTGATGGAACCGCCGAGGTAGCCTAGCCCCTTTTATCTTGTGTGTGAAGGGTGACTTAGAAATCTGATCCAGAGCCTTGCTCATGGCATCATTACCCAGGCCCCTATTAGATGGGCCCTTGTGTTTTCGTCTATGATGGTGCTCATCTTCATAAGAGAAGGTCTCGCTTGGAGGAGTTCTTGATCTTTGCCTGTAATTGCCGTCCTTTTCATCATTAGAGGGTATGTCAAAACTGGAAGGAGACCGCCTTCGCTATGCATGGCGCAGTTTCTTTTTGAAGTCATTTATCTCCTGCTGCATGGCTCGGTTATTGTTTTGTCTCTGGGATACGCGATTGCCCACTTGGGAGTGGCTTTTGCTCGTCTGGGTGGTATGTACACTCCTCCATTCCTTTCATCCTCTTGATTTTGTTCATGTTCAGGGCCAGGAAAATTGCCCTGTTACTGGGATCCTATGAGTTTTGTCCGTTGGGGACCTACTTAGCGTGGGTTTTCTTGGTGTGGACCTGATCCTACCATATCTAATTGTTGCACTCATGAACACACAAGTTTCTTCCCACAGATGGTGCCAATTGTAGGGACTAGGTTTGAGCACTGTTCCTAAGGGATAAGTGAATCTAAGCCCAGCAAGTCCAATATAATAAATTTGTAAAGAGTGAGTAAAAGAACTGGGTTTTGATGAATGTAACAACAGTTGAAGATGATTTAAAGAATGAATAGGTAAAACAAATACGGACTTGGGCAAGCAATTCGATCCTTGGCACTAGTCCAAGGAGCTTCAACTTATTATTTCTTGAGTGATAGTGACAATGGTTATAAGGTTAGTCCAGATTGCTACAGTGTTTTCTCTGGTAAAATCTCTAATCCCTTTTCTCAGAGCTCCTTCTTCCTTATATACTACTTTCCTCATTGATCTCCATCATACACGTACAGGTCAGATCTGCTGTTGTTGGTCTTTGTTACATCAACCTCCTCCCAAAGCTCCTAGGTAGTAGCTGTGAGTCTGAAAAGCCACTGCTCAGGTATCCTTTCCACATTAATGTGGCTAGAGTGTTAGTTGTGGAGCATTTAATGTAGAGGCAGCAGCTTTTCCTAGAATTGCTCTACCTCCATGCTCCAAAGTGCTTACTTGCTGTACTTGCCTTTTTCCTTGGAATGCTTTGGAAGATTATCTTTACCGGTAAATCACTTTTCTTCCACCTCGGCTTTGGCTTGCCGAAGACAGAGTTGTCCTCGGCATGGTTTCCTGGGTTGCCATGATCACCACTGTCTTCTTCATATGCGATTATGGGCCTTGGCATGGGCCTCAAGCCCAGTACAAAAGGTGGATGTATATCACTGGGCTCTATGACCCCACAGTACTGTATAAGGCTGACAATTTATTCCCACTGAATCAATAGGTCTCCGCTTGCATTGCCCAATCCCAATGATATTTACATAAATGCCATTACCAGTTTATTATATTTTATTTTTTATACCTTTATATAAGTAATTAAGTATATGTGGTCTCTTGCGTGTATATATAAGCCTACTCACATAGTAAAGTTCATAATTTTTTTTATTGACAAATTGTAATTGTTATTCATTAAATGGTTGTTGTAGTGGAGAAAAAAGTTCTTAAATTTTTTGTGAATGTTATTTTTTTAATTTTTGTTGTTGTAATTATAGAAAAACTAGTGTTAGGTAGGCTGTGCTGGAGAATTTTTTAGGCTGGTAATCAAGGCCATGGCAGGGGTGTCTCTTCCTGGCTCCACCTGTTGTTATTCCTATTTTCACGAATTTAACGTGTGTTGCATGTTTTAAATGAAGAAATAGGGAATAGCAGATAGGTCTCTCCCTCTCATCCCCTACGCCCAAATATAAGATTAATTGTTGAAAAAAATATACTGTAGTAAAAAATAAAGAGGGGAAAGTGATGGCCCTGTAAAGGTAAAAATGGACATGTCTTTCTAAAAAAAAACAACAGTACTCAATCCTAGCTTGTTAATTAGTGTATATTCTTAGTCTATCCAACAGTTTTACATTATTTAATTTATTTGTCCTAGCTATGCTCATATATATATAAATTCCTTATAATAAAAAGAAACATGCCTATACATTATAGAAAGACAGTCTCTTGTACATCGATTGACATATATTAAAATATACAGATTGTTCTCCTTTTTTTTGGTAAGAAATTATTCTCTCACGTACCCCCGTAACTTTCACTCTCTCTTTTAATTGTGGCCTTTTATTTTATCATAACCCTGTTCCTGTCTCCTCCTATTACATCTCTAGTTTGAGCTTCTCAAAAAAAAAAAAAAAAAAAAAAAAAGTTTGAGCTATTTAACATGACTGATTAATTTCAGAAAACAAAAAACAAAAACAAAAAATTTAATGAAGGAAAGTGACAGCCTTTTAAAGGAGCAAAACGGATGGCCTTACAAAAAAGAAAAAATCTGTTGGTCATAATAAATAATTTGACCATTAGGTTTTTGTATCCTAGCTTCTTTGTATTTTATGGTACTTTCAACATTTCTTTTCGTTCTGTCTCCCTAGTACTGGAACATGCACGCATGACGCACCGTTATTTGGGAGGTAATTAATACAAACCACAAAAATATATGACATTAATTTGCACGTGATTCAGGTTCCGAACGAGTCTAGCACTGTTGCTGTGATTTTTTTATTTTATATTATTTTATTTATGGGAAATACTCAAACTTCATTAAGTACGTTGAAAAATAGATACATCATGTGCGCACACATGTGCCACTTGACTGGGACAGTCCTCCAGCCATACAACTATGTTCTCAACATTTTGGGCATGCTGAGCTAACAAGTGGGCAGGGGCATTCCCCTACCTTTTAATATGTAAAAAAAATCAAACGTCCTAAAATACTGGCATTTCCACAGAACGCCTAGGATGATGTTCTGGACCGAAGCTTCAGCCTCTCCAACACTGTGGACGACGTTGATTATCAGCTACAAGTCACCTTCGAACACCACGTCCCTGAGCCCCACCTCCTCGGCAAAATTCACCCCAATCTCTAGGGCTTCAATCCGTCTCTAGCACTTTGAGGGGTAAATCCAACTTCCTAGACATGGCTACTATCACATGACCTTCCTAGTCACGCTCCATAACTCCCATGCCGGACTGCTTTGATTTTGAGAACAGAGCACCATCTACATTAACCTTGAAGGAACCTGGCAGAGGTGGCCTCTAAGCAACTCTTTTCTGGTTTTCTATTTTCGGTCTGCTCAGCTTCTCATTGGCAAAAAGAAAGTCCTCTACCAATTTTAGTGAGCTCCTCACTATTACTGGGCCAGGTCGCCTCTTTCCCCTGTGCTAGACCTCGTTTCTACTCTTCCAAATACCCTAGCCGATCATGATCCACCTCTCTAGTAGCCCTGGTTGGTCCTCCCAGTTAGTCCGAAGTCTGCTAAAAGTGTCCACGAAACTCCATGACTCATGAACATTGCATGGTAGAGAAAGCTTGCTTGCACTCCAAACCTCTGTTCCATGGCTACAAAAATAGAGCATGTGCATAGTAGTTTCTACCTGCCTGCCACAAGCTTCACATATATTAGCATCCGTGATTTTTCAACGGAAAAGGGAGTCTTTAGTGGGCAAGATGCCATTACATGCCTTCCAAGCAAAGTGCTTAATTTTGTTTGGCAAGTTCATACTCCACAGCCCCCTCCAAACTCCATGCATTTTCGTTGGGTTTGAGCAGCCGGAATTACCCCCCTCTGCCTCGATAACCCGAGCCAGCCTATATGCATTCCTAACCAAAAATTTACCTTTCTTATCTTTAGCCCAAACCATTCTATCTCTTGCAACCGAGTCACTGATGGGGATACTTAGGATTGCCTCTGCATCCTAGGGTAAAAATAGACCCCTCACTAGTTCTATGTCCCACTCCAATCCTTCCTCCCTCAGCAAATCCGTACCATTTTAATTTGGTTTCCAAGCCTCTCTAGAGTGACTACCTTGTAGATACTCCGGGCAGTGAGCCACTAGTCTTGCCATACCCTTATACCTACGTCTGTCTCTTATCTGCCATCTCAGCCCCTGTTTGACTAGGTGTTGGGCAGCTGTAATGCTCCTCCAAGCAAAGGAAGCTTTCTTTCCTACCTCAGCATCCACAAAATCCCCATTAGGGAAGTATTTAGCATTATAAACCCAAGCAAAAAGGGAAGAGGAATTAGTTTGAAGACGCCATCCCTGTTTAGCTAGAAGGGCAAGATTGAAGGATTTCAAGTCTCTAAAACCCATCCCCCCTTCTTCTTTCGGGAGGCACATACGTTCCCAGCTCATCCAAGCCACCTTCTTCTCATTCTTCACTTGTCCCCACTAGAATTGTCACACCATTCTAGTCATATCCTCACAGAGCCCGTTGGGGAGCTTGAAGCAGCTCATAGTATACAAAGGAACGGCCTAAGCGGTTGCCTTAATCAAAACTTCCTTCCCCGCATTTGACAGAAGCTTTTCCTTCCAATCCGCAAGTTTGGATGCCAGTTTATGTTTCAACTGAGCAAATGTGTTCTTCTCTGACTTACCAATCAACGAAGGTAGTCCTAGGTAGGATTCATGGGGTTTGATAACCTGGGCACCAAACCTTGATTTAATGGCATCCTGAGTGCGAGTGGGGGTATTACGGCTAAAGAAGAGAGCCGTCTTATTCCTATTTAGTTGTTAACTCGAAGAGGACTCATAGACTTGTAAAATTCTCTGTACTTCAGCCCCTTCCTTCTCTGTTGCCTTACAAAATATCAAACTATCATCCGCAAAGTATAAATGTGAAATTCGTGGTCCCCTAGCTGAGGCAGCCACTCCTTTCAACTCATTCCTCAGCGATGCCTTATGCAACAGAGCTGACAAACCCTCCGCACAAAGTAGGAAGAGGTAAGGAGAGAGTGGGTCTCCTTGTCGAAGGCCACAGGTTGGTGTGATCATTCCACAAGGTTGGCCATTGAATCTAATAGCATATGTAACAGACGACACACATGCCATTACTATACGAATCCACCGCTCATGAAACCCCAACTTCTCATTATTTTTTGCAAACACCTCAATTCCACTCAGTCATAAGCCTTACTCATGTCCAACTTCAAATCCATTTCACCCGTTGTTGTGAAAATTAATAGAAAGGCTGCATGAGCCATGTGATCAGAATATTTCAAATGGAGAGAGAGAGAGAGAGACATCATGTATATGCGATTATCGATCGGTCTAGTCTGGAATATCTAGATGTCGAGTAAAAGCTAGCTAGCTAGCTACATCAATCATATTCATAGCTGTACATTGCATTATGGACAATATATATATATATATATATATATATATATATATATATATATATATATATATATATATCTTCATTTTTGACAGCAACCTTTCCTTGACCTTTGTTAGTGAATCATTGAATCCATGCACGCATCATTAATTTGTTAGTTTATAATTACTATGTGTTTGATATTACCTTAAAAAGTCAATTTTTTTTACTGTTTAACTTATTTTTATTATTATTTATAAATTTTATTAAATTTTTTGGAATTAACGTGTTTAATGGCAGTCTGGCTTAGTTGATAATTAAAATATTTATATTTTTGTACATATGTGGTAAATAAGTCTAGGGAGGGGTCATTTGTTTCTTTTTCTCAGTTATGTTACTTTTACATTTTTTAGAGCATTCACATCTCAGTATATTAGACTATTACTCTATTTTAGGTTGCGTTTGGTATTGGCTTAAAAATTCAGATTATTTTTCACTATTTAACTTATTTTTCTACTATTTAACTTTTTTTGTTACTATTTATAGATATCATTGCACTTTTTAGTACTATTTATGGATTTCAATGTACTATTTCAACTACCTTTTAACTCTGCTTATAGTACTTTTAGAAAAAAAAAATTTAGTTTCAGCTAAATAAACTGTTCCAAACGGACTCTTTGTATAAAAGTCCTGTTTATTTTAAAAAAATTTACCTAGCCACTTGTCAAAAACTCACATCAAATTATCTATTTGGATACTTTATTTCATTAAAACTAATTTTCTTTATTTATTTTTAATTATTTCTCTCTCTTCACCCACAACAATCATCATTCACTCTTTTTCTTTTTCTATGGATAAGCAAAGAAATAATAAAAAATTATTTTTGCATAAATACAATAACTTGTAAATTTACACAAGCACGGTAGTTAAAATTTGATTTGCCCTATAGATACATAAGCTGATGTAGGTGTCTTTTTGGGTTCATTAGGAAAATTTTGGATCTTATGCTAACACATCGCAAACACTCGCCATTCTTATTTTCATTTTTTTCTAATGCTTTGTCTCTCTTCTTTGTGAGTACTTCTACTGATACATCAAAATTTTACAAGAAACTTGAGTTATCAGCTCATCATATGTCGAAATAAAATAAGATTATATCAGAATTCATTACAACACAAAACAAGATTGCTGTGAAAATGTTACTAGATTTTATTGTGTCCCTATGCTATCTGTTTGTTTATTCATTTTTCACATATTTGGATTGCGTAAAAATAAGGGGATCTCCAAAGGCAACTCAATGGCATCTTGTCTTGTTCATGCACCCTTATAATGGTACATGAATGATTGATGATTGACAACCTTTAACATAATCTGCAAACACAACACGACTAGTCAATGTTTATTATATAAGTTTCTTGACACAGGATGATGGCTCATGAGAATGAACCATCAAGACAAGGATCGCCCCTGTTAAATCTCTTGCATGAACTGCAAGATGAGCCCTGATTGGAAACATACAAGACAATGCAGGGAGGACACGTAAAATCACAAAACAAACAAAAAAACTGCATGTTAGATCTGAATGATCAAGTAAAAGCAGTTGTTACCCGAGTCATATTTTCCTTGCTCCATGACTTTTTCTCCAACTCCAGTTTTAGTTTAGCATGTTCAAATCAGACTATGCCTTTCGTTTTTGTACTCCCTATATAAATAAATAATACTCCCCTTTTCTACCAAAAACATAAAAAATTCATTCTTTTCTTATTACATTTTATGCAATGTCCCCCACTTCTCAATGGCTGACCCCATCAAGATTAAGGTAGCGAAAATGTTTAGTCGATTCCTCGATGGCTCCTTCCTAAATTCCCATGACGATAATCAATTCAAATTTTCATCTTTACACCGACGTTCCTAAACTCCAATTACTTCAGTATTTTGTCTTATGAACCAAAACAATACAAAACACATGAAAATTCTACAAGAAAAAACTATAAAAGCCCTTTGTATTTGTATTAAAAAATTAAATTAAATTAAGAGTATCACCAATTTCAGATTACAAAAGAAAACTTCTCTTAAACACTAGAACAACTATCAAATTTCATAGTGGTTGGCACCCTCACCAGAATTCATCTCTTTTTGGTAAGTATCTTGTTAATCTGGTGCAGCTCATTATTGAGCTTCTGATCCCTGTTTTGTTTCTGTGTGTTTCGACCATCTTGCATCTTCACACCAAACTGAAATGCAGCTTTTGGCATTGCTTCTTTCTGCTCGTTGTAAGTTGCCCATTCCTCCTCTGTCTCAAAGTCCCACCGATGAAGACAGCCCTTTGCCTGTTCAAAAACGTTTCAATAATGTAATAAGCATCAATTATTATGAATACCAGACCAGTCACTTTAAAGGGAGCCAGGCCTCCAAGATAGAGAGTGTTAGGATATATGTGGTTCACATGTTAAGAACATATGTCATACTTATTTATGTAAATTGGCTAATCCTTTGACAAAACGCACTCTTCTTGTAATTGGGTAGTTCTATGTGTTTTTAATACTTCAAGAAATAAGGTTTCAATATCAAGTGTTGAAGTCATCAAGTCTGTCCAAGGAAAACAAGCTAAAGTGCAAAATCATTAAAGCTCGACACCTGCTCGATAGCTCCTCGACACCTGCTATCTCTTAAAATTTAAAAAGTCAGATTTTCTTATCTGATTTCTTGGGATTCGTGAATATGTTTTTGGGTCTTCTTTTCTTCTAACCCTAAACATATAAAATGATTGTTTTAAAAGCCATCATAATAGACACAAGTTGCAAAAGCATTGTTCAAGCAAATTGTGATCAAAGACGAAGTTATTGACCTAGTTCATCTTCTCTGAAGAAGTTGCTGTGTATTTGCACCAAAGAATTTTGTGACCAAGCATCTTCCTGATCTTCATCGTGTATGATGAACTGAAAAACCTTGCAACCTACCTCTCCTTCTAAGTTGGTGTTTGAAGTCGCGTACTGGGATCCGCGCATCTGGTTAGTCACGTACTTGGGAGCCGTGCATTAAAGGTGGAAATTGTCAATACAGATCAAGTCCAATTGGGTATTGGGGTAAGGGTTCAACTGTAGGTTGGTAAGGTACTTGGGATTCCTTTACTTGTAACCGCTTGATTTGATAATAGTAGAGTTTCAGGAGTGGTGACCTGAAAATCACCTGGTGGGGTTTTTACCTTTAGGGTTTTTCCCATTCGTGAACAAATCACCGTGTTATTTAATTTCCGCTACATATTTAGTTATTTGGTGATTTGTTTGTGCTGCCACGTAATTGCATGATAAATTGATTAATTAATAACTTGGCTAATTAATTAATTGGTTTAATCACAATGGGTCATTCAGTTTGTGGCCTATCAAGTGGTATCAGAGTAGGCACATTATGATTAGGTTTTAATCTTTGCTATGTTGATCCATTGACCCCTGTTTGTCATGGATAGAGGACAATCATTAATTATACCTCCTTTATTTGATGGGACTAACTATGCCTACTGGAAAGTACACATGAGAGCTTTTTTACAGTCCTTAGATGAGAAGGTGTGGCAAGCTGTTGAGATTGGTTGGACTAAGCCAAAAGAAGTGCCGGCCGATTGGGATGAAGCCAAGATCAAGGCGGCAAACTTCAACAGCAGAGCGTTGAATGCCCTATTTAGTGTAATCATTAATGAGGAGTTCAAGAAGATATCATCAACTGAAACTGCTAAGGAGGCGTGGACCATCCTCCAGACAACCTATGAAGGAACAAAGGCTGTCAAAGATTCAAAGCTACAGAGGCTCACTACTAGCTTTGAAGAGATTAAGATGGAGGAGGATGAGTCGTTTGATGAGTTCTATGCCAAGCTTAAGGACATAGTGAACTCAGCCTTTAATCTTGGGAAACCATCCCTGAACCTAAGGTTGTAAGGAAGGAGCTCAGATCTCTACCTGAGAGATTTCATGCCAAGATTACGGCAATAGAAGAATTAAAGGATACTGATAAAATTCCTTTGACTGAGTTGGTTAGGAACATGCAAACCTATGAGCTAGGGTTATCTAGGATTGGCAAGTCAAGCAAAGGCAAGAGCATGGCCTTGAAGGCAAAGAGCAATGATACAGATGAGTCTTTCGATGATGAAGATTCCAGGATGAAGTCCTACATTACAAAGCAGTTCAAGAAGTTTATGAAGAATGCCAATGGGAGGAGCTTCGACAAGGACCGCAGGTAATCTAGTTCTTCTCAGTTTAAGAACCAAGACAAAGGGAAGAAGGATGCAACGAAAGGTGGTCAGTACACTGTTCCCGCAGGACCTAAGTGTTTTAGGTGTCATGGGTTTGGACACATGAAGAATAAGTGTCCTACATATCTCAAGAGCATTGGGAAGAGTAAGGCACTTGCTGCAACCCTGAGTGACACTAAGCCTGAAGATGATTTCGATAATGAGGATGACGGAATCTTAAATGTCTTCACTGTCACAGTCAATCCTACTGAAGGGATTATTAAAGAAGTGGATGAAGAAGAAGAATTGGTAGACACCGAGTGTGAGAAGATGGATGATCAAGATGATATCCATTCAGCCTATGAGAAGCTTTACAAGCTCTTTGAGAAGCATGAGAAGTTGTATAGGCTGACCACCAAGAAGCTCAGTGATGTGGAATTTGATCGTGAAGAGTTATCCATAAAGTTTGATGAGGCGAATCAAACTATTGGAGCATTGAGGTTTGAGAACAACTTCCTGACTGAGAAGACCAAGAAGCTTGAAACGGAGCTATTTCAAGTCAGAACCCAACTGGAGAGGACCTCGAGTGCAAAACTTAATGAGATGTTCAGCATTCAGAAATCTGCTTCAGATCGAACAAGTTTAGGATATGATTTTTCTTCCTCTAATATTGCTTCCACTAATACTACTGTTTTTGTTCCTCTTGCTAATATTGTTAAAGTTGAGAATACTGATGTTAAAACTGAATTAGCTAGTGAGAACTTAGACAAGGGCAAATCTATATTAGGAACACCCCTTAAGCAAGATAAGAAAGATACTAGAAACCCTAGGGCTAAGAAGGCTAACTCTCAAAAGCCTAAACAAAAGAAGCAGCATCTCTGTCATCATTGTGGAGCTGCCAGTCATACTCGACCAAATTGCTACAAGTGGCTAGTCACCCAACAGAGCAACGGCATGACAGCATCTAGAAGCCAAAATCAGCTTCAATCCTCTCTTGCTCCTCTTGGAGATCTTCTAAAAACCCTCATGTTCCTTTCGAACTTGAACGGTTTCAATTCTTCCCCCTCACCGCTGGTTCAAGGGTTTAATCAAAGGAAAGGTTCTTCCAAGGTGTGGAAGAAAAAGAATTCTAAGTGATTTCATCACTTTGTTCTCCCTTCTTGTTTTTTTTTTTTTTTTTTTTTTGTTTATTGCATTGCTTGTGTGTTTTGCATTTTTGTTGAGTCAGTCTAATTTTATACTTTACTTTGTTAACATGTTTTTGTGTGTTTACTTTCAGTTTTGTTTATTTTATTTTTGAGATAAAAATAAAAAAAAAATTGAAAAATCAGAAAAATACAAAAACAATGTGTGTTTTGTATACTTTGGTACTTGTATACCTTGGATGGCCAATGAAATAGAGTTTTCTAAACTTTGTATCTCTTATAACTTAGATGAGCATCTCTATGCACAATTAAGCAAGTGAGCTTTGTGGCTCTTGTTTGTGATGAGTAAGATTAAGTTATCTCTTAAAATTTAACACTCATATCACTCTTTTTGACAGGTAGGACTAGAAAATCCTAAGAGAAAGGTATAAATAACCATCTCACCACTGTTACCCGCCAATCATTAATGACATATGTATGTTTTGGCATAGCAAAAGTGTGATGTTAATGACATTTGTGTGTTTCGGCATAGCAAAATTGGAATGTCAAATATCAATGGGTATTTCTTTTCTCTCTCATAAGCCCATACATGATATGCTTAAAAAGAAAATATGCAAAGAAAATAAAAAGAAAAAAGATCAAAAATGTTTTAAAAATTGTTGCAAGCGTGTATTCTAGGAGATGTGGGAGTTATAGGATGTACCTCGAAGGTGATAGTCCCCATCAAACAATTATGATTGTATATGAGTTAAAATTATTTTCTCATATCTCAGATCGTCATAACATGTATACACATATGCAATCTTGCGATGTTTTTCACACACAACACGCAATATTCTTTACCACTTTTGATACATGTATAGGTACAATGCGATTTGGTCATCACAAAGATTTTACATGTGCTAATGTATGCTCACTAAATTGTCTTGACTTGTTTTTAAAAAATAAAATTGGTTAGACTTGTTTAGTGTGTGTGTGTTCTTGGGAGATCCATGTGCTTAATTTTTTTATTGAGAGATGATTTTGAGAGCCTTTTTAAGTTGATTGGATCATTGTTGAGGTGCATGTTTGATTGCATTAATGTCTATGTTTTTCACTTCTCGAAAAACTGCTTTTAATTGCTGGCTCAACACCTCCTCGACACCTCCTCGATACCTGTCTATCTGTCGAACTTCTCAGCTTATTTCTTATCGCAATCTCGACACCTCTTCGACACCTGGTGGATCGATCAAGAAAGTTCATGTCTCCTCGATACCTTCTTGATACCTTGTCGATCGATTGCGTTTCTGTTCTTGGTTCTGGTGTTCATTCCTCGACACCTTCAGCTATCGACGTGCTTTTTCTCGATACCTTCCTCGACAGATTCCTCGACACCTTTCGACACCTTAGCTGTCGAGAATTACTGAAGCTTCTATATAAGCTTCTGTCGCGATCTGAAATTCATTTTCTCGATCTCTCTCGATCTGTCTGCGACTGTTCATCTCCCAAACCACCTTTTCTCACTCAAAATCTCCAATCCTCGTGATTTTCGGCCATTCCTTGCTACAAATCACTTGGTAAGATCTCATTTTCCTTCCTTATTCATGCATTTCATGTTTTGAATCTTAGGTTTTGGGGTTTTTAAAAAATTTTAGGGTTTTTCAAAATCAATGAGTTTTCTTGAAATTTTTGGTTGGGTTTTCACTAAAAGATGTTCAAAATGTCATACATTGCATTTTATGTGCATTAGAATGATATTTACATGCATTTAGATGTGTGTTTCTTGTATGTGTGCTGGTAGGTTTGGATTGGACTGAGCCTATGATACTTTTTAAGGTTGCATGTCACATGTTCATGCATTCACCATGCATACGTACTCTTTGTTCAATATATTTGATATTTGAATTGCTTTGGGACTTTTTTTATTGTCTCCCTCTCTATTTCTTTCTCATTGTGTTTACGTTAGTAGTGTCTATGGCACCTAAATGTAAATCCACTCCTACTCGAAACCCTCTACGTTCTGGAGCTTCTTTATCTTCTGATTTTGCTCCTCTCAATCTTCGGTTCCATGATGGAGATGCTAGCTCTACTGATGAGATGTCTACATGACACTCTACCCTTTGTCACTCATGACAAAAAGGCGGAGTAGTTTTGGGTTATGAGAGTAGTCATCTTAGGGGGAGAGTTAGTATAGGACATTTTTGATAGGAGGAGTGTTGATATTATAAGGGATGTAGTGAGGTTTTGATGTATCTTTTCTTTTCTATTCTTTATAGATACATTGATCTTGTATATGAGGTCTTGTGACCAGTTTTATATACATTGTACTTATTTTCTCTATATGTGGATGTATGTTTCTTTCACCTATCTCTACATGTGTTGTTTCTTCTCTATCTTTATACACATGTTCTTTATACTTGTATGCAATCTAATTATTTCTGTTTCACACAAGATGCCTTGATGAGTTTTGTTTAAAGTGTTTCAAAAATACAGGTTGTCAAAGTCTACTTGCCATAAACTCTCTTCTTGTAAAGTTTTTCAAGAGTTTGTGTTAGGATAGATTTTATTGTATTCAACAAGTGAATATGAGTTGAGTGATTTATGACTTCTCTCATATGTTTAGTTGTTTGTTGTGGTTTTGTCACGGATTGTCAAAGGGGGAGATTGTTAGGACATATGTGGTTCACATGTTAAGAACATATGTCATACTTTTTTACGTAAATTGGCTAATCCTTTGAGAAAACACACTCTACTTGTAATTGGGTAGTTCTATGTGTTTTTAATACTTCAAGAAATAAGGTTTCAAGATCAAGTATTGAAGTCATCAAGTCTGTCCAAGAAGAACAAGCTGAAGTGCAAAATTATTAAAGCTCGACACCTGCTTGATAGCTCCTCGACACCTGCTCGATAGCTCCTCGACACCTGCTATCTGTTGAGATTTAAAAAGTTAAATTTTCTGATCTGATTTCTTGGGATCCGTGAATATGTTTTTGGGCCTTCTTTTCTTCTAACTCTAAACATATAAAATGATTGTTTTAAGAGCCGTCATGATAGACAGAAGTTGCAAAAGCATTGAGTAATCCTTGTTTAAGCAAATTGTGATCAAAGAAGAAATTCTTGAACTAGTTCATCTTCTCTGAAGAAGTTGCGGTGTATTTGCACCAAAGGGTTTTGTGACCAAGCATTTTCCTGATCTTCATCGCGTAGGATGAACTGAAGAACTTTGCAACCAACCTCTCCTTTTATGTTGGTGTTTGAAGTCGCGTACTGGGATCCGCGCATCTGCTTAATCACGTACTTGGGAGCCGTTCATTAAATGTGGAAATTGTCACTACAGATCAAGTCTAATTGGGTATTGGGATAAGGGTTCAACTGTAGGTTGGTAAGATACTTGGGATTCCTTTACTTGTAACCGCTTGATTTGATAATAGTGGAGTTTCGGGAGTAGTGACCTGAAAATCACCTGATGGGGTTTTTGCCGTTAGGGTTTTCCCCATTCGTGAACAAATCACCGTGTTATTTAATTTCCGCTGCATATTTAGTTATTTGGTGATTTGTTTGTGCTGCCACGCAATTGCATGATAAATTGATTAATTAATAACTTGGCTAATTAATTATTTGGTTTAATTACAATGGGTCATTCAGTTTGTGGCCTATCAGAGAGAAAATTCTAGAGGTAAGAGAGATAGATGAATGTTATTTCTGTTACGAATCCTTTACAAATCAAATCCTCCTTTTATCTAAACCATTGTTATTGATTTCGTTCTGTTCCGGCCAGAACGGTTGGAATTTTTCGTACCGTTATGCAAACCGGTACCGGAATAACCCACGTTCCACCTCGGGTCAAATTTCGGGCCATTCCAGTCCATTCCGGTCAATTCCGGCCAATTTCAGTCGAGATGCAAATTTCGGTCGGTACCGGATTTGGCCTATTATTAAAAAAAAAAAAAAAAAAAAAAGAAAAAAAAAAAGAAAAGAAAAGAGTAAAGGTCCAATGGGTGCTAGTAGTTCTTGGGAGTTCTTTTGATGATAAATTTGATCCTTCTCTCATGGATGATGATTAAGAGGAGGAGTAAATCTTATATTTTTTGATATTTAGTTATTGTCTTGTAAATTTTCTTATTGTGTGATGTTAAATTGATATTATTTTGATGTTTAAGACATAAGAGTTAAAATTAAATGATTTGTATTATTTGATATTTAGTTATTTATTTATTAGAATTGACAATTTTATGTTCAACAAGAATATATATAAATTATTTTTTAAGAACCCCGAAACACCCTGAATCGGTACGCCGAAATCGGCCGGTACCGAAATATTCCATTCCACTGGACAAACCGAAACGGGGTCCGAAATGGTATTAATAACAATGATCTAAACAACTCGAGCACTAACTACAAGAATCAGTTAACTACCTGCCTATTTAACCACATGACTATTTACAATTATCCACACATATATTGAGCAGGTAGTTACAGCCAGGTTCTCTGTGCTACCAAACAGTGCATAACCTCTGCTCCACTATACAGTACATAACATGGAATAACATTACTTAAGCTATCCAATACAATAGTATCATCTGGTAACAGCAAGTTTGGGTGGAGGGGGAGATCATGGGTTTTAAACCCACAATTAAATTATCTTTAAAACGAAAAAACAAAATGAATGATCACTTGATCTCATGTAAAGGGAATTTTAACTAGTGAAAACAAGTTAAACAAGTTAATGAGTTTGAAGGCCAAGCGCCCCCAAAGAAGAGAACCTTCAACTCCAACTCTAAGAAGGACTCTGACGATGACTCTGCTGACAACATCGTCGTTTGCGAGGTCCCTGTCTCTCTCTCTACCTTTGTATCCATCTTTCTGTGTATGTATATATTTCTAGGGCTTGTAATCTAAATTGCTTTTGTTTTTGAAATAATGTGTTTGTTTAGATATCGAGGAATAGGAGAGTTACGGTGAGGACTTGGCAAGGGAAGGTTGCGGTGGACATTCGTGAGTATTACAACAAAGATGGCAAGCAACTCCCTGGCAAAAAAGGTCCCTTTTTTATTATCATTTTAGGATTAATTTTTCAATATTTGGTTTTGTTGAACTGGGTTTGTGTTGGATTCTGTTTGTTTGTTACTGCTGGTTATTTATGTCCAGATTGACACTTTTATATGCTTTCCTATAAATTTGGGTACTACTTAGGGTTTTCAATACTGTTTTGTGTGATGGGTTTTCTCTTAATTTAGTAGAAAGTATAGGGACACAGCTTCTGTGCCATAACTTTGAGGTGCTTGATTGTGAGCGGTGGAGAAAAAGTGTTGGGTTCATGTAGAAGTAATTGTTCATTACTTACTGTCAACCACTTCATCAAGTTGTGGCAACTGGTGTTAATTTGGTGAACAAAACGGAGTCTTGTAGGCTTGTAGCTCAGTAGAATTACTTGACCTCCTTTACAAAGAGAGATCCCTTGCTGTAACAATTGACTTATTTTAGACTGCAATCTATCACTTACTTTTGCCTAGGAGACATCCTGTATAAAACATCACTTCTGAATTACAATCTTTTTTCTAATAACGTTAGAATGACTTCATCAGATTGTGTAATGGGCAATGGGCTTGGCCTTCTGCAAGGTAGGGTCAGGTCAGATTAGATTGTCCAAATTCAAATTGAAATTCATATTCTGGCGAGGATGATCGGGTGTTGTGGTTGGTCATTGGTGGTTACATGCTGCTAATGGAAAGTTCAATTGTTTTGATATTTGTGAAACTATTAGAATGAAGTGATCTCTTGTTGAATGGTGGAAGGGGATTTGGTTGATTGGTTGCCTGGCCACATTCCAAAGCATTCTTTTGTTTCGTGGTTGACCATTAAAGATCAATTAGTCACAAGGGATAGAATGGTTACGTGGGGTTAAAAGGGTGACATGATGTGTTTTTTTTTTTTTTTTTTTTTTTTTTTTTTTTTTTTTTTTGTATAAACAAAATGTAATCAAGAGATCATATCTTTTTCTAATGTTTTGTTACCAGGAGAATGTGGAGGGAGATTTTGATCAAATTTTGTTGTGATAGGCTCATAGGCAGGTTTACAGCTGAAGTGATGAGCTAAATTGGTTGAACAACCTTAAGGATGATAGTTTGCAAATTCTAATAAGTAAATTAGCTTGGGTTGTTTAAATTTATCATATTTGGACAGATAGGATTGTGACAATACATAATGGGAGAGATAGAACTGAAGAAGAAATAGTTAACTCAATTGTGCAAGATGTTTGAGGAAGAGTAACAGCTAAGATGAAATTCAGGATTTCATCTTGGAATAGAATTCTTTGCTGGATTTGGAGAATTATTTTAGATGTACTGCTCAAGTAGCTGTTGTATTTTAATGTTAGGTATGGTTTTGCTTCTGTAGGTTGAGTTGTGGGTCACTGGTCTGGCTTTATTTTGCTGGTTTCTTGCTTGTTCTTGTTCTATGTGGTGGGTGCCCTTTGCAGCTTGGTGTTAGTTTCTACTTGGGTTTCTTCAGGGTTTTGAGGGCAGTTTAGCATTTTCTTGTTGGTTAGTCTGGACTCAAGTTTGTGTTTGCTGCTTATGCAGCTTGTACTGTATTTTGATCAATGAAGTTTTTTCATTCCTAAAAAGGAAAAACATGGCAGAATGACTTCTTATTCCTATAGATGATCCTCCTTTTGTCATCCTCACGGATCTCATCCATCTCAACATTTACCGATGTTGGTAGTATGTTGTTCCTTGGATCCAATTTTTATATGTTTAAAAACCTCTCTCGTATTACGTATCTTGGAAAATTTATAAATAAAAATAGTAAACCAATTACAGAGACCATGAAAACTTCTATTGTATCATGATATATTAGTGTTTTTACATTCAATCAAGCTTACCATCATCCAGCACATATTGTAGTACATTGAACTTTCAATATATATATCTCCTGAGCATTTCACAGTATTGCTCAACTCTAGCATAATCTTGGAGGAGAGCACTGCTGGTTCTGATCAATAATTATCATGAAAGTATACAGGCCTTATTTATTTATTTATTTTCATTCTTAAGGCATTTGCCTTTATTTCTACTTTCCATTTGAGACTCCAATCCAACAGGATCAGGTTTTGAATTCATACATCGAGTTGGCAAGGAGCACCCTAATATTTCTTTGTTGACTTCCTCTAATTGGACTCAGTTATTGGGACTTCAATTTTGTTTTTACAGGGTAGAGGATGGGGGGAGTGTCATTTTTCTTTCATCCCTCTAGTGTACTTCCCATTTTCATCATGGGTTGTGCCTTTCCATATTTCTTCCAATTAAGTTTATTAGTTTTCAGGGGAAAAAGATTTATTAAGTCAGATATTTCATCTTGTCACCTGACCCTGTAGAATGACAATGTCAGCCTATAATTATAACTTGCTTTCTATCAAACAGTCAGAGACCTTGTGAGTAGCCAATCTTAATTTAGGGTTGTTCCTTTTTGTTTTCTTTTCTTTTAGTGATTGGGATTTGTGACCGATGTGTGTTTTGGTTGGTTTTTTACTCTTGAGGCAAGTATTCATTAAAATTAATCAAGAAATAACGACACTTTTTTTACTATCCCAAATTGTTTTACACATGATTTAGCATCTAGGAAATACATATTTCTCTCTTTTGGAGAGCCTAATAAAATTTAAGATTGCTTGTAAAGCAAGGAAAAAAAAATACTTTTTTGAGTTAAAAAAGGTTTTCATACTTTTTGTCTAACACACTGAGTACAACACATCTTCCTTTCAAATGGGTTTTGCTACATTATGTCTCTTTTTAATAAGTTGTGAGTTGTCTTAAGTACTTTTGTGTTTGCCTGTTAAAGAAACTACGACCCACATTGATGTTCTTGCACTTGTTTTCAGGAATCTCACTTACCATGGATCAGGTATGTGTAACTGTGCTTTTGCTTAGTTTAGTGGTTTATGAAGGCAATTCACTCATTGATTCTTTCTTGTGCAGTGGAATGTACTCCGAGATCATGTTGAAGAAATTGACAAGGCTGTTAATAAGAGTTCTTAGGGGGGTTTTGTTGATATTAGGAGAAAATGTTAGCCTGTAGGGTTCTTTTGTTTTTGGTGACCAGAAACTTTGGATGAAGTATTGACGTTTTGTGCTTGCCTGGGGATGATAACTTGGATTGTGGTTGCCAACTTTACGGTTGGATGTAATGGAAGTAAACTTTGACCGATGTTTGTAATTACTTAGTCAACTATCTCAATGAATAGTTTATCTATGTTTAATGGTTGAAGGAGTAAGTTTAAAAAGTTTAATTAGTGTTTAAACATTATTTGGATTCTTGGGAATTCAAGCTATTACAATCTCATGATTTATTAGAAGTCTACACAACCCTAAGGGGATGATCTGGTGGTTCCAAAAGTCTCATGAGATCTATAAGGCCTTAGGTTTGAAATATTTACAATCTTGGAAAGCACATGGGTCTATTCTCATGGGATCCCTTCCTGTAATACTCGGTGTGTGGGACAGGGATTATACATATTGAGAGAATAGTTAGGTTCTTAAATAGAGTTTTGAACATCCCCATTACCTAAAAAAAAAAACGGCCCAAGTATGTTCACTTTTTAATGGGAATGTGTTATATCTTTTAGTTTGACAGTATATGTTGCCAAATTGGTTTTTGGTAATGATTTTTATTTTTGCATATTCGTTTTGTGTCATGCATTTTTGCATATTTTGTGAGATAAATGTTCTAAAAAAATATGACAAATTTTAAATTTAGCTTATCTTGTAACAATACATTTCTATAGCAGTAATAGACAATTGCATGGCAAGTAGATTGGTGATAATGTGTTAATTATGGAAATAATAGAGAGTAGGGCTTTGAATAGAATGAAATGATGAAGAATGATACAGTGAAAGACTGATTAATATATTGAAAATTCATAGTTGGCCTAAAAGAATACGGATGTGAGGTACGGTTAATGAGTTTTTTTTCTTGTATAATTTCAGAAGACCAGTTGCGACAAAGTTTTGCTGCCAAGCATCAATTGAAATTGCTCTAAAAAAAAAGAAAAAAAGAAAAAAGAAAGTGCTCAACAAGTAAGTCAGCAACAAAAAAGAAGCTGGAAGCTGATGAGTTATGGTGAAAGAAATCAATGAAAGAAGAAAGACCTTAAATTGCTAACAAAACATTGAAATGCCTCCTCACCTTCGGGTTCAGCCCCCAATTCCCAAACCCCAAAACCAAAAAAACAAATTCTACTTCTTCTACGGCCACCGTAAACCCTCCCAACACCGCCCCACCGTCCGTGGCGGCCTCTTCTCCAACCGCCAATCGATCTCCCTCCACAAACCCAATCCCAATCCCAATCCCCAACCCTTCAATCTCCACCACTGGGACCCACAACATTCCCCCACCACCACTGAAACCCGCAACACCAACACTGGGTTTGCCTTTCTCATCTGCCTCTCCCCTATCGCTCGATACATCACCGACTCATTCCGGAAGAACCAAAACCACTGGGGCCCTCCCATCGTCTCCGACCTCAACAAACTCCGCCGTGTCACTCCAGACCTCATCGCCGAAGACCTCAAATCCCAACCCAACCCGAATCTCGCCTCCAAGTTCTTTCACTGGGCCTCCAAGCAAAAAGGCTTCCGCCACACTTTCGCTTCCTACAATGCCTTCGCCTATGGCCTCAACCGCTCTAACTGTTTCCGCTCCGCCAATCAACTGCCCGAACTCATGATCTCCCAAAACAAACCCCCCACCGAAAAGTAGTTCGAAATCCTTATTCGATTCCACTCCGACGCCAATCGGCCCCTTCGGGTTTTCTACGTGTATCAGAAGATGAAGAAATTCAATGTCAAGCCTAGGGTTTTTTTGTATAATAGGATTATTGATGCTTTGATGAAGAATGGGTATGTGGATTTGGTGGTTTTAGTTTGTGATGATTTTAGGAATGATGGTTTGGTTGAAGAGAGTGTTACTTTCATGGTTTTGATTAAAGGGTTGTGTAAAGTTGGGAGAATTGATGAAATGTTGAAGGTTTTGAGTAAAATGAGAGAGAATTTGTGTACGCCGGACGTGTTTGCGTACAAGGCGATGGTGAGGGTGTTGGTTGAAGCAGGGAATTTGGATAGGTGTTTGAGGGTTTGGGAGGAAATGAGGAGGGATAAGGTGGAGCCGGACGCAATGGCGTATACGACTTTGGTTACCGCGTTGTGTAAAGGTGGGAGGGTGGAGAAAGGGTATGAGTTGTTTAGGGAGATGAAGGAGAAAAGGTGTTTGATTGATAGGGCGATATATGGATCGTTGGTTGAGGCGTTTGTGGCAGATGGGAAAGTGGGGTTTGCTTGTGGTTTGTTGAAGGATTTGGTGGATTCTGGGTATAGAGCTGATTTGGGGATTTATAATTCGATTATTGAAGGTTTGTGTAGTGTGAAGCGAGTCGATAAGGCTTATAAGGTTTTTTAGGTCACGGTTCAGGAGGGTCTTGAGCCGAAGTTTGTGACTGTGAATCCAAATTTGGTTTTGTATGCAGAGATGAGAAGGATGGATGAGTTTTGTAAATTGTTAACCCAAATGGAGAAATTGGGATTTTGTGTTATTGATGATCTTTCGAAGTTCTTTGCTTTTGTGGTTGGGAAGGAAGAGGGGACAATGATGGCTGTGGAAGTGTTTGAGGACTTGAAAAAAAGAGGTTATTGTAGTGTTTCCATATACAATATTCTTATGGGGGCACTTCACAAGAAGGGGGAGTTCAAAAAGGTGATATCACTCTTTGATGAAGTAAAGGAATCAGATTTTGAACCTGACTCATTGACTTATAGTATTGCAATTGAATGTTTTGTTGAGATTGATGATATTGAAAAAGCATGTCTGTGTTATAATAAAATCACGGAGATGTCTTTGGTTCCTTCTGTTGCTGCTTATTGTGCTCTTGCTAAAGGGTTCTGCAAGACCGGAGACATTGATGCTGCTATGATGCTTGTTCGCGATTGCTTAGCCAATGTTATGAGTGGCCTTATGGAGTTTAAGTATACACTTTTTGTTGTCCATGCCTGTAAATCTAGTGGTGCTGAGAAGGTGATTGAGGTACTGAATGAAATGATGCAACAGGGTTGTCCTTCTGATGAGGTTATATACTCTGCTATCATCTCTGGCATGTTGGGCGTTGTGGAGCCTAGTTTATTTTTTGGCTCGTTTTGTAGCCCATTGTAATCCTGTAAGCAGGATATAAAAGCCACTTTTATAATTAGGGTTTGTTTAGTCTTGTTGTTGTGTTTCAGAGAGAGAGTGAGAAACACTGTAGCCGCATTTTGTATTTTTCCCTGATAATAGTGAAATTCCTACAACTCCGTGGACATAGGCAAATTGCCGAACCACGTAAATACTGTCTTGTGCGTGTGATTATTTTCTTTGGCGTGTGTTTTCTCTATTTTTTTGTTTCTCACAAGTTGGGAATCGGGTTGAATTCCCTACAACTGGTATCAGAGCCTAGGGTTATGTTTGAGTGGGAGCAATGGCAGAGGAAGCAGGAAAGACGTCTAGAATAGAAAAGTTCGATGCCACAGACTTTGCGTATTGGAGGATGCAGATTGAAGATTATCTCTATGGGAGGAAATTGCATCTGCCTCTTTTGGGGACAAAACCTGAGGCGATGAAGGCTGAGGAATGGGCTCTTCTTGACAGACAGGTATTAGGAGTTATCAGGTTAATTCTGTCTAGGTCTGTTGCACACAATGTTGTGAAGGAGAAGACCACAGCAAATCTGATGAAGGCTTTGTCTGGAATGTATGAAAAGTCGTCAGCAAACAACAAGGTGCATCTAATGAAAAAACTGTTTAATTTGAAGATGGCAGAGAATGCATCAGTAGCACAACATCTGAACGAATTTAACACTATCACAAATCAATTGTCGTCTGTAGAAATTGATTTTGATGATGAGATTCGTGCTCTGATCGTTTTGGCTTCTTTGCCAAACAGTTGAGAGGCAATAAGGATGGCAGTAAGCAATTCTACAGGAAAGGAAAAGCTCAAGTACAATGATATACGAGATTTAATTCTGGCTGAGGAGATTCGCAGAAGAGATGCAGATGAAACCTCAGGATCTAGTTCTGCCTTAAACCTTGAGACAAGAGGCAGAGGTAATAACAGAAATTCAAATCGGGGCAGATCAAAATCCAGAAATTCTAATCATAATAGAAGTAAATCTAGATCAGGCCAACAAGTACAATGCTGGAATTGTGAGAAAATAGGTCACTTTAGGAATCAGTGCAAAAGTCCTAAGAAGAATAATAAAGATGATTCTGCTAATGCTGTAACAGAAGAGGTACAAGATGCATTACTTCTTGCAGTAGACAGTCCACTTGATGATTGGGTTTTGGATTCGGGAGCTTTGTTTCATACCACTCCACACCGAGAAATCATACAGAATTATGTTGCAGGTGATTTTGGTAAGGTGTATTTAGCTGATGGTTCAGCCTTGGGTGTTGTGGGTATGGGAGACGTCCGGATATTATTGCCCAATGGGTCTGTTTGGTTACTGGAGAAGGTTCAACATATTCCTGACCTGAGGAGGAATCTGATTTCTGTTGGACAACTTGATGATGAAGGACATGCAATATTATTTGTTGGTGGTACTTGGAAGGTTACAAAGGGAGCTAGGGTATTGGCTCGTGGAAAGAAGACTAGTACTCTATATATGACCTCAAGTCCAAGAGACACAATTGCAGTTGCTGATGCAAGTACTGATACAAGCTTATGGTACCGCAGGCTTGGTCACATGAGTGAGAAAGGGATGAAGATGTTGTTGTCAAGAGGAAAGCTACCAGAATTAAAGTCTATTGATTTTGACATGTGTGAAAGCTGCATCTTAGGAAAGCAGAAAAATGTGAGCTTCTTGAAAACCGGCAGGACACCGAAGGCTGAAAGATTGGAGTTAGTACACACTGATTTGTGGGGGCCTTCTCCGGTTGCATCCCTTGGAGGTTCAAGGTACTACATTACCTTTATTGATGACTCAAGCAGAAAGGTATGGGTTTATTTTCTGAAAAATAAATCTGATGTATTTGAAACTTTTAAGAAGTGGAAGGCCATGGTTGAGACAGAAACAGGTTTGAAAGTAAAATGTTTGAGGTCAGATAATGGAGGAGAGTACATAGATGGAGGGTTCAGTGAGTATTGTGCTGCACAGGGAATTAGGATGGAGAAGACTATTCCCGAAACACCACAGCAAAATGGTGTGGCTGAGCGCATAAACAGAACTCTCAATGAGCGTGCTAGGAGTATGAGGTTGCATGCTGGACTACCAAAAACTTTTTGGGCTGATGCTGTTAGCACTGCAGCTTACCTGATAAACCGAGGGCCATCAGTTCCCATGGAGTTCAGACTTCCTGAGGAGGTTTGGAGCGGTAAAGAGGTAAAGTTTTCACACTTAAAAGTTTTTGGTTGTGTTTCTTATGTTCATATTGATTCTGATGCTCGTAGTAAACTTGATGCAAAGTCTAAAATATGTTTTTTCATTGGCTATGGTGATGAGAAATTTGGCTATAGGTTTTGGGATGAACAAAACAGGAAAATCATCAGAAGTAGAAATGTGATATTTAATGAACAGGTTATGTACAAGGACAGGTCAACTGTAGTGTCAGATGTTACAGAGATAAATCAAAAGAAATATGAGTTTGTCAACTTAGATGGATTGACTGAAAGTACTGTCCAGAAAAGGGGTGAAGAAGATAAGGAGAATGTAAATTCACAGGTAGATCAGAGTACACCTGTAGCTGAAGTCCGCAGATTTTCTAGAAATATTAGACCTCCACAGCGTTATTCACCCGCTCTAAATTATCTCCTGTTGACTGATGGTGGTGAGCCAGAGTGTTACAAAGAAGCCTTACAAGATGAAAATTCAAGCAAGTGGGAGTTAGCCATGAAGGATGAGATGGATTCCTTGTTGGGGAATCAGACATGGGAACTGACTGAATTGCCAGTAGGAAAGAAGGCTTTGCACAACAAGTGGGTATACAGAATAAAGAATGAGCATGATGGTAGCAAACGTTACAAGGCTAGATTAGTTGTTAAAGGGTTCCAGCAGAAGGAGGGCGTTGACTACACAGAGATATTCTCTCCAGTTGTGAAGATGTCAACAATTAGACTGGTACTGAGAATGGTGGCTGCAGAAAACTTACATCTTGAGCAGTTAGATGTGAAGACGGCATTCCTTCACGGTGATTTGGAGGAAGAACTTTACATGATTCAGCCAGAAGGGTTTATTGTTCAGGGACAAGAGAATCTAGTTTGCAAACTGAGAAAGAGCTTGTATAGCCTAAAACAAGTTTCAAGACAGTGGTACAAGAAATTTGACAATTTTATGCCTAAAATTGGGTTCAAAAGATGTGAAGCTGATCATTGTTGCTATGTCAAATTCTTTGACAATTCCTATATCATTTTACTGTTGTATGTGGATGATATGCTCATTGCAGGGTCTAGCATTGAGGAGATTAATAATTTGAAGAAGCAATTGTCAAAACAGTTTGCAATGAAGGATTTGGGAGCTGCAAAGCAAATCCTTGGTATGAGAATCATTAGAGACAAGGCTAATGGTACATTGAAACTTTCACAGTCAGAGTATGTGAAGAAAGTTCTCAGCAGGTTCAACATGAATGAAGCTAAACCAGTAAGCACACCCTTGGGTAGCCATTTCAAACTGAGCAAAGAACAGTTACCAAAGACAAAAGAAGAAAGGGACCATATGAGCAAGGTGCCCTATGCCTCAGCTATTGGCAGCTTAATGTATGCTATGGTGTGTACAAGGCCAGACATTGCACATGCAGTGGGAGTTGTGAGCAGATTCATGAGTAGGCCTGGAAAGCAGCATTGGGAGGTAGTCAAGTGGATTTTGAGATATCTGAAGGGTTCATCAGATACATGTCTTTGCTTCACAGGTGCAAGTTTGAAACTGCAAGGTTATGTAGATGCTGATTTTGCTGGTGATATTGATAGTAGAAAGGGTATTACTGGGTTTGTATTTACTCTGGGTGGTACAGCTATATCATGGGTTTCAAATCTGCAAAAGATTGTTACTTTGTCTATTACAGAAGCTGAGTATGTTGCAGCAACTGAAGCTGGAAAGGAGATGATTTGACTACATGATTTCTTAGATGAATTGGGTAAAAAGCAGGAGATGGGCATTCTACACAGTGACAGTCAGAGTGCAATCTTTCTTGCCAAAAATTCGGCTTTTCATTCAAAGTCGAAACATATACAGACAAAATACCACTTTATTCGGTACCTTGTTGAAGATAAGCTAGTAATACTTGAGAAGATATGTGGATCTAAGAATCCGGCAGACATGTTGACTAAGGGTGTCACTATTGAGAAGCTGAAGCTGTGTGCAGCTTCAGTTGGCCTTCTAGCTTGAGGACAGGAGGATGAGTTGCAGGAATGAGGGATTGCTTTTGGAGGATAGCGGCTGATGTTGATGATTGAACTAGTCTCCAAGTGGGAGATTTGTTGGGTTTTGTGGAGCCTAGTTTATTTTTTGGCCCGTTTTGTAGCCCATTGTAACCTTGTAAGCAGGATATAAAAGCCGCTTTTATAATTAGGGTTTGTTCAGTCTTGTTGTTGTGTTTCAGAGAGAGAGTGAGAAACACTGTAGCCGCACTTTGTATTTTTCCCTGATAATAGTGAAATCTCTGCAACTCCGTGGACGTAGACAAATTGCCGAACCACGTAAATACTGTCTTGTGCGTGTGATTATTTTCTTTGGCGTGTGTTTTCTCTATTTTTTTGTTTCTCACAGGTTGGGAATCGGGTTGAATTCCCTACATGGCATGTGTAAGTATGGGACAATAGAGGAGGCAAGGAAGGTTTTTTCAAATTTGAGAGACCGCAAACTTTTAACAGAAGCCAATATGATTGTCTATGATGAAATGCTAATTGAGCATATGAAGAAGAAGACTGCAGACTTGGTGGTGTCTGGATTGAAGTTTTTTGGTCTAGGGTCCAAGTTGAAAGCAAAGGGTAGTACACTGCTGTCAAGTTGAACGTATGCTGTTAGGTTCAAGTTTCATTGATTTGCCTTGCTGGTAACTAGTCAAATATATTCCTAAATGAAAGAACCTCAAAATTCATATTGATAACTTTTAGTTCTCAAAAATAATGATTGGAGATTTTATTATAGTGGACAAATGATATGTATATTCTGCAGAAGCTTCTTTCAATAACATTTCATCAAAATTCATATATGCCTATCCATTTGAGTCTACAAGAAAAGTAGTCTGTACTGTTTGATATGTAATTTTGGCATCATTTCTCCATGAATCTGTTTAGTTGTGGGTCGAATTTTTTTAATACTGAATTATTCACTTTGGATAAGCAGACCTCTAGAAGTGCAAGTCAAGTGCTGGGGAGTATTATGACAGGCAAGTATGCCTATGCCATCCACCAAATTCTTTAGCATTATTAGATAAATTTCTTACTTATGTTCTGTATAAATGGGTGATATTAAGTGCTAGCAAACTCTTTTTTATTTTTAAGTTTTCTTCAATCAAGTCACAATAATTGGAAATCTCCAAGTAGAGGAAGAAGAGTCATTTTGTTTCAGGGCTCTATAAAGTCTGTTAAAACTTCATGCCGGATCTCATTTCCTGGGACCTCATCAGGGAGAGGAGAAACAGCACCTTCAAACTTTTTGAGGGACAAGAAGTTGGTTCCTGATTCAGATCCTCCTAGCACTAGTGATGCCAACCTTTATATCAATTCTTTGATCAAAGGTCAATCTTAGATGTTCTCATATATAGTTATATTTTAAAATTTCAGGTTTCTTATGAAATTTATCTTATGAATCCTAGTGCTTAGTTGTTAGCTCTTTTTTAACAGTTTTCTTGCCAGATTCTGTTTCATTGGTTATTTGCTATTATGCAGTAACAAGCTTATGGTATTAACGGGGGCTGGAATCAGTACAGGATGTGGAATTCCTGATTATAGAAGGTTCTACCTCCTCTTTGGTTCTTGTAAGCTTATAAGATCCACAAATTTCTTGAAACTTTTCCCAAATTATTTTTTTTTTTTTATAGGTCTTTTCCCAAATTACTATTTCACATAAGCACACAGAACTAAAGGATGTTTCTACCTTTGTGTTTTATGTTTCTAATAAAGACCTTTTAATATTGCTGATGCAGCACCAAATATTGATCACATTAAGCATGTGCTCTTTGTTCCTTGGCACATATAGACTCTACCCAAAACATTTTCAATTATTTTGCATAATTGTTTGTAATAGTTGATACTTCTTCTCAATTGTCTCATTGATCCAGTCAATCCTCATTTTCTTTTGACCATTGCCGTACCTTTCAAATCATATTAATTATCCATATGAATATCAAAGGTTTTATAGGCTTCCAATACTGTTTAATATGTGTACTCTTATATGATGTTTGTGGCCTATGCTGCATTTTGTTAGCTGGTTGTCATCAGCAAAGAAAATGAATAAATCTAGCTATCTTAGTTTTATACAAATTTGTTCACCAAGCTCCTGTTAGAGGTAGACTCACCTATTATCTCAATATTTTTTTTTTCTCATTTGTGATTTTATCACAGGACAAAAAAAATCACCCTTCTGTTAAATTGAATATACATAACTGCATAAGCCTCTGGTTCATCTAATTATGCGGTATAGCATTAACCCAAGAAAAACCTTATTGTTATTATTATTATTTTTTTTTTTGGAGTAGGCTTTGAGTTGATTAAAGTGTTCTTGCTCTCAATATGTCACACTAAATATATTTTTAAGGCTTTGTGGTGGAATTTATCATACCTGTAAAGTGATGCTTCCTTTTAAAGTTTATCAAATGCCAAATCTTTTTTTTTTCCCCTTATTTTCCCTAAATGGTAATATTTTTCTACTTTTTAAATAATATCGGCTTTTTTTTTTTTTTTTTTTTTATCATGTTGCAGCCCCAATGGTGCTTATAGTTCTGGTTTCAAACCAATTACCCATCAGGTGATCTGAAGGCATGTGCTGTGATATTTATACCCTATAGCAGTATGTTTTTATATGTATTACGATTACCCCACACAAGTATTTGGATATATTAGGAAAATGTTTTAGTGATTTTTGTAATATTTATATTTTTAAATTTTCTTCAATGCTTGAAGTAGGAGATGTAGGTCTGATGTATCTTTGTATGAGGACAATTTATAGATCTAGAGTATATTTCCCTGTTCCCCAAGTACTGCAAAGCTTTAGAAGGCATCTTTCTGATTCAGTAAAGGAGTAAAATATATGAGTACTTTTTTTTTTTTTACTTTTCTATATGTTTAGTTTTTTTTTTTGGTCTCCCCTCTTGCCTTGCTATCTCATTTCTTCTTTTCTGGTGCATTGCTCCCTTATTCATCTTGCTCTCTTTTTCTTGGTATGATATTTCTCTATATCTCATCGCTTTCTATACCCCTAATGCTCTCGGATATACTCTCCTCTCTACTTTCTTGCTTTTCTTATATTCTGATCCATTCCATCCCTCCAACCTGTTTCATCTTCTCTCTTAAATCTTCCTTTTTTTTTTTGATAAATCAATAGTTGGGAGGAGAAGGGATTTGAACCTTGGATGTTTGCATTGGAAACACCAAAAGGTGCCAGTTGAGCTACAATGTTCTTGGTATGAAATCTTCTTCTCTTTAATTTCTTTTCCTCTATATATTCAGCCTTAAGTTGTCACACCCTAAATCAATTTTTAATAAGGAGGGGTCACACATCTAGTTTTGAAGTTTTATTCAAAAGAGCAAGACTAAATAGGGAGGTTTAGTAGCATATAAGTTATATTTGGATAAATTTAATATTATTCAAAACTCAACAAACATGCAAGAACTAGAACATAATCATCTATTCAAACCAATGGCTCCAATAATTTGGCATATTTTCATTAGTTACCACTTCCTCCATTCCATAATGAGTGCTCAATTCGCATTTTTTTCTTGTCCCATAATGTATTTCCATTCCAACTATCAAGGAATTTCTTTCCCACAATACATCTAATGCATGTTTGGAAAGTTATACAAAAGGATTGTTTTTTTCTTCTTCTGTTTTTTATTAGATTTGTACATGTTCCAACTGGGTCGCTCATTATGTGACAAAGGGAGTATTAATTTGGATTATGATACTGTTATCTTATGTTTTATAGTGACTATTTCCAATTCCTTTCTAAAGACATGCCGTTGTTTTTAAGATGGAGTGGAGGAAGAAGAAGCGTTAAAATTAATTCACAAAACATTGACGCAGTTGATCAAAGCTCTGAATGATCATCTTGTAAATCACTGCTGTTTGTGTTTCTAAATATCAAGTTTTCTTAAGTTAGTATTGTGGGTTTCTCAACAGGAGTTTCTCCGATCCGCAGGCGGTATTGGGCAAGGAGTTATGCTGGATGGAGACGGTTTACTGCAGCACAGCCTGGTGCGGCTCATATTGCTTTAGCATCTCTAGAGAAAGCTGGTCGGATAAATTTTATGATTACACAAAACGTTAACGTTGACAGGTAAGTAGCAGTTGTATGTCCTTTTCTTTCAAATGTGTAACTCTACTTGTGTCAGGGGCAAAGCCAATGGGATTAATTTTATCATTTATTCTGTTTCAGGCTGCATCATCGTGCTGGTAGCAGCCCACTTGAACTACATGGGACTGTGTATACTGTAGTTTGTCTAGATTGTGGATTTTCTTTTTGTTGGAATTTGTTTCAAGATCAAGTGAAGGAGCTCAATCCAAAGGTTAATTTTGAGTAATTTATTCTGGAGTTGCAACAATCTAGGCTTCTTATATCACATCATTGGTTACTTTCACATTGTCACCTTTTTTGGCTCAGAACATTGTCATCTTCTCTTTATGCTTAAGAAGGGAGATTTATGAGTGAGCCTTAATCTATGTCCAATGGAAGGCTGTGTTCTTCTAAGAAGAATTCAATGCTATATTCACGATCTAAAAATATAATTGTAGGCAAGATCTATCCTTTTGCATTGTAAATTTAGATTTTCTGGCCTTCTAATTTATGTATCCTTAAACTGTCTGTCTATGCCTGGAAAATAAAATCTAATGTTTCATCTGGCCTCAAACCCTTGTTTTCTTTCTCTTCTATTATTTGGGATGCATGACTGATTAGCAAGATTGAAATTTTTACTGCAGTGGGCAGCAGCAATTGAAAGTTTTGATTATGGAAACCCTGGTTCGGACAAGAGTTTTGGCATGAAGCAAAGACCTGACGGTGATATTGAAATTGACAAAAAGTTTTGGGAAGAGGATTTTCATATCCCTACTTGCCGAAAATGCAATGGTGTTCTCAAATCTGATGTAAGATTTTTTTTTTCTTTTATATAATTAAAAGTTTTCAATCCACATTTTCTGAAAGCACTCATAATTTAAGAGAAGTAGGATCATGAATGTGGCCCTCAGGTGCATATCCATGTGACTAGCTGGCAAAGGCACCATCACACAACTAAAATGGAATTGACTGGGTCTGGTCATTATAGTTATTGTTAGTTAAAAAAAATGAATTAAGAAGTATAGAAAGATCCAAAAGCAGTTTTCAACTTCAGAAAAATGGCCTAGATCTTCATGCTAGAAAATAACTATTTTATACTGTTTATACCCTTCAAATGAACACAGTGTCCCCTTTAAGCTATGGAAAAGTTCTTGTATATTTTGATGTACAAATAAAGGGGAGATTACATCTTGAGTATGTATTGTAGGTCTATAAATTTATTTAAATTGTTTGAAAGCCGGGTGATCACATTACATGCAATAAAATGAGGGCCATTTTTTCCATTTTTCTTTTTTTGTGTTGTTCAAAAATTTTTTTTTTTTGGGCACTGCTCATTTGCACCCAGCAGTTTTACACAGATTTCATAACTTTTCTTAAGTACATTGGAAACTCAATTAAGGTGGTCTTTTTGATACTTTTGTTTTACATCGTAACTTTGAAGGTTATTTTCTTTGGTGATAATGTTCCCAAGGATAGAGCTGATAAGGCAATGGAAGCTGCAAAAGGATGTGACGCATTTCTTGTGTTAGGATCATCTCTGATGACGACGTCTGCTTTCTGGCTTCTCAGGTACATATTTATTTTGTACACATGTTTCACATTGAAGTGAGCGAAAAGTTTAATATTACATAGGCAATGCTTGCTGCATACCTGTACAGAAGGAAATATCTTCTCTCTATTGTGCTTGGTCTATCCTAATTAGTATGCAAAACCTGCAGCATATAAAGAGAGTGAGCAACGATATATGAATTAACAGCACATAATCATAGTTCAGCAGTTTCAAATGTATTTTTATAAGAATTAAATACGCTAAATTTATGATTTTTTTCTATTCGAATTCAATGTTTATTTGGGCTAGAGTAAATATACAGTTTGACGTCTGAATAAGTCGTTTCCTTGTACATATATGTTATAATCACTTCTTGATATCCTGTATAGCTCAGATTAATTAAGTACTAGAAGACTGTTTGATTTTAGTATCAAGATTCTGATTTAGATAGCAATAAAGCTGATAAAGAAGGAGCCACCCACACATTTTCCTCTTAGTATTTTATTCTTTAGCTGAAAGGCTTTTAACATTGAATTCCACGGAGCTGCTCATGAGGCAGGTGCAGCTACTGCGATTGTGAACGTGGGTGTAACCCGGGCTGATGATATTGTGCCCTTGAAGATCAATGCCCGATTAGGAGAGGTATAGTTTCTTGAGATAATCTTGGCCACTAGTTCTACACACCGTTATTGGCTTTATCAGTGCTTACTTTCCTTGTATTGTTACAGATCTTGCCAAGAGTGCTTGACATGGGATCTCTCAGTATCCCTGCTCTCCTTTGATTATACTTGGAATGAGGTACCTTGGAATCATAAATATAATTTTCGTCTAATGGTGATTTTGATGGTTGTTGGGCACCACATGGACTTGGAATGGTTTCAGCAAATTACTAATATTAATTGCAATTGTTAAGTTATTCTTTTATCATTCTCAAGACAGATGACTTCTATTTGAAGGATGGTTATCTGACTTAATGAGCCATTTAAATGGGATAATGTTTTCACTTTTCATTTCCTTGGCATTCAGAAATGATGCAGGACACAGCCACCCTCCCATGAATTTACAAGTTCAGTTGACAGAGATGAGCCTTAAGATTTTAAAGGCTACATCAAGATACTGGGAATTACAGGTTTATTAACACCTCTTTTGGGCAAAATATATTGCCTGCAGCCTGAAAATTTATACAATTCTTGGGTAAAGAAAGGAAGAAAGTATTGATCATTGATCTGTAAGTCTCTTATGTCTTAAGGTCGGTCTAGGGTGTAGAAGATTGAATTGAAAAGTTTTTTGTAATCAGACCATTGAAAAGCATCTCTATCTCTGCTTTAGAACATTGAAAAAAATCATATTTGTTAGTTTACTGGTTTAGATTTTTATTGGGACAAGGAAGATTTGTTCAAAAAAATCAGAATTCTTGGTCATGTCAGATAGGGAGCCCTCTTCAAGCAGTTTTTTATTTTGAAGTTATCAATTTGCCTTCTGTAAAGGGTTAAATACACCATTTTATGTGTGGATATATAGCGACTTCTTTTTATTTTCCTTGAGTAAATGTGTGTTTTTTAAGTAGGTAATAAATGATTTAATTAACGAATAGAAGAACCTCAAATGCAAGAGTCCACTGAAAATTTAAGGGATTCATAGATTCTTCACCATTTTTTTATTCATCATATTTCATGGAAAACTGACACTATATATATCACTTGATATGGATATTTGTTGTTTTGGCACGCGAGTAAACTATCCTAAGCCTTGGTTAATAAGATTCCAATAGAAAAAAAATTGTAGGCAGGCAAAATTTTTAGGAATTATTTGTAAAAATCAGTAGCAATGATTGGCAACATTGTCTGTGCTAGAGCCATCGTGTTGCTTACGAAGCTCGTCAGAAATTATCCTCATTATTCCAATAAAAAAAAGAGTTGCTGTCATCTTACCTCCCATTCTACACTATTGATTTGCTGTGCCAAACCCGAGTGGTTTTTGTTCTTCCAAGACTTCAGCCACAGGTCTAAAAGGCCACTTTCATAGGTCTTTAGTCTTCACACTTCAAAACCAAAGATTAATCATCAATAAAGTAAACTAGCCTAAGCCTTGGTTAATAAGATTCCAATAGAAAAAAATAAATAATAAAATATTTGTAGGCAGGCAAAATGTTTAGGAATGATTTGTAAAATCAACGGCAATGAGTGACAACAACTCAACAACATTGTGTACGTTAAAACCACCATAGGTGTTGATTCTGTTGAATATGAAATTCGTTAGAAATAAATGATGAGGTCCAATTTTTTCTTGAACATCATGAGCTTATCACCATTATGCCAATTGAAGCGAAGTTGCTGTCATCTACCTCCCATTCTACACTCTATTGACTACTGTGCCAAACCTAAGTGGTTTTTGGTCTCCCAAGACTTGAACCACAGCTCAAAAAGGCTATATGTAAATTCCAAAGCCAGAGATTAATATCATCACCTAAGGGTATGCAAAAAACCGATGAACCGAAAAAACCGGCCGAAACTGACCAAACTGAGTTCAATTTTTCAGTTCGGTTTTGGTGCGGTTTGGTTTCAGTTTGAATTTTTTGAAATTGAAATATTTCGGTTTCGGTGCTGGATTTTTTCACCCCAAAATCGACCGAACCGACCAATATATATATATATATGTGTGTGTGTGTGTGTAAGTTTAAAACATATCAGAGGAAGTAGCTTAGTGGAAAATTGCGCGCACATCAGCCACTAGATCACTAGTTCGAGCCTTCGCCTCTCCGTTTTGAGTTATTTATTTATTTATTTTAAACCCTAGCATCTTCTATACTATTATTTAAGGGGGTTTCCCCTATTTGGATTCCTCATTTTTTAGTTCAAAAATGCCCCCACATCCCTATGTTTAAGTAGAGACAAAACTAAAGGAGAATCTGGTAAAAATGCAACTCTAACTCCCACTAAAACATTGCCTACAAAATAGGACAACTCTCCTATTAATTTTCAAATTAATTAATTCACTTATAAATTAGATTTTCAAAATAAAAATTATAATATACATATATATATATATATATATAAAATACAAAACACAGTTTTTTTTTTTATACAAAATAGGACCACTAAAAATAAAATAAAAAGCCTTATCACATGTGCAAAGCGCGTGGGACGAGGCTAGTATATATAACTTATAACCCTAGCCGCCCCTCACCCAATCCTCTCTCCCTCTCACAAACACACGCCCCTCAGTCCCTCACCCAATTTTCTCTCCCTCTCCAGCACCGATTCGGTCTCTTCGTTTCTTGCTATAGTATGTCTTCTTCTTGATTTTGTCTCTCATCCCAAATCACCCATGCTTGTACCGATTCGGTCTCTTCGTTTCTTGCTATGGTATGTCTTCTTCTTGATTTTGTTTCTCTTATCCCAAATCACCCATGCTTGTACTGGGATTCCATGGGTTTTGTGTCATCTCGTGATGTTTGTTTTAAAGAAACTTTGTAGCTGCTAATCGTAGTTTGTGTTTTATAGTTCTTAATGTGTCGCTCTGTATTTTGTGTTGAAAACAAGGTCTGTGTTTTTACTGTGTTTGTCTTTCAATAATATCTCTGTTTGATGCAAAAAAATCTTTCTTTCTCAATAACTTTCTCTTTGGAAAATTGAAAACGAAACTGAAATACATCGAAATCGATTGATTTCCAGCCATTTTGATCGGTATCATTTGAGAATTTCACAGACCGAAATATTCAGTTTCGGTTGGCCATACCCATAAAAACCAATCGAAACTGAACCGAGCACACCCTTATCATCACCTCTTCAATTCTTGATTGTATGAGTGTTTCTTATTACAACCTGCCAATGAAAATTCCATTCTTTTCATGGTTCTTCTTGATACCAATATGCTTACTTTTTGTCAACTTTCCTATCTTTGTGGTGTCTGGCCAATGTCATGGTGATCAACAATCCTGTTTGCTCGATATGAAGGACAACCTCATATTCGACACAACTAGGTCCACAAAAGTGGTGCATTGGAATGAAAGTATTGACTACTGTTCGTGGGAAAGGGTCACCTGCAACGGAGGACTTATTGTTGGCCTCAACTTGGTCAACGAATCAATCTATGACGGACTGCACAGTTTAAGTAGCCTTTTCTGCTTGCAGTATCTCCAAAACCTGAATTTGGCTTATAACAAACTCGATTCTCCAATTCCTCCAAAGTTTTGAAATTTGACGAATTTGAGGTATTTAAACCTATCATATGTTGACTTTGGAGGGCAGATTCCCATTGAGATTTCACATCTCACAAGGTTGGTTTCTCTCAATTTGTCTACCTATATGCTGAAACTTGAGAACCCAGAATTAGCTTCATTAGTCCACAACCTTATGTGGCTTACGGAACTTTATCTAGATGGTGTAAATATATCATCTCAAGGGAATGAATGGTGTCAGGCCGTATCCTTTTCACTCCTAAATCTAATGGTGTTGAGCATGTCAGGTTGCAATCTTCAAGGGCCTTTGGATTCCTTCTTACTCAAGCTTCACTCTCTCTCAATTATTCGTCTCAATGTAAACAATTTTTCTGCTCCAGTTCCAGAATTTTTTTCCTATTTCAAAAATTTAACATCCTTGTGTCTCAGTTCTTGCGGATTGAATGGACAATTTCCGAAAAAGATCTTCTAGTTTCCAACATTGCAGACGATAGACTTATCATATAATGAAATTAACGGTTCGTTGCCTGAATTTCATCCAAATGGTTCTCTTTAGTCACTGATGCTTTGTGGTACAAACTTTTAGGGACACTTCCTAATTCTATTGGCAACCTCAAAAGTTGTCCAAAATAGATCTCTCACAGTGCAACTTCTCTGGATCTATCCCAAATTCCATGGCAAATCTTACTCAATTGGTTCATTTGGACTTATCATCAAATAGCTTCATCGGACCAATTCCATCATTCAAATGGCAAAGAATTTGGTCATGATAGATCTTTCTGATAATCATTTGACAAGTCAGTTTACTTTCACTCACTGGCAAGAGCTTCCAAGTCTAGTGGACCTTCGTTTGTCCAACAACAAATTGTCTGGTCAAATCCCTGAATTTTCCAATTCTTCTTTCCTGATGGATTACCTCGATTTGAGTAGGAACTATTTGGAAGGGCCTATACCTACTTCTATTGGTAAACTCCAATATCTTAAGTACCTATTTCTTTCTTCAAATAACTTTAATGGCTCCTTTCAACTTAATGTGTTTCAGCAGTTGACAAATCTTATTAAGCTTGATCTTTCCGAAAATAGCTTGTTGATTGAATATAATGGAACAAATTCTTCATTATCCCCCTTTACCCTTATTAGGTCATTGGGATTGGCTTTTCTGAAGTTAAAAACATTTCCAAATTTCTTGAGAAGCCAAACCAATTTATCCACTTTAGACCTTTCGAGTAACCAGATACATGGAGAGATACCCAACTAGATTTGGGAACTTGTTCTTTTCAATTAAATCTCTCATATAACTACCTTGAAGGACCTCTACTCAATCTTTCATCATTAGGTATACTAGATCTTCGGTCCAACCAATTCCAAGGGCAACTCCCAACTCCCCTACCATCTTGTCTATATCTAGACTTGTCATGTAATAATTTTAGCTCTGTTATACTGGCATTGGTAATTCTCTTCTTTACACTAAATTCTTATCTCTTTCAAGCAATAAACTCAATGGGTATATCCTTAGAGCAATATGCAATGCTTCATCTCTTGAAATTCTAGATCTGACTAATAATTCCTTGAGTGGCCCAATTCCCTACTGCTTCATTGCAATAAGTGAAACTCTAAAGGTTCTGAATCTAAGAAGAAACAACCTCACTGGCGAAATACCAGATATATTTCTAAGCAATTGTAGTTTACAAACTTTGAGTCTCAATAGAAACCTACTAGAAGGGATGGTACCAAATTCTCTTGCCAATTGCACAAATTTGGAGTTATTGGACATTGGGAACAACCAGATACAAGATGAGTTCCCATGTCACTTGAAAGACATATCCAATTTGCGCATCCTTATCTTGCGATCAAACAAATTTTATGGTTCTATTGGTTGTGGAGGGCTAAATGCTACTTGGTCGATACTTCAAATTGTAGACCTTGCTTCAAATAACTTTAGTGGTAAGTTATCAATAAAATCCTTTGCTAACTCAAAGGCAATGACAGCTAATAATGAAGTCCAGTTAGAGCTCAATTACCTCCATTTTGTGGCTAGTGCAAATACTTTTTCCATGCGTGGATTCTAGAAAAAGCCCTTAAAAATCATTGAAGAGTATTATCAAGATGCAATTGCAATTTTCATTAAGGGTCTAGAGAGGGAGTTGGTGAAGATTTTGACTCTTTTCACTTCAATTGACCTTTCATGCAACAATCTTGATGGGCCAATACCAAAAGAAATAGAAGTACTTAAATCGTTGTATGTTCTCACCTTGTCACTCAATTCTTTCACAGGCCAAATCCCACCATCTCTAGGAAAATTAAGTAAACTTGAGTCATTGGACTTGTCAAGCAACAAGCTTACTGGTGGGATACCTATGCAACTTGTAGATAGACTCACTTTCCTATCAATATTAAACCTTTCGTTTAATCAATTGGTTAGGCCAATTCCATATATCAAGCAGTTTGCTACATTTTCAGAAGGTTCCTATGAAGGGAACAAAGGATTATGTGGGCACCCTTTGAAAGCAGAATGTGGATCTGCAGATAGAAGATTGCCAGTTCCATTTGAAGATATTCACTCAAAATCTAGGCCTTTGATTGATTGGAATTGTCTATGTGTAGAACTGGGATTTGTTTTTGGCTTTGGGATGGTCATTGGGCCGCTTGTGCTTTGGAAGAGGTGGAGGATACGGTATTACAAACAAACATGTTGATGACATTTTTTTCAGGATCTTTCCTCAGCTGTACCTTAGGTGGGAAAAAAACCATCAAGTCCAACGACATAGGATTCGAATGCAGAGGCACTAATGTTTATTGGATGCGAGCATTGTTAGGTAAGATGTTCGAACTATTTCATATTCGCACTAAACATTATTGAAAAATTATATCAAACGAACACGTTTTCATATACACTTACTAATTGTCAATTAGGTATAAATTTTATTATGCAAATGGACATGTATAGATGTAGCAAGTGATCATGTCTATAGGAAAGACTAATGATTCTTTGACATCCATTTTTCACATATACGTTCACGATTTAAATATGAAAATTTCATTTTTCACCTTTTAAAATGTATACATCAGCTCATTAATTGCAATTGTGGATATTATGTTAAACAGTGTAAGTAAAATGAGTGTTAAATAATATTTTCGTTTTTTATTTTATTTGAAATGTTACGTAAAACAGCGTAAGCAAATAGACATGAAATAATTATTTTTTTACGATTGCTATGTGATAAGTTGTGATTGTAATAACTACACTTTTGTATGAGTCTGTTACTAACCCAACCTATATCAACACCAATTAGAACAAGTTACTTTAGAAGTTGTGAAAAAAAAATCATGAAATTTTATTTTCTAGACTTAAAAATTTTTTTTAGAAGAATTTTTCTGGACTTAATTGGTACAAAGTAAAAAAGCCTTTCTCCCGAGTTTTTCCTCCTAGATTCTTTGGGAAGTGTATGATTAGAGTAACTGCATCAGTGCTTCTAAAAATTTCTATCTATTTTACAAAAAGAACCTACTTTTTCTATTTTACACCATCACTTTTACAAAACACCTACATCAGTTTATCTATTCTAAACATTTATTTCAACAAAGTATTCATTTTATTGAATTTTTTTATTTTTTATTTTAGGACTATGGCAAGAAGAGAGTGAAAAGAGAGAAGTAAAGGAAATTAATAAAATAATTTATACAAAATTACAGTAACCGTGTATATTTACACAGTTACTGTAGTTCCTTTGTATATTTGCATAATTATAGACAAGTTGATGTGAGAGCTTTTCATGTTATATTGTGTAAATTTTATCACTTTTTTGTATTTTAGAAGCATTGATGCAATTGCTCTTACATATTCAAATGCACATTTGTGGAAGAAAATAGGGCTCTTCAGACATCAAATGTACCCAGGTTTAGCAGTATTAATTTATAAATAAATATATAACATAATTTTTAATTTTTTTTTTTAAAAAGGGACTCCTATGGACATTTAACCCATCATTTTGATAAGAAGTTCATTTTTTTTCCCATTTTAATTATGGCATGCTTCTTGATTTGCAGTGGTCAGTGGAAGTTTTACTCCTCTCGAGCAATTTCGTCACCTTGATGTTCCATGACATCAATAGAAAGGTTGCTTGGCTTTATAACATGTGATGCAGAATAACGTGTTGGAGTTGTTAATTATCCTTAGTTTAATAAATTTTCATGCAACAACTTTTTATTTATTACATCCTTAATTTAATAATTTTTAATGCAACAACTTTTTATTTATTACCTTGATTAGTGTGGGTGCTCGAGGACCAATGATGAAGTTGAAGAGTTGCAATATGGGTCGTGGGCCCTAGGAGGAAGGTTGCTTGGGAGGAGGAAGAGATGAATCAAAATGACTCTGGGGTGTTCCAAGTGGGAGGAGGGATCTAATGAGAGGGAATTAGAGATCATAGGGGAAGTTTCTAGTTTGGGATAGCCTGCAGCCTCCACATTAAATGGTGGGCAACAGCTTTATCAACTGCATTGATGAAGAAATGACCTGAATAGTGCAAGTCATAGCTAAGTAGACTCCTTCCACCACCTTCTTCAAATGCAAAAAGAGCTAAGTGTCATGAGAGGAGGCTAGTTAGGTAGGGATGGATGGTCAAGATGTGAAGTAAGGGAGAGTATATAAGGAAAAGAGAGTTTCCAAGAGAGGGATTCGAAAAAATAAGAGATCAAAGAGAGAAGAACTTTGAGAGAAGAACAAGAACAGTATATTTTTTTGTGTAATCTTGGCCTCCTCAGGCAAGCTTGGATTAAGATATTGACTTACATATTTTATAAAACGAAGCCTTCCTCCCCTATTCTCATCCTTGGGCTAAGCCCTCTCTTGTTGTTTAATACCCTCTCTTACAAATTTATTGATTTGGGACAAGGTTGAACTATACAAGCTTACTATTCTAAGTGGGCTTGGGCTGGTAGAGTTTTTGGTCCTTACAATTAGTATTGTTGTTAAAGTAAGGGACATGAGATTGTTGCCTATACCAAGAATGAACTTCTAACTACATAGTATGCAATGAATTTTCTGAAGTTGGGGAGCTTGTCCATGTTTTCATCTTTTGATGCAAAGTACTGGTCTTCAGTAAGCTCCATTGGCAATTGCTTGCACTATTTACTTGATATGTTAATTATTCTCTATTTTATTTGGTGAATTTCATTTCTTTTTTTTTCTTGGTCTGCTTTGGCTCCTAATCTTGAGCCCCTTTTTCTTGGCCTCAAACTTGCCTTTTTCTTAGGGTCCTTGCCTTTTCAAATACTTAAGGAGTTAGGCCTTGCCCTCTTTTGTGTCAAGAATTCAAAAAAGGTTTTGGACTAATTCACTAAGAATAAAATATTCTCATAATGATCTATTCACATAACATGCCTTTTGAATTCTAAAAACTAAGCATTGTGGGAAGAAAATTTTTCCTCAAAAAAAAAAAAAAATTTATGGGAGGAAAAGGGTAGAAATTAAGTAGCAATTGGGGGCTTCTTTTTTTTCTTGGCCTGCTTTAGCTACTAATCTTGAGCCCCTTTTTCTTGGCCTCAAACTTGCCTTTTTATTGGGGTCCTTGCCTTTTCAAATACTTAAGGAGTTAGGCCTTGCCCTCTTTTGCGTCAAGAATTCAAAAAAAGTTTTGATTAGTCCTTGCCCTCTTTTGCGTCAAGAATTCAAAAAAAGTTTTGAACTAATTCACTAAGAATAAAATATTCTCATAATTATCTATTCATATAACATGCCTTTTGAATTCTAAAAACTAAGAAATGTGGGAAGAAAATTTTTCCTCAAAAAAAAAAAAAAAGAATTATGGGAGGAAAAGGGTAGAAATTAATGAGTAGCAATTAGGGGTGTTCATGAAACAGCTTGGACTGCACCTAAACCGACCAAAATCACCCTAAAAATGGAGTAGCTGCACTGCATGTGCCACAGGTGGAGGTGAAAAAACCGTACAACACCATGCTTTGCGGTGTGGTTTGCGGTTCATCATTAAGAAAATTACACAACCGCACCCATATATATGTGTGTGTGTGTGTGTTTTATTTTATATTCAATATTATTTTTTAAAATTTAACATATGTTAAATATATTTAGTATATATTTGTAATATATATGAAAACCGACTAAAATCCACTGCATCACATGGTGTCTGTTCTATGAAAGTGCAGTGTGTTGAGGGTTTGGGGAAAATTGCACCGTGCAATGCCCCATACAGTCATGTTTGTACCTCTGCATTATTTAGCTGATATGTTAATTATTCTTCATTTTAGAGGTAATAGATATTTTAATGAAAGGTTTTAATTGTGCAGTTAAGTGGGTTTTGTATCTTTTTCTTGACACGAAATTCTTCCTTTGAGTTAATATGTTGTCTCATACATAAATCTTTGTCACAAATTTTCAAGCCCATCCTTGATATTATATCTACTCAAACATATTTGGAAGATATATTTTCTTCCTTTGAGCTTCTTTATATCTTGTGGCAGATCTATGTCATCAGATTCCTACATCATAATTTCCTCTCCTAATTATCGGATAAATATATGACAAATATACATATTGTTCGGGCAAAATATCCTAAGTCATGTAGTAGCCTCAATTCGGCAAAATTAGCTTTAGGACACCATATTGAGTTCACTATTAAAACCACTTTTATTAGCACCGATCACAACATAATCCCTTGGCATTACTCTTTTTGAGTAAAAACATAGCTGATAAGGAAACCACAGAAAAGCTCCAAAGGTGCAAGCAAGAATGAATCGTACCTTTTCCCTCTCAATGTGAATTTCACTGATTAGAGAGCTAACACATCTCTCACCACTTTCTGGACAGAGGCAAATTAGTGAACTTTCATTCAATGACACATTTCTTGAAAAGGGGTAGAAATAGATTTTAAATGGACTCCTATTTTTTGTTGCTCAGATTTTTTTATTGAATTGATTAGTTTTTTTTATTCATTTATTTTCTCTTTTTGTATTACTAGTCAAATGTCAATTTGGTCATCAGAAAGGTGAAGGGTGCATATCAATTTTAATCGATAAATTAACCCAAATTTAAAAAACCTTTGAATATAAAACAATGATACGCAACTACCTAAAGAGAACTCCTTTATGTCAAGCTATAAATTTTGCAAAAGACAGGTTCCAAGTTTTAAAATAATAAAAGCCTCCACGTTTTGGGAAGTTTAAAAACCTTTAAGCCCTTTAATCATCCATATATTTGGCAAATTTGTTAAAAAAAAACTTTGATATTTGATTAGTTTGTACAAGTAGATGAATCAACAATTTATTGGATATGGGGTCACAAATTATCCTTTTCATCCATATTATAAGTCGATTATAAACAATATTGGTTACTTCTTCAAATCGCTTGATGTAAAATAGACAACACATGCCTTCTTGGAGCAGCAGGGGCACAAGAAGTCACAACGCAAGATCAAAGGAGGGTGTCAGTAGAGGCCATCAGGGTGACAGTGTCGGAACTGCATGAAAATTGGCAGATTGAAAGGAAACAGCGTTCTAATCCAGATTCATGATGCCATGATCGTCGCCAAAATTTAGGCAAATTCCTTCATTAAGGCCCCGAAAACAGTGTTTTTGCTATTTATAGTAATATTTGTTTTTCCTTAACAACTTTTAGTTTAAAAGTCAGAATAAGGTCCTGTCTGCTTTAGGACAACCTTAAGGTCAGTAGTTTATGATTCTGTATTTAACTCAATTTTGTCATTTCTAGTAAATTTCGGTATTTTGTCATCTAATCGCGTAATTAGTTCGAATTAAGGTTTTAGGCATTTTTCTCAATATTTATATGTTTTGTAGCTTTTAAAGGCAAATCAGACTATTATCAATAAGCACAGACTTTTGTCAAATTATTTCTTTGGTGGTTTATTACTAGGAACTAACAGTTTAGTTTCTATCCCATCAAGAGAGTATCGTGTGTGTTTTCTTTAATATTCCGCAACATCATCACGTCAATATTTTTTCAATTAATGAAATAAGTTGGGACTTAGGAATGCATTTGGCTAGGATCAGTATTTCCATATATTCAAGAAAAGTATGATTTATCCTAAATCAAAGAAAACTAAACAATTTACTCAAAAAAAAAAAAAAAAAACAAAAAAAACAAAACAAAAAACAAAAAAACAAACAAAAAAACAAAACAAAAAAAAACAAAGATAGCTAAACAATATTATAAGAAGATAATGTTGCTCGTATTACACAGGTCATAGGAGATTATATCAAAGGTGACAGAGCCAAAATTATACATTAAAAAAAAATGTGAAATAGCCAAACACATTTCACTGAAATTCACACACTCCAAAAGATGAAAAGAACGGTATTATGGTAACATTGATGTCAAATAGATAGGATCCAATGACAAAGTCGGTGGATTTATTCCCTACAACATTACCAATTATAAAATTTAAGAATATGATGTGTATAACATTAGAATGCAACATGATCAAAGTATGTTGGATCAAACCCCCCATGAGCTAGTGTAAGCTAAACTCGGACGACTCCTTCCTTGGCAACCCCGGTTTGGCTGAAGGAGGTGGCCTGATTCGGGATGATAATGGAAGGTGGGTCAAGGGCTATGCAAGAGCAATTAGAGTCACCACTAGTGCAGCAGCTGAGCTCTGGGCACTCTGAGATGGTATAAGGTTATGTATCTCTCTCAAAATTCCAGCAGTGATCTTTGAGTTGGATGCGAAGTTGGTTGTGGATCTCTTGAAGAAGGATGAAGGTAATCCAAATGGTATTGATTGTTAAAGATTGTAAAGACGGACTTAAGGAAATTCCTTTGGTCCAAATACATCATTGTTATCGTGAAGCCAACAAATGTGTGGATGCCCCAAGATTTTGTTGTTTTCTTAGAACCCCCAGCAGATGTTGTGCTTCTGCTTAGTCTAGATGCTGCTTTGGTTGCTTTTGATTGATCTGTTTCTTCTTGTATTTCTATTGTTTAGTTTTCAATGAAGCTTCTTTTCACCAAAAAAAAAAAAAAAAAAATGAATGCATCAACTCAAACATCATTCATCATGAATAATAAATTTAAGCTCAGGGCTAGATACTTATGAGTTGGACAGGGGTGACTCAGGGCCTAAGCCACTTAAGCTTAGGCCTTAGACCCCCTATTTGTCAGAATTTTTTAAAAGGGTTTTAAGACCCCGGTTTAATAAATAAAATTTCAAAATTGTACAATAAACCCCAAATTTGTAATTGATTTTTTTAAAAAAAGAAAAAAAAAATTTTGCATTCTTTCCTCATTGTCAAAAAGCCCCTGAAATATTTAGCCAATAGAAATCCAACACAATTAAAATCCTAAATTGCTTTAACAAAAAAAAAAGAGTTATGAGTTTGTCATAAACATTCCAAACAATCATTAATGATAATCAATTTCCTAACAACTAGTAAAAGAGATATTAATAAAATTTAAATACAAAAACTATATTTGCAATTTTAAATCTAAAAAAAAGTCAAAAAATATAAAAAGATGAATAAATAATATTTAAATATTAAAACGCCTACTAAAATTTTTTCTCTAACTAGAGTTGCTTTCTCCTCCATCTATTATTTGACAACTCATAAAACCATTCATACGTATTATTTAAAAAAAGTTACATGACTTATTAAGTAGGTTATGTACGTAGAAATACATTTACATTGTTTTATTAATTGCCACGTTTTGGGTTGAAAGATATTCCTTCCAAAAGTTAGGAAGTAAAATTTTCCTCTCCACCCCTAGAGTTTTCAATTACTTATCAAATCATCCGGTGAGTGACTGATTTTTAAAATTGCTTTACTTGTTATGGTTTCATGCTTGTAAGAGATAGTCTTTATAAATATGAGACGCACATATAAAAACTTATGGATGATATTGTGTTCTAGAAGAACTAGTTTCATATATTATGTTGTCTTGTAATTCCTCTAACTTGTATTGCCATTTCTTTTATTTTACAACAAAAACTCATTGATGTGAAGATTTGTTGAGAATAAAAGAAACTTTATATTTATTAAAAATATTATTTTAAAAACAACCATTTTAATTGACTTAAAATTCCCTTATTGCTGTTTGTTATGGTTCCAAACTTCGAATAGCTAAAGGATAAATAAAAGAATTTATTTCCTGATTAAATATATATTATTGGGAAAAAAGAAAAGAAGAGAGAGAGAGAGAGAGAGAGAGAGAAGGGCCCAATCCATTTCCCTTAATAACTCCGAACAAAATTGTAGACACAGAAGAGAATGATGGGCTCTTCCACAATACAAGAATCAGCCCAGTGGGCCAAACCGTGGGTTGAAAACAAAAGCTTAATGTGTAGAAAAGATATTGTGTTTACTGTTTGCTCTAATGCCATGTTGCGAGGAAGGAAGTTGTGGTCAGCTCAGCTCTACCAAAGCTCTTTTAAACCCACACACACACACACACACACATATATATATTTAAGCCAAACTAGTGATAATGATATGTGTAGATATGTACATTCTGGTTTGCAATTCTTGATCCATAACATTATGGGAACTTCCTCGGATTCAAGCTTACTAAAACCGAAGATTGTATTTGTATTGTATGTTTCGACTGGGCCGGAGATGTCATAGCCATACTACCATATTTATTGATCAGCATCGACCGGCTAAAACCAGGTCTTTTTATTATGTGTTAGATTTTACCAATTGAAAATTTGAGCCACATAATTAAACTGGACTTTAAATTGCCAATACTAATTCCACTTGAGGTCTAATTCGATGCAGAGGGTTTATTTAGCATTGCTCTGTCACCATTCAAAGCTTCTAGCTACCTCAGCTTGAGAGTCTTACAGCGTTAATACCAGATACCGCCAAGGAAGATCGAAGAGCTATCCTCGGCACCGTTCCTGCAATAACAGGGGAATGAGGCGCTGTAAGGTTCAACATCAAGAAGACAAATTTCCTTGTACGTTCTCATGCATGGTTGTAAAACTAAGCTTTATTGTTGATAGCTAATTAACCAAGCTTGGCCACTTGGGAATATTTTTAGAAAACCATACCAAGCGCGGCCACCAACAAATTAACTTGAGGCTTTGTAGCTCTAATTGCTCAAGCTCCGATGATTCCGAACCACCCTCACTCTGTCCTCACCATCAAGTCTCATTTCACACAACTTGCTCTCAACTTTTACTCTAGTTTATCAGACCTTGCCGGAGGCCACAGCCAATGGCCATCAACATTTATGTATTTAGACAATCTGCTAGTGGAGCAATTAGCAGCATCATACATTATTCTATTGCCTAAAGGCCCATCATATTCACGCCATACAAAGATATTCTTTCCATTACCCAATGGGCTTCAATAAAAGCCTTGTTAGTTAATTACACCCATCAACTGAATAATTTTCCTCCAACTCCAGGAGCAATCAGATAGCAGTGTTGAGTATTGACACCTCCCCTAGAAACCAAGACGATGAAGAGAAGCCAAGAAGATAAAAAAAACATTGAACCCAAGCTATCCATATAGAGCCCAAATTATATAGTGGAGGGTCTTATTCCATTCCACAATATATGTTATGTTTTGTGTGATTACTTTTCATTTCTGAGTCAATTTTATGCATGGGATGATGAAGGAGAACATCCAATTGAACAGAAAAGTAATAACAAGTAACAACTCAAGGAATGCCATACCCCAAAAGTACTACTCTAGTCACAATTTAGGTTTCTTGAAGTTGTTTATAAAGCCTGGATCAGCTCAATATATGTTTCATGTGGAACTCTGCCCAAGCCACACAACGTACCTAATAAATTCAATATCAGTCTGGGACCTCACAAAAGTTTTGTGAGAGCTGTCTATGCATGAACCGTATGTTGCGGGTCCAGCCCACGTGATAGCCTGTACAATGGGCTTGCATCAAGAATTCTACTTCAAGCAGAATTAGGAGTCTGTAAAATCTTAGGAAAGCAAAAGTCCTAATTCTATTTGAAATAGGAGACCGTGGTTAATGGTTTGAAAGACTCCTTATTTGACTCGTATTGGGATTATGGTGTGCGGCAAGGTTTTTATGGTTTTGAGCTATTTTAAATTGCTAATATTGTTGATAATATTATTCAGGACTTAACACCATGTAATTTCAAGGCCTTGGTAGACATCTCTCACAATGATGTTCCTGGAAACACAAACATGGTTTGTACCCACAAGAAGGAAGGTCTTTCATTGTGTATTTTTTTTTTTTTTTTTTTTTTTTTTTTTTTTTTGAGTAGGTTTCATTGTCTTTCATTGTGTAATTGGTCATTAAGATTAGTCAACCTTCTTAATCAAAACGTACGTTAGTTTGTGGAATTACTGATATTTGATTGTGATCGATTGCAGTGCAGTTGATCGTGTTATCCTAATTAACCAAAAGTAGGTTACATGAAAGACAAATGGTGTATAACCCGATGACACATTTGTTCAATTTGAATTTGAAAAAATGGGCATTAAATCAGTCTACTATCGATAGGTGAGATAGCATTATTAAGACACGGTCGCGAACAATTCTTCATCAAACCCCACTTTTGTAAGTGGAAATAAGCATCATTTAGCCCCAAAGACATAAAGCATGATAACGTGTTATCATGTGGTTTGACTCTCGCATCATAGGACTTTCTTTATGTTTTAATAATTTGTCATCTATTGAGGTCCTATTTCCCTACTTCAAGTTGAGAAGATATTAGAATCTTAACATTTCCTTTATATGCTGGTCTTTTTGCTTCATTGTGAATCTGACTAAACTTGTTGAATTTATAGCCGAGGTTGATTCTTTTCCAGAATTTTGTTATTTCTTTCATCAATGAGTTCCTTATGTGTATGTCTATGTTCCCAGGACATTAGACAATACAATCTCCTCGTTACGAAGGGAATAAACACGAAATTACCAGATTTGTGAGATATAAAAATAGAGAAAAAAATATGCATTAAAGTAAATCAATCACATAAAATAATATTTATGTGGTTCGGCAATTTGTTTATAACTTTATATTCACAGAGTTGTAGGGATTTTACTTTTCATAGGAAAAAATATAAGATACAATAGTACATTTTTTTCTCTCAAAAAACAACACAACTTTAATCTCCAAAACTAACATTTTTTATTTCCTGCGCACATGATTCATAATGGGCTACAAACGAGCCAAAAAAATTTCCAGTCGTTATCCTTAGACCTCCAAGGAGGCTTTTCCATGAGCAGTGGCGATGCCACGTTGGTCCCAGGGTGTTCCTAGGAACACCCTGAACTGAAAAAAAAAAAAAAAAAATTTATATATAATAATTAAATTTTTTTTACTTTTTTACCCTTTAAAAAAAATAGAAACACCCTCAATCAAAATTAGGAACACTCTCAAATCACCAAAAAAAAAAAAAAAATTATTTGTTCTACTTTCAAGCAGAAAAAAAAAAAAAAAAAAAAAAAAAAAAAAAAAAAAAAAAAAAAAGCCCAAAAAAAAATTTTGAACTAAAATCTGAAAAAAAAAAAAAAAAAAAATTGTAACAGAGAAAACCCACCAGGAAAAAAAGCCCAACATCAATCGATAAAGAAAACCCAATCTAAAGAAAAAAAAAAAAAAAAAAAAAAAAAAAAAAAAAAAAAAAAAAAAAAAAAAAAAAAAAAACCAAAACCCTATATACTGAAATCAGATTCTCAACAACCAATGGACGTCGCTTGAAAGAAACCTAACCTAATGTCTACAAAAAAAAACCTAACCCATAAACCCAATATACTGAGCTCTAGAACGGCAGAACCAACAGATCGTCAGATTGGAGAAGGAGATCACCAAATCGGAGATTGGATTGGTCTTTCTCGCCTCGACGTGTTGCTCGAGTCCCGACGGCACCGCCCTTCAGCCTCAGGCCTCCCTGCGGCCTGCTCCCTTCAACCTCAAGGTATTTTATCTCTCTCTCTTCATCTAAGACTTCTCAGTCTCTCTCTCTTCATCTCAATTTCTCTTTATTAATATTTACCTTGTTTTTGGCTTTATCTGGTGTTGGTATTTTTAGTATTTAGTCCCTCTCTCTTCATCTCAGACTTCTCACTTCTCAGTCTCTCTCTCTCTTCATCTCAGTTTCTCTATATTAATATTTACCCTATTTTTGGCTTTATCCGGTGGCGGTATTTTTTTTTTTTTGCTGAATTATCTGGTGTTGGTGTTTTTTTTTTTTTTTTTTGGGATGTGATCTGGTGTTGGTGTTGGTGTTGGTGTTGGTGAGATTATTAATGTTCTAGTGCTAGTGCAAGTGTGAAACTAATAATTAATAAATATGGCTGTGTGTTGTGTGCTAGTTGATTAGTTCAACTAATGGTCATAAAATATTTAATGAATCACTCTTTTGTAGACTTGGACTTAAGCTATACGGCCTATATATTTTTGTGTTGCACAATTTATTGACTTTTTTTTTTTTTTTTTTTTTGGTTAAGTAATAGTGTGATATTCCAAGTATCAAACTACCATAGTAATTAGTTGAACTAATTAATTTTATTTGTTTGGGATATTAATTAACCAATAATTAATTGGGGAAACCAACTAATAAACAATAATTAATAATTTAATTAACCAACACATTATAAAAGACAAAAAAATTAAATTATGTAAGGCTAAACAACAATTAATAATTTTATAATTAATGAAACAATAATGTAACAAACAAATTAAAAGACAACAATACATTTGGGAAAAATTCTTGGAGCCCCTACTGGGAAAAATTATGCTTCTTAAGGAATACTTTCGGGAAAATTCTTAGAGTCGCCACTGTCCATGAATGCTCCGACTTGGGTCTATTGGCCCAAGTCTTCGCTCCATGAACTAAGCCTCAGAAAAACTTTCATTAAAAATCATAGCAATTTTATTTTAAGTCAGATCATAATCTAGATCAAATACATCTAGACTCTACAAAACCCAACATGTTAGAGACGCAACTTGGTGCAACTTGCAATTAGAGCTGCCAAAGAAACGATTAGTAAGGAATAAGGATCTCCCATTATTGGTTACAAAATAAGGAAGTGAGCAATGAATTGAAGGAGTTGCTGAAGTGGCTCTTGTTTCTAATGCAAATGGAAATCCTTGAAAGTCAAAGTAGTTGTGAAAAGTCAATATATATTTAGTGTTTATTGGTTGAACCTTATCTAGGCTTGAATCATGCAAATGTTGTTATAAGGGGCACTGCTGCTGTAGTACTACATTTCACATTGGCCTCTATTCCTGTTTTTTTCTTTAATAATTTATTTATTTATTGTTGAATGCCTTCATCCAAATTGTTTATTGTTCCACAACTCTTTTCTAATTAATGATTGAAGGTTTTTCTCATATTCCTTTGAATAAAACATGGACCCTGTTAATTGGTGCTTTTAGAATAATTGTTAATAAATTATTTGATACAATTTTTATGAAAAATATAAAAATTTGTTAAAAAACAAATAGTTTTTTTTTTTTTCTATAAAATATTGATGTGGAATATTTATAGCTCAAATGAAACTTTTCTTTGGAAAGTGGTGGTATACCATGCATTTGATATATGTTTCCTTTCTCCATCTTCATGTGAGAGGGAAGAAACATGCATCTAATGCATGTCATATTTTCTCCTTTGGAAGGGTAGGGGTAGGGTGATGCTGGAAGCTAATGTCATGATTTGAGAGTTAATGTTATCAATAAATTAAAAAGAAGAACATAGCAATTATAAAAGAACTTTGCTATATATAAAATTTGTAATCGGTTAGACGCAATATAATCTTCTTCTGGGGGCGGCAGATAGCTAGATTTGGTAGAAAATAGCTATATAGGCCACCCATTTAAAAAAAAAAAAATCATATTAGCATTTGTAAAAGCAGGATCCCATGAGGGGACATCCGATTCCAAATAATCTTCCAAGATGACAGCAGTCCTGTGGCTGTGACTTCCAGTTCAACGCTATCTAATTAATGTCTTATGAAAAGTGGGAAACAGAAATGACAGGAATAAAAGTGAGGAGAAAATAAGGAAGGAGAGGGTCTTTGATGGTACCACTTCTCGCTTCCCTCCTTACATATTTAGAAGTTTTTATTTGTATATTTATTTATTTATTTTATTTAATAAAAATATGCGAGTAAATTTGTAAAAATTATATTTTTTATATTCTTATTTTTAACTATGAAAAAGAGATTTTTATTTTCCACTTTTTCATTTTTTCAACTTAATATATAAGATAGAAAATTAGAATTTTTTTCTACTATTACTTTTCTAATATCTTGTAATCAAAATAGCATAAAATTAAAAAATATTTTACAATTATTTATGTCACAAAATATTATTAGTAAATAATAATATAATGTTAATGACTGTCCTATATAACCACTGATGAAATCAAAAATTATGAAGTTTATTGAGAAAAGTATTGTCTATAGAATATAGATTAATACTACTCTATCGCTATATTCGAAATGTACCATTTCTATGATCTATTTCTGCATCTTTGTCGGGACTCGGAAGCAAGGTTGTTAAAACTCTAGGCAGCGGAATTTGACCATTTCAGCGTCTTTATTCCAAATAAAAAAGCCACCATTAGACGTTTGGAGCGGAAATTGAGGATGTGACAAGAAGACCAGTTCTGAGTCAAAAAAGGAGAAGAATATAAAAATATAAGGTTAAAATACAAGACTAACCCTCTAAGTTTTAGCTTTTGTCATTTTAGTCCTCTAAGTTTTAGTTTTGTCATTTCAGTCTTCTAAGTTTCAAATTTTGTCAATTCAGTCTTCCGTTACCCATCAGTTAAATGCTGCCGTTAATTAAACCAAAACGACGTCGTTTTGGTTTTTTTTTTTTTTTTTTTTTAATTTCTTAATTTTACTAAAATACTTTAATTACCAAAAAAAAAAAAAAATCTAAAGGGAATGACTATCCGACTATCCCTATCCAGCCATCCCTAACAATCCGACTAGCTAGGAAATTTTGGGGGAGAGAAAAAGGGGGAGAGAGAGAGACTGCGAGATCTAGACCGAGAGAGAAGAGCGTGGGGATGGACGATTCTGCGGAAGAGATGAAGTTGCTCGATACAGAGGCGTTGAAAATCGGGGCTAGGGAGGACGATGCGGCGGGTTCTACTGGCGTTGTCCTTTTCAATCTCTGGACGAAGTCTATGGGGGACGTGGAAGTTCTGCGAATGGCGGAGGCGGAGGCGGAGGCGGAGGACGCCATGGATTCATCTTCAGCTCCTTCGTCGTCGCGGGTTCTATTGGCGTTGTCCTTTTCGATCTCTGGACGAAGCCTACAGGGGACGTGGAAGCTCTGCGAATGGCGGAGGCGACAGCGAAGGCGGAGGACGCCATGGATTCATCTTCAGCTTCTTCGTCGTCTTGATCGTTGTTGTCTTGATCTTCAGCTCCTTCCAGAGGCAGGGGAACGACGTCATTCCAATTAGATTCTTTTTTTTTTTTTTTTGGTAATTAAAGTATTTTAGTAAAATTAAAAAGTTAAAAAAAAAAAAAAAAAAACACCAAAACGACGTCGTTTTGGTTTAGTTAACGGCAATACTTAACTGAAGGGTAACGGAGAACTGAATTGACAAAATTTGAAACTTAGAGGACTGAAATGACAAAACTAAAACTTAGAGGACTGAATTGACAAAAGCTAAAACTTAGAGGGTCAATTTTGCATTTTAACCAAAATATAATAATGAGCCCATTTCACTGACTCCCTCGAATGCCACAAAGGACCAAATAAGTTTGTATGTACCTTGGACATACCGCACACAGCAGGCATATCTAGCTATTATATATAATTATAATTTTATATATATAATTTTTTTTTATAACTATATCAAAATTATAAATTTTGTTTGGTGGCTGTTCCAATTTCCTTATTGTAACATAATATTTTAAAATTGATTTATTTTGGTAAAATGCTGAGTGATGTAACATTATTTAAATTTGAATAAGATGTAACTTGAATCAAACTCTATTATTATTATTATTATATAACACAAAGTAATAATTAAATTTTTATCACATTGTGTTATACAATTTTCAGTGTCTATCAATTCAGAATCAAATTATTAAAAAAAAAAAAAAAAAAAAACATATTTTTAATGACAAAACATATGTAGGCAAAATAACAAAATTTCAAATGGTTGAAAGAAAATATCAAAAAATTTTCGGGCTTAACAAAATTTCTCTTCCTTGATTCGACAACTCCACCAATGCCTTCAAGTTAGATTGGAGATTTTCCGATTTAAGAAAGTTGGGTAGGGTTGGAAAATACCCCAAACCTAACCTCACCTCTAACTGTGAGGATGAGCCATATATATAACTTTCCTAAACATGATTTGGTTACATGTAGACTACTCTTCAAACCTCTTTTTTTTTCTTTAGAAATTTTTTTAAATCACTATAAATTTTATTATAAATGATTTACAAATTAACATGAAAATAAATGCGAATGGTGATTTTTGTATAATGTTTAAAAGTTGACATATTGGTTTGTAAAATTTACATAATGAAGTTTGTAATATTCCTACAGAGTCACTTCTTTGATGTAATATCCTTGTACCATCAATTTTTTTGAGGTTGATTTACATAATTGATGATGTGGCTTGATGTGCCTTTTTTTTTTAGTATTCACCAACATTACTTAATTGAATAACAATCACCGCCTATCATGAAGACATTAGGGAATATTTTTTAAAAATTTATTGCATATCTAGACTTATTGTGTTATAAAAAAAATTGTGAGTGGTTGACTCATATAAAAGTGATTTAGTCTAATCAAAACTTGGCATGTTAGCAAGATTTTTTTTTTTTTTTTTTTTTTTTTTTTTTTTTTGTCCCTAGCATTTTCCCTAGAGTTTTTATCGTTTCTTTGGACAACAAAATAACAATAATAAAATAGACGGTGTAAGTTTTGTCATGCAATTTCTTTGTTGTGAAAAAAAAAAAAAAAATTTGGCAAACAATATGAAAGTAATAAACAATTACTCATAATTTATCACATCAAAGTTATAAAAAAAAGTTAAAAATTGCAACTCAAAAGTTTATTATAAGTCTAAGTGTAGCTAGGATTTAACTTACTTCCAGTACTTTTTTAACTGGAATCTCTTTTTGTTTTAAAAAGAAACTGTCACATCACCCACTAACTAAATAAAATGTGAAGATTAAAGTCTACTATCACTTGCGATTGTGTATTTAAAACAAAAGGAGATATCCAGTTAAAAAAGAACTGAAAATAAGCTAAACCTTTGTAGCTGATAGTGACATTCAATACTTTTTAAACTGGAATCTCCTTTTATTTTAATAAGAAACTGTCACATCACCCACCAATGTGACTAATATGTTACATATGCATATACTAGAAAAGCTGACTGTTCGAGAGAGAGAGAGAGAGAGAGAGAGAGAGAGAGAGAGACAAGCAGAAAAGCACCAATCAACAAATATACCAGAAATAGAGAAAAGAATTGTATGTATGCATGAATAATGCATGATCATGTGACGTGCAACAAAAATATCATCATGGGCTCAGCCCAATCCAAACCTACCAGCACACAAGGTTCCAACATATAAAACACACATCTATAGTGCATGAAACATTGTGAAAATGCAAATGTGATGCAATGCATGAGCATATAGGATCATTTAAGCAAAACTCAACCCAAAAATTTTACAAATAACTCATCAATTTTAAAAAACCCCCCAAAAAATTTTCAAAACCCAAAAACCTAGGTCTAAATGTATGAAATGCATGAAAAAGAGAGAAAATAAGATCATACCAGTGAAAGAAGGATCACTCTAGGTCAAAAATCAACTGCGGAAGATGAAGGGGTTGAGGGAAAAGTGTTTGAGAGAGAAAAGAGAAAGGTTTTGTCGAGAGAGATCAAAGAAAATGAGATCTGAAATCGCATTGGACCTATTTATAAAAAACAAGTCTTGATGGATCGAGATCTATCGAGGATCTATCAAGCACTAATTCTCAACAGATAAATCTGTCGAGGTGCTGTCGAGAATCTGTCGACGGCAAAATTCCTCGATGGATTGAACAGCTATCGAGTAGACAGAAACTTTCTTGATGGATCGAGAATTTGTCGAGAAGTTATCGAGACAAATTCTAGAAAGTTTTGATGGATCAAAGATGCGATAAGATCTGTCGAGAAAATACAGTCCAAGGGTCTTGATAGATAGCTATCTGTCGAGATCTGTCGAGAAGCTGTCGAGCTTGATAAAAACAATTTTTCAAAGTGAAAAAAAACACAGATATGAATGCAATCAAGCAAGCTACTCAACCAAAGATCCAAACAACATTTTAAGCTCTTAAAAACATCTTTCAACAAGAAAAATGTAAAGCATTTAGATCCAAAATAGACACACACACACACACACACTAAACAAGTCTGACCAATTTTATATTTCAAAAACAAATCAAGACAGTTTAGTGAGCATACATTAATACATGTATTCCTTGTAATGGCCAAATCACATTATACCTGCACATATATCAAAAGTAGCAAAGAATTTGCATGTTGTATGTGAAACTATCGCAAGAGTGCATAAGTGTTTCATGTTATAACGATTTTAGATATGAGAAAATCAATGTAACTCACACATAATCATAACTGCTTAATGAGGACTATCACCTTCGAGATATATCCTATAACTCCATATCTCCTAGAAACACGTTTGCAACCATATTTAAAAGCATTTTTATTTTTTATTTTATTTTTTTTGCTTTTATTTTTCTTTGCATATTTTTCTTTTTGAGCATATCATGCATGGACATATAAGAGAGAGAAGAAATACCCAATTATATTAAGCTTTAAATATCATAATTTTGCTGTGCTGAAGCACACAAATGTTATTCATGATTGGCGGGCTTTAGTGGTGAGATAGTTATTTTTGCCTTTCTCTTAGGATTTTTTAGTCCTTCCCGTCAAAAAGAGTGATATGAGTGTTAAGTATAAGAGATTACTTAATCTTACTCATTACAAACACGAGTCACAAAGCTCACTTGCTTAGTTGTGCATAGAGATACTCATCTAAACTACAAGAGATACAAAGTTTAAAAAACTTTTTTTTAATGGCCATCAAAAGTACACAAGTACTAATGTACATTGAACACACACTATTTTTATATTTTTCTAATTTTTTTCATTTTTTTTTAATGAAAAACAAACTAAAGCAAAATTGAAAACAAACGAACAAAAACATGTTAAACAAAGCATAGCATAAAACTAGATTGACTCAAAATAAGAAAGCAAAACACATAGGTAATGCACAAACAAACAGAGAGAGAGAGAGAGAGAGAGAGAGAGAGAGAGTGACTAGATCACTTTGAGCCTTTTTCCTTCTACACTTTGGAAGAACTTTTCCGTTTAGAGAACCCTTGATCTGGCGGTGAATGGGGAAGAATTGAAATTGTTCAAGTTCAAAAGGAACATAGGGGCTTTAAGAAGATTTCCAAGAGGAGTAAAAAAGGATGGAAACTGATTCTGGTTTCCAAATGAGATCATACTATTGCTTTGTTGAGTGGCTAACCACTTGTAGCAATTAGGTCGAGTATGTCCAGTAGCTCCACAATGATGATAGAGATGCTGCTTATTTTGTTTAGACTTTTGATTATTACTTTTCTTGGCCTTAGGGTTTTTAGTCACTACCTTTCCAAGCTTAAGGGGTGCTCCTAAGATAGATTTACTCTTATCTATGTTCTCACTTGCTAAAACAGTTTTCACATCATTATTCTCAGATTCAACATTATTAGCAGGTGAAATAAACACAATAGTATTAGGAGAAGCAATATTAGAAGTAGAGAAATCATACCATAAACCGGTTTGATCAGAAGCAGATTTCTGAAAGCTGAGCATCTCATCAAACTTTGCACTAGAAGTCCTTCACAATTGAGTTTTGACTTGGAACAACTCCGCTTCAAGCTTCTTGGTCTTTTCAGCCAAGAAATTGTTTTCAAATCGCAAAACTCCAATGGTCTAATTAGCTTCATCAACCTTTGTGGAGAGCTCTTCTTGGTCAAGTTCCACATCACTCAGCTTCTTGGTGGCCAACTTTTACAATTTCTCATGCTTTTTGGAAACCATGTACAACTTTGCATAGGTAGTATGGATGTCATCTTGTTCATCCATTTTCTCAAACTTAAACTCCACCAAGTCCTCTTCTTCATCTACCTCTTCAACAATCACCTCAGTAGGATTTATCGTGGTAGTGAAGGCATTCAAGATTCCCTCGTTATCATTATCTGAATCATCCTCAGGCTCGGTGTAACTCAAGGTAGTAGCAAGGGCTTTGCTTTTCCTAATGGTCTTAAGATAAGTTGGACATTCCTGTTTTATATGTCAAAGCCTTGAAATCCGAAGCATTTTGGTTCAGAGGGAACAATGTACTGACCACCATCCCTAGTATCCTTCCCTTTATAGGCTCTTGAATTGTGAAAAACTGGATTACTTTCGGTCCTTGTCAAATCCTTTCACATTGGCATTCTTTATGAAATTTTTGAATTGCCTAGTGATGTAAGATTTTATTTTGGAATCTTCATCATCTGAAGACTCATTGGTGTCAATGCTTTTGGCCTTCAGTGCCATGCTCTTGCTCTTGCTTGATTTCCCGATCCTAGCCAAACCTAATTCATAGGTTTGCAAGTTGCTAACCAGTTCTGTTAAAGAAATTTGATCAATGTCCTTTGATTCCTTAATAGTAGTGATCTTGGCATGGAATCTCTCCGGAAGAGATCTGAGCACCTTTCTCATAATCTTGGGTTCTGGAATGGTTTCTCTAAGATTAAATGCAGATTTCACTATGTCCTTCAGCTTTGCATAGAACTCATCAAATGACTCATCCTCATCTATCTTAATCTCTTCAAAGCTCGTGGTAAGCCTTTGAAATTTTGAATACTTGACAGCCTTAGTTCCTTCATAGGTTGTTTGAAGGATGATCCATGCTTTCTTCACAGTTTCGGTGGAGGATATCTTCTTGAATTCATCATTCGTGACCGTACTGAATAAAACATTCAATGCTCTGCTGTTGAAGTTAGCCGCTTTGATCTTTGTATCATCCCAATTAGCCGGCGCTTCTTTTGGTTTAGTCCAACCAATCTCCACAGCTTGCCACACTTTTTTATCTAATGACTGCAAGAAAACTCTCATGTGTACTTTCCAGTATGCATAGTTAAAGCCATCAAATAAAGGAGGGATAATTAAATATTGTCCTCTATGCATGACATACAGGGGTCAATGGATCACACAGTAAAGATTAATCATAATTAGAGTGTGCCCGCTTTGATACCACTTGATAGGTCAAGAATGTATTGACTCCTTAGGTAAATTAACCAATTAATTAACAAACTGAATTAATTAAGTCAATTTAACATGCAATAAACATGGTAGCACAAATAAATCACCAAATAACTAAATGCAGCAGAAATTAAATTTGACACTGGTGATTTGTTTACGAATTAAGAAAACTACTGAGGTAAAACCCCATCGGATGAATTTAAGGTCACCACTCTCGATAATCCACCATTATCAAAACAAGCGGTTACAAGTAAATGAATCTCAATACTTTATACTAACTTACAGCTGAACTCTTACCTCAATACACAATTGGACTTGTAATGTAGTGACAATCTCTTCTATCAATGCATGGCTCCAAGTACGTGACTAACCAATCGATGCACAGATCCCTGTACTTGACTAACACACTAACTTGAGAAGGATGTTGATTGCAAAGTTTTTCAGTTCATTCACACGATAAAAATCAAGAAGCTCCTTGGTTACAAAATCTCACGGCGTACAAACGCAACAGCTTCTTCAAGAGAAAGATGAACTAAGACAATTTTTATCTCCAGTCACATTGTGAGTGCAACAACAATTGCTACAACTTTTGCATCAAGTGAGACGGCCTTTAAAATAATCATTATATATGTCTAGGGTTGTAAGAAAAGAAAACCTAAACACATAACTTGGATATGCATAAAAAACAGATCTGGAAATCTAAATTTTGTAATTCGCGATAGATAAGGTATCTGTCGAGTAGCTGTTAAGCATCAAACTAAAATTGCCTTTTAAACCTCGATAGATACAATCTATCGAGCTATCTGTCAAGTTTTAAAATACAACACTTCTTCACTTGTTTTTTGAACAAATTTGCATGGCTTTAACTCTTAACTTGAACAACATGTTTTTTGAAGGCTTAAACCATCTTGGATCTACCCAATTACAAGTAAAGTGCGTTTTTTCAAAGGACTAGCCAATTCTATATGACGTATGTTCCTAACATGTTCCACATATGTCCTAACAACATGCGTGTCTTACCACTAAATTAGTGGTAGTGTTCTTGAAATATTTTGTGCATAATAATATTTAATACATATTGGTCGGTTTTGGTTTGGTTTAGATTTTTATTTTTGAACCGAAACCAAAGTTTTCAGTTGTATGAAATGAAAACCGAAACCGAACTGCACCAAAACCAAACCAAAATTTTGGACACGGTTTCGACGTGTTTTTTCGGTTTTGTGCACACCCCTTGTGAATAGTCAATATATATTTACTGTTTATTGGTTGAACCTTATCTAGGCCTTGGATCATGTTAATGTTGTAATAAGGGGCACTACTGCTGTAGTACTGCATTTCACATTGGCCTCTCTTCCTGTTTTTTTCTTTAATATATATATATATATATTTTTTTTTTTTTTTATTGTTGAATGCCTTCTTCCAAATTGTTAATTGTTCCACGAATCTGTTCTAATTAATGATTGAAGGTTTTTCTCATATACCTTTGAGTAAAACATGGGTCCTATTAACGGGTGCTTTTAAGACAATTGTTAATAAACCATTTGACACCACTTTTATGGGAAATATAAAAATTCGTTAAAAAACAAATAGTTTTTTTTTTCACATAAAATATTGATGTGGGATATTTATAGCTCAAATGAAACCTTTCTTTGGAAGGAGGTGGTATACCATGCATCGGATGCATGTTTCCTCCCTCCACATCCAATGCATATTGTATTTTCTCCTTTGGAAGGGTAGGGTGGAACTGGAAGCTGATGTCATGATTAAAAATTTAATGTTATCAATAAATTGAGAAGAAGAAGAAGAAGAATATAGCAATTATAAAAGAACTTTGCTATATATAAAATTTGTAATCGGTTAGACACAATATAATTTTCTTCTGGCGGCGGCAGATAGCTAGATTTGGTAGAAATTAGCTAGGCCATTTTTTTAAAAAAAAATCATGTTGGCTTTTGTATTTCAGTACTAGTTGGGGGACTTTATTAATTATTCGATTGTTAGATGAATAGTACTAATTTAATTTTATTGTTTTTAATTAATTTATGAGTTAGGAGTTAGAACTTGTAAGTCAAGTAGCGGCCGATACTTGCACAGCACTTGCACTAACTAAGGGGCCCGTAATATATAAACATAACCTTTTGGATTCCCCCCCACTAGCTAGTTTTATAGATTAGGATAAGCTTATATAATATTAACTGCTACGTATAGTCATACCAAATATTTCTTTAAAAAAAGAAAAGAAAAAAAAAAAGGAGGCAAATATTTAATAAAGATAAAGAAGAAGTGTACGTTTGTGGAGACATGCATACATATATCTAAGAAAACAAAAGTTGCTTGTTACTTAATGCTATATATATAACTGCAATTTATATTAACTAGTCGCTAATCCGTGTGATGCACGGAATAGTTAAATAAAAGGACAATTAACCAACATCACGTTAAGATAAAAGAATTAGTGAGAGACTGATTTACCCACCAAGAATTTAAAAGAAAAAAAAGATTGATATAATAAAATCTAAGAAATTTAGAAATAGAAAATTGTGTTAATAATATGTATATTATAGACATTTTGCTAATTAACATTTAAAAAAAAATGGATCTGTCATAATTAAATAAAATACAATGGGAATAAATATTTAACTTCTATGCTTTTCTATAGTTTAGAAGTGTTGTCTAATGTAGAATGTTATTGGGTTGTAAGAAATATTTTTATAAAATGTTAATACCATATATATATACTTATATTGTCAATGTCTCACTGCAGGTGCAGAGTTACTGAAACCTATAAAGTAATTTACAATTCTTAAATTAATAAAGAAAAATTCTCAAAAATTATATTTATACACACACTCAAAACTAATATAAACTACAAAGATAAAAACAAATCTTATTTAGTCTTATTAATAACAATATAAACAATTCAAAACATGGAACATTATCAAATTTATAACACATAATTTCATTATCTTTTACGTTGAATCCAAACAAATAATTAATTGAAATTAATCCAAACAAATAATTAATCAACCAAAAATCAAAGATTTAATTAAGAAAACAAAAAATCACATGAACCCAAAATAAAAATTCTCAATAAAGAAAAAACATATAAGGTAAAGAATTAAGATCAACCTACTAAGTCGCAAATACCAAAAACCTCAAAACTTAAACCTTCCAAATTTTATAGAATCCCCAAATTCTACTTCAAAACCAAACAAAACTCTTCAAATTCAAAAAATTCATATATAATATACCAAATAAAAATTTACCACACATTGGGTTGGAAGACATAGGTTGCAACTTTGATTTTTCTCCAAAAAATAGAGATGCTTCATCTACCGTATACAATATAAAATAATTATTAGAAATTTCAACCCAAAAACCAAACCCACAAAAACACTATCAAAATATAGAGATTAATCCAAACACTTAGAAGAAAATAAATTCTAAACATAACAAAACAATAAGATAGAATGAAAATTTCAGGCACATATGAAAGCAAATAAAAAAGACAAAACCTACGTTTTTTTTTTTTTTAGTTGAGTCTCTCCTTCTTATTTTTTTAATTTTAAAGTGAAGTTAAGTTTAGGGTTTTGAGATGGTAATTGCTAGGGTTTTAAGGAGAGAAGAGAGAGTCCTACCAGGAGTCTAAATAATATAAACAATTCAAAACATGGAACATTATCAAATTTATAACACCTAATTCCATTATCTTTTACGTTGAATCTAAACAAATAATTAATTGAAATTAATCTAAACAAATAATTAATCAACCAAAAATCAAAACTTTAATAAAAAAAAACAAAAAATCATATGAACCTAAATAAAAATTCTCAATAAAGCAAGAACATATAAAAATTTACCACACCTTGGACTAGAAGACATAGGTTATACCTTTGATTTTTCTCCAAAAAATAGAGATACTTCATCTGCCATATACAATATAAAATAATTATTAGAATTTAAACCAAAAACCAAACCCATAAAAACACTATCAAAATATAGAGATTAACCCAAATACTTAGAAGAAAATCAATTCTAAACATAATAAAACAATAAGATATAATGAAAATTTCAGGCACATATGAAAGCAAATAAAAAAGACAAAACCTACTTTTTTTTTTTTTTTTTTACGTGAGTCTCTCTCCTTCTTATTTTTTTAATCTTAAAGTGGAGTTGAGTTTAGGGTTTTGAGATGGTAATTGCTAGGGTTTTAAGGAGAGAAGAGAGAGTCCTACCAAGAGTCTCTCTCTTTTTTCTTAATCCTAAAGATTTTTTTTTTTTTTTTGGTAAGTCCTTTTAAAAAAAAAAAAAAATTCAAACCTAAAGTGAGTCATTTTTTTTTTAATTCTAACGTGAGGTATCTTAAAAAATTATAATTAATTTTTAATCTTCAATTTTATATTATATATAGATAATAATAATGATGTGATAGGCCAACAAAATATATCTAATAGAGTTTTACTTAAACTAAACTATTGTAACACTAATAAATATAAGAAGATATAAAACCTAGAATAAAAAGAATCTAAAATAAAAAGAAACTATTTGGTATTTTTATGATAAGTTGATGTAGGATATTGTTATTTTGGTATTTTTATGCAAAAAACGTTATTTTAGGTCTAGGTGATTTATTTCCTTGTTTTTAGGTTCTTTTAATGTTTTTTTAGGTCAAATTTGGTTCCTATTATAGTTATGTATTAATTATGACTTATTTTAGAATATATTTTCTTGTCCATCAAGTTTTATGGAGCCCTTAAATAGGCCTTCAAGTTCGTATACGTTTTTCAATATTATTGATATTAATAAAAATTCAAACTTTTGTCTATCGTTTTTCTGGTGGATTCTATATAAGATATAAAACCTAAAATAAAAAGAAAAAGAAAATAGTGATGATGTGGAAAATTGTGAGAGTTTCAGAGGCTTCGATTATATATATATATATATATGAATAGTAGAACATTTTTAATGATCGAGTCACGAACTAAAGTTTCAAAAATAGATAAAAAGAAAGAAACAAACAAATTGGGTCAGACACGAAAAGATTATGTATGGTGCTGTTAGATTGTTCATGTTTATTTCTTTCTTTTATTATGTAAAATGCCAAGAGGAAACGAACATGCTTTATCAAATCAAAAAACAAAGAAAAGAAAGTAAAAGCAACGTGACGCGGGGACATCCAATTATGCATGAAGGAACGAATCTTCCAAGATGACAGTTGTCTTGTCTTCTGATGACAGTTGTTGTTTGTTTGGATAGCTTATTTACTGTTAGTTTATTTTACTATTTAGATTATTTTTATTATTATTCACGGGTTTTATTATCTTTTTTATATTATTTTTGCTACTATTTACGGGTTTTAATTTACTTTTATCTACAGTACTTTTAGCAAAAAATTTTCATTTTAGCAAAATAAACGAATTCTAAATAGACCCATAATATCTATCACTGTTCAGATATGTATCTTCTTTACACCTCACACCGTTCCCACTGGAGTTCATTGCGCAATAATTCGTTATAAACTTTTTTACTTCACAACATTTTTATAATATTCTTATTTTGAGTGATGTTGAACTTAGGTATATAAAGTTTATTTTATTTTGACCTATATGCATTAGCGATTCAACTTATGAAAATATTGAAAGACTTTGTTGTATTTGTAGAAAAACTCTAATACAAGACCAATAAGTCTAATAGTGAGTTTAGTTTGGTTGGGTGAAAAGTGGGAAATGGAAATGAGAGAAATAAAAGTGAGGAGAAAATAGGAAAGGAGAGGGTCTTTGATGGTAAATTATCCATCTACTTCCCTCTTCCCTCCATACATATCTAGAAGTTTTTATTTATTTATTTATTTTATTTAATAGGAACACGTGAGTAAATTTATACAAATTACATTTTTTATATTCTCATTTTTCAACCACGAAAAAGTGATTTTTGTCCTCCACTCTTTCATTCATCCAACTAAATACATATGATAGTAAACTAGAAATTTTTTTTTCTACCATTACTTTTCTAATATCCCGCAATCAAAATAGCATATGTGGGGCCCCAAATATTTGGTAATACCGGCCCACTCTACATCAGGCCCAAAGTCCACGCCAAAAAGAGAGAGAGAGAGAGAGAGAGAGAGAGAGAGAGAGCATAATCCGAGGATAAACGGACGAGGCCCAAGTCGTTTAGGGACCTCGCCGAGGAGGCCCATGTCCTCGGCGGACCGATGTCTAAGGAAAGGAGCTGTCACTCACTCATTAAATGCATGCCACCAACATTCTGATCACATCAATGATGAATTGACCAGCCAACAGTGATGTCTTGATTGCTTCAACTAACAGAAAGCCTGCAAAGGCGGCTGATGTGACAGGCACTCAAGTATAGGCTTGGATAATTAATAAGTGGACGACAGAGATCAACTAAACAAAACTATATAATAGATAGCATCCCCGCCAAAGAAGAAGAGGGGGGGGGGGGGGAATCTTCAAAGTGTCCAAGGACAACCCTTGTGTATGTCAGTTCTAAATAAATAGATCCTCGGACTAGGTCGAGAGCGAAAATTCTTCATGGACGTTTAGTCGAGGTCATTCTTATTACCCTCACAAACACTTAGTCCAATTCCTTGATTATTACTTCTATGGATCTCACGCCAATTATTGTTTGTTTTGCTGATACTTAGTCCTTCTACCCACACTCTACAAATCTTGTTGTTTAGGTCCAATTTAATTTGAGTCCTTACAGCATAAAATTAAAAAATATTTTACAATTATCTATGTGACATAATATTAAAAGTGGATAATAAAGTAGTGTTAATGATTGACCTATATAAGAACCAATTAATGATCAAATCAACAATTGTGAAGTTTATTGAGAAAAATATTGTCTATAGATTACTTATTCAAGATAAACAACTTACAGCATTTGAATATATATTTGCTTTACTTCTTTTTTAAGAAAAGAAAAATAGTACTAGCTAATCATTAGTACTAGTTCATCAACATAAAACCCAAATAGGAAGTACATTACGTATATTGTGATTGTGATTCGGACTTCTTCTTCTTCTTCTTTTAATTTTTTTAATTTTTTCACGTTGCTAAGTAATTACTTATATTATATGAGCTATATCATATGATAGACTTTAGTCGCACCAATGAGTCATTTTAAATTTATACAAATGCATCATCATCATCATCATCACTTGAACATATGTCTCTTTGGCTATAAAAAAAGCAAAAGATGCATTTTGTATAAAATTATTTAACTGATGATGATGCATTTGGCTACGTTCATCAAAATAAGGGGGGGTTTGATAATGTTGTTCTAATAATGTTGTTTGTATTTTTTTAAAATATGTGTAAGTAAAAAAAATATATATAAAAATACGTATAATGTTATTTAAACACTAAAAACTATTGTTTTAGTTACACTATCAAATATCCTTTAAATGTCTCTTAGGGTCCGTTTGGATTGAGCTTATTGTTGCTGAAACTGAAAACTGAAAACTGAAAATATTGTTGTAAAATAATTTTTAAATGTGTGAATAGTATTGTGGATCCATTTTTAATACTTTTTATTACGTGAACAGTGCTGTGAACAGTGCGTGAACAATTTTTTTTGTCTATATACAGTGAATTCATGTGCCTTTACTGTTCACTTGCTGACCCAAAAAAAAAAAAAAAAAAGAAAGGGAGAAAACGCAGGGACAAAACGTGCCGTAGGAAAACGTTGAATCTAAACGGGTCTTAGTGAGTGTTTGGACTCCGCATCCACGTTTTGGATTCCGCGTTTTCTCTTTTTTTTTTTTTTTTTTCCTGTACATGAACAGTAAAATCACTGTGCAGGAGACAAAAATTACTGTTCATGCACTGTTTATTACTGTTCATGCACTGTTCACGCAATAAAAAATATTAAAAATAGGTCCCACGGTATTATTCACACATTTAAAAATTATTTTGTTACAGTGTTTTCAGTTTTTAGTTTTCAATTTTCAATTTCAGTAACAATAAGTTCAATTCAAACAGAACCTTAATTTGGCTATATTCGAAACGTACTATTTCTATGATCGATTACTGCATTTTCGTCGGAAGCATGATTGTAAAAAGTCTAGGCAGCGGAATTTGACCGTTCCACTATTTCGAAATGTACTATTTCTTTGATCAAGTACTGTATTTTTGTCGGAAGCATGGTTGTAAAAAGTCACCATAGGACGTTTACAGTGCAAATTGAGGATGTGACAAGAATGACCCATTCTGAGTCCAAAAATAAGAGAGAAGAAAATAAAAAGATTATATTATAATAATGAGCCCATTTCACTGACTCCCTCGAATGCCACAAAGGACCAAATAAGTTTGTATGTACCTTGGGCATACAGCAGGCATATGTAGAATGATTGAATAAAGATTACTTGTGTTCGAGGATGAAAACTGAACAAGCGAGAACCATATAGGTGGTTGTAAGTGGAGTGAGTCTTTTTTTTTTTTGATGAGAGTGAGTCCTTGTTAAGCTAGGTATATAAAATTATACAAATACACAGAAAGGGTCCAAATTAAATTATACACCCTTTGCTTTCTTTGTTTATATTATTGATTTTTAAACAGGGCAGTTACTTTGTTGGTATCGCAAGGGCCGTAAATAAGTTATAAGTGCCACTCCCATGTTGGAGAAGCCAAAGCCTTTGCTTTGTCTTTGTTTTGAACAATCAGCTACTGTCGTGTATACCTTTTTCTTTTATTTATTCAAACTGTCTTGTATTTCATATTTCTATTTTCTAGATTTACTAGCTAAAAGATTCCCGCTTTTACCAAAAGAAAAAAAAAATGTTTATAAGAAGAAAAGATTTTAAAAAGTTTACCCCAAAAAAAAAAAAAGGTGCATGTGCAAATTGTTTTTGGGTAGTTGCATAGCTCTTTCCTGGGTGTAACACATTTCTATTCTACAAAAGCCTACCTTGACTAAATGATTAATTAAGAAAAATCAACACACAGTCCCACACGGGCCTCTATATATCCACTCCCCTATCAAACCCCATCAACCATATTTCAAAACTATTCTCTTATAGTCTCTTACTGCTGTCTCTCTTTCACTCTGTAAACATGGGTTCAGAAGGAGGAGGAAAGTTGATTGTGAAAGTGAGCAAGAGGGAGGTTGTGGCTGCAGTGCTGCCACTGCAAGAGCATTGGCTACCACTATCCAACCTAGACTTGCTTCTACCCCCAGTTGATGTGGGTGTGTTTTTCTGTTACAAGAAGAACACCAGCTTATCGGGAAAGGACCTCTCTAATAATTTTGGCTCCATGGTTGGGGTTCTTAAGAAGGCCTTGGCCCAAGCTCTCGTGACATACTATGCTTTTGCTGGTGAGGTGGTGTCAAACCCTGTTGGTGAACCTGAGATTCTTTGCAATAACCGTGGTGTGGACTTTGTCGAAGCTTTTGCTGAGGCAGAGCTTAAAGACCTCAACTTGTATAACCCTGATGACACCATTGAAGGCAAACTTGTGCCCAAGAAGAAGCATGGTGTGCTCGCTGTCCAGGTTCGTCACGTGTTTCTAATTCCCAGTATATTCACATACACCCCACACGCACATAGCGGTAGTATTTTTGGCTCCTGCTACAACGAAAATTATCTTAGCGTATGAAACGTCCCTATCACATTATAACGTCAATCTTTCTCCAACCCCTAATACATCTCAAACGAACTTTTTTTTTTTTTTGTTTTCCTTTAAAGGGAGAAAATCCTGGAAACTTTTTTTGGATATATATATATACATATATTCTCCCTAAAATGTGTTTTGGGAAGATGCAGATGCTAGCCACGTAATTTTACATGCAAACAATTCAATTTTAATAGCCAGTAGAGTATTTTGCGATGAACAAGAAATCTGAAATACTAAGAAATGAGAATAGTTTTTGAAACTACTTCGAAAGAAACATTATGCCTTTTTTTTTTAAATTTATTTTTTATTTATGATTATCTATTTATAAATAAATAGATCAAAACCAAAAATAGATTTTATCTTAATTAAAACCACTTTTAATGAAGTAGTATTGCTTAATTTGTTTTTAAATCAGAAATATTCCTTGTCTTTGTTTAGGCATCTCGTGGGGGTGTTTATGTATATGTGTGTATTATTACTCTCACTCTCGCATGAATGCATGTATTTATTATTTAATAGTAGAAGATTTTCAAAAGAATCTATCTTTACATATAATAATCCGAAATTAGGCGGCATATAATATAGTTTGACGTACCGCGTCACCACATAAGAAACTAATATGAAAAAATGCGTTTTACTTTTTGGCTTCTTCCCAAATGCCAAACTGCTGGTTTTGAAACTTTTTTTTTTGAGAAAGACTGGTTTTGAAACTTTGAATGACATCTTTTATTTGGATCGTACGGATATTCGTAGTTTCAGTCTGCCTCTGTTTCTAAACCATGCCGGCTGCCGCACCTTAATTTGCGGCTTCAATTATATTATATTATGATCAATAATTGCTTTGAACAAATCCTAGCTACTATTTCTTATGTGTTCTATTTTTTCAGTTTTTTAATTTAAATTAATTTATATATATTTTTTTAGGGTGAAAATTAAATTATATGGTTCGTGATATTGAACAATAACTCATAAATTGTTTTATTTTCTAATGGTCCTGGCTTGTATGGAAAATAAAAGATAAACTGTTATTGATAAGAAAATATCTTATGTGTGGGATATGTGTTCCTTAATAATGTGTAGGTTCTACATGACTATAAAGTATATGTTAAGGATGAAATTTAATATATGTATATATATATATATATATTGGTAAAAGGAACTAAATTTCACATTATTATTAATATTTTTGTTTTTACTCACTTTAATTGAATTTGTCAAAAGTAAGGCATTATTTTCACACACGTGATATTGCTATAGTTAATTATTATTAACTACTTAGAAAAACAAGCTGTAAAAAAAAGAATAAAATTAATTAAAAAAGAAAGGCTCCTTTTGATATTAATTATTATATACCAAAAGTCATAACCGACTAACCCAATAACTTGTTAAAATTAAAACAGCAACCAATCCAAATAAACGCAACAAGTACATGAATTTGGCGAGGACGAATAAGTCAAATATTAAATGTCTGAGAAGGCACGAAGTAAAAAAATAAATACTAATAATAGTGACATTTTGGTTTTGTATTTGGAATATGCAGGCAACCGAGCTCAAGTGTGGTGGGTTGGTTGTGGCGTGCACGTTTGACCATAGAATTGCAGACGCCTACTCGGCCAACCTATTTCTCGTGTCATGGGCTGAGATGGCTCAGTCTAAACCCATCTCTACAGTACCATGTTTTCGTCGTTCTTTACTCAATCCTAG